>LT554307.1:12383-27167 GCA_900079185.1 Absidia glauca
GCGTTTGCTCGTTCGTCCTTCGTTTGTCGTAGTGGAGTAAAGAGAATGACAATGGAGGCAAAAAAGTAATGACAAGGGGAAAAAGGAGCAAAATAATAGGACGGGCATAAAAAAGTTCTTGTAGTCAAATCGGGGTTTGAAATCTAGAGTGCATAGGCACACATTGTTGGAGGAGTGTGTGGGCAGGGGCAGGGGCGATTTTATCTTCATTTCAAGTTGCAGTCCCATCTATGACCGGGACTGAAGCCAGGGACTCAGAGAGTCCCCCGCCATTTAAGTCCTTATTGTCAGCAAAATTCAGGATACGCAGGTTGGTCATGTCCGGATGGTTCTGTCTGTAGCATTCCCCGTCGTGAAAGAGATAACAAACCTCACCTTAGACTCTACATGAAGAAATCAGTGTCTCCTACCTACCGAATGATGCCACGGGTGCTGAGGTTTGGAGGATGGATGACCGACTTTGGGCTACAGTACTGGAATCAATCGCTGTTTTATGGCTTTGTGTAGTGTTCAGAGCGGCATACAACACAGGTATACTTCAATTTTGATATCTTTCAATAGACATACGTTTTATCTTGTTCCATGTGGAATTTGAAGATGGGTTATTTATCTCGATTTTGCAAAACAAGGCAACTCGTCACAAAAATTTCCACCTGGAAGCCGAAAAGTTTCTAAAAAAGTCAAATGTGTTCAAAAGACCGCCCGCCCACTTTAATTCACACCCCACCCCTCCTTTTTGAAACTCCCGTGGCGTTAGCAAGGCGTAAACTTTATTTTTTGTTGATTAGTGGCGGGGTTCATAGATACGTTCGTTGACTGGCGGGATGTGAATGATTTATCACTTTCTTCACTTCGTCATCCATACATGACAGTTTATAGGTCTTATAGCCACTCTCTAATCTTAATTTTTCGACGCTGGACCAAGTTCACGGAGTGAAAAGGGGAACCTGAGAGACATTAACAACATTGATGGATCCGGTACCTCAATGCTCACCAATAGCAAGGGTTTAAATCCGATCTATTTCAAAAATGGGAAGAAAAAGAGACTCATCCACCTGACCGGCATTGACGACATTTATAAAACTTTACCTTTACAGCTCACCAACGTCTCCCATCTTCTTTACTTTTCTTTCCCTCCTTATATAAGCAGATCAAACAACCACCTCAATAAAGATCATTCGATTATCATCATACCATCATCCATCCTATAACCATCCGGTTGTCTATTTCTAGCCTCCATGCTTCTGCTCCCGAATCTTTCCTTCGATTCTTCCTTGGATCTGTCTTCCTGTTCCTCTGTTCCTCTTTTCCTCTTTTCCTCTGTCCCTTGTTGTTATCGTCTCGCTCAATCGCCGACTCAGTTCTGCCCACAAGCCTATTTAAAATTTCGGCCTTTTTGGACCTCCACTCAAGCCTATTTTGAAGTTCCGACTTTTTTTTGGTCCTGCCCAATTTTGCTCTCTCGCGTCCCCAGTCTTCACATGGAGGTCATCAACACAGAGCTCTTTGTATTTGATCATTACACTTGCAAAGAAATCTTCGAGGTTGTCACCAAGGTGCTTCCACAACTGCAGCAACATATGCCGTTATCCGTATTTGGTGGTTTGGTGAAGAACTGTGGTCTTGGGAAAGAACGGATCAAGCGATTGAATGGACGGCCAATCAGAGGGCGTCCCATTTACCGACTAATCGACTCTTGCGCGACCCAACTCGTGGAACAAGACTCACATTTCCGGGACGAAACCAACAAAAGCGATCGTAACTGGATAAACATCGGATATGTACGGAAATCACGCCCACACCCAAACAACTGGCCAGCTTTTCACGATCCCAGAAACCATTCCTGTTGGTTTGCACCTTAGCATCACACAAGTATGGGCTGAACTCATTGCTTCGAAACCAGCATCCATGGGCGAATTGAATTCCCGCATATTGTCGGCCGATCCTGGAAGCTTGGTGCCTATTTGCGTTGCCATCCTGAACATCTACAAACAATACGGTGTAGAAGAACATGAAGAACCTGTGCGAACATATGGCTTTCCTATTCTTCCGGTACCCTCGACACACAGACGCTTTATTAGTCTCGTACCTGAAAATGTCAAGAAAAGGGCAGGGCATAATGATCGTATCTCGCGCCAGGACGGACCATCTTTTCTACAATCATATCGTATCTTATATGATGTGTTTCAATTTAGAAAATTTGGCATTGCAAGGTAAAAAGATGGCAAGAAGAATAAGAAACCGACCGGCTAACCACTTCAACTCTTCTTTTGCTAGTTTTGAAGATTTCTTAGCCCGACATGGAGCTGGCCGACCAATGTTCTACGGATACATACTTACCGATGTCGTCTCGTTAAACTTTGTCTTCGCACGAACGACGACGGCACGGGTATAGAGGTCTAATCACATTTAAAAAATCACTCGAAACTCGACAAAGGCTAATCAGCGCAATGATATTAAACCTCCGCAACCGATGTTTCTGCACGCATGTGTTCTCCTCTCCCAAGTTGCAGATTCATATATCCTTGCGCGTGATTTTTGGGACAACAACGACATCGCATTAGTAGGCTGTAAGGGGAATGCACAGGACATGGTCGACATGATTGCACACTCGACCAAAAACATTCGATTTTGTGTGATCTTCTATGCTGGATTGTCTGACGATCCAAATGACGTCTATCTCTTCCTAAAGTATGTTGAATATGGAAAATGATTCTATGTATGTCCTTTTACTTACTTCAATCACATTTATTATTAGATCATGCAAAATGGTCAAAGCTGTGGTGGTGGACCTTGGCCACAAAATCGAGTCCATACCAAGACACTCCTTGCTCCATGGAAAGAAGGAGCCCTTGCAACTATTCAAATCCCGGACTGGATGTGTGAAGCGTGCTGCTTGACTTCTTCCTTCCCCCATTCCCCCACGGGCTCTGCGTTGATAGTGATTGTTTGTGCACGGACTCATACAAAATAAAAATGCATGTTTCTTGGTATCAGTCGATAGAGATGCGTTGCGTTGTGTCGCCTGTAAAATTTTACGGTGGGTTGTCTATCTCGGTTTTGAAAAATGAGCAACTCTTTACAAAAAATTTGGGGCTCAAAACCGATCAGTTTTCAAAAAGCTCAAATTTTTGAACATTTCAAACCCCGCCATTTGGATAAAGGACAGACCATCCCCTTGGAAAAAGTCCCACTTTTTTTAGATCTCAATTTTCTGGCGAACGGGATAGACAACCCACCATCAAATTTAACATAAATCCAGAAGTGTGTGTTGTCTATCGACTGATACCAGGAAAGTCGGGTTGCCTTGAGTAAATTGTCTTTTTTGATACCACTCCAATCAGTCGCTTTGTGGGGGCTTCTTTTAGCGTTCACGACAGCATACAACGTAAAAGTTCTTCTTTCTTGGTATCATTCAATATATATGCATTGCATCATGTATCCTGTAAAATTTGGCGGTGGGTCTTCTATCCTGTTTCTGAGAAAAAACCAACTCTTTACAAAAAAATGAGGATCAAAAGTTTACAATTTCAAAAAATTTGTTTTTCTGCGCCTGGCGGAGTTTACAAAAAAGTGTACCCCCTCTTACCCGCCTCTACACTTCTCGCCTTGATGTATGGTAAATCAACTCTGAGGTTGTCTTCAATACATCTTCACCCTCAAGACACATTTCCTCTTTATACCCACATCACCACATATTACAACAAAGCCACCCCTGCTCTTATTCACCCCACTACTTTTGCTAACAGGGACATAAAATAGGTAAAACAACCCTTACAACCTGCACCTCCATAAAAGATGGACAAGTTTAGTACATTTGATTAGCTCTTTAGTAATTTACAGTAAGATTAGAGAGAGATAGATTAAAAGGGGGGGGGGAGTATACAATATCATACAAAGTAAAAAGATAACGGTAACAGTGATGGTATATAAGTTATTATAGTGAGTAGGAGAGGGGGCTAAGTAAAAGAGGATATCATAGACATTCTAACCAAAGGTGGCGGTAAAAGGGCTAGTTTGAATAGATATTCACCGGTGGGTTGTGAAGGATCTGTCATCACTCCGTAAATGGTATCACCAATGCGATGTTGTAGACATCGGATATGTTCCCCACGTATAACCTGTTCCAAATGACCCTACAAAGGTTGAAAACGAAAAAAAAAGTTAGAAGCAAAGTTACTTGCCGCCCAAACTTACCGTCATAGCATGGCGGACTTCAATGAAGGAGGAGTCGAAAGCAATTACATAGGGCCAAGCCAAAGCGTAAGATTCAGAGCAGCCTTCCCATTCGATCAAAAAGTCTTTTCGAGTCCGGTTTCCTTTTGCATTGACATAGAAAGCGTATTCTACAAAAAGGGGGGGGGGGTCAGTTCAGGCACAGACATACCGTCTCCTTACCATCATAGCAGACGAGAAACTCGTCGGTCGGAGTTTTAAAGACAGAGATGTGTTTGACAGGTAGCCGGATCTTTAGACTAGATTCTTGTTTTTCACGGGCAGTAATGAAGGCCAAAAGTTCATCGTCGGGATCGAGCATCGCTATGAGAAGAATTAGAGAGATGAGAAAAGGAAGCGACTGCACAGGCAATGTACTTACGTTGAGTGCGGTCCGTTCGCTGCATGTCAACCAGCATGATACCACGATGCCCCGTAATCCACAGTTTGGTATTTGATAGTTCCACCGCCCAGGCTTCACAAGGTATATAGCATTCCTTAAACTTTTTCAGATAGACGTCGGTGGAGGTATAGGAGGACGAGGAGCTTGTTGGGACCAGCCGTTTCAGTAAGGTTGGTTTCTTGCCTACCATAGCTTGAGGTTTACAGGGCTCCAGGATGGTGATCACTGATTTGAGAGGAGAGACCTTGGGCACACAGACCATGATCCGTTGAAGACATACACCCACGTAAAAAAAGGGTACGTTGGTTTGGATCCGCTTGCCGACAGTGTTCGTGTTGCCAAGTTTGCCGTTCATTACATCCGTCAATACATATTGCCATAGCGTCTTGTCTGCCAGCACCAGGAGCATTTGGAATTCTTCAATGACGTGGATGTGAGAGACCTGAGTCAGGTGGAGGACCTTGTGTACTGTGCCGTTAGGTTCGTTCTTGCCAGCGTACACCCCATCGTCCATAGCAAATACGAGAAGCTGGTTGTTCTCTACGGATACAAATGGTCAGAGAAATACATGTATGGTGATGATATAACTTACGGAAGGGGACAACATGGTTGATCTTCTTATGCTTGAATTGCCCACGTTGGACCGCAGGTACAGTGTCAAATACTGAAGTAGGAGAGTTGATACAAGTCTGAAGTTGATGTATTTGGTCGATCCATGGTTTCCTTGACGCTTGTGATGATGCAAAGAGAATGCAATGTGATTCGCCATGTTTCTTTCGCCCCATATGCTGGAATAGAATAGGATGACCTTGGTTATGGTTGATGGATACATCTGTGTCTTTTGTTGTTGCGCCTTTTCTTTGCTGCTGTTGCTGTTGTTGATAGCTGTTGCGTGCGGACATCAAGAGACTTCCAGTTCGGTGCGGGGTTGGTATAAAAGAGGGTATAGACACAGCCAGGAATGGGATCGCCAAAGGCTAATAGCATGATGCATGAAAAAAAAAAGCTTAAATTAAAACTCCGATCCCCCCTCCCTTTTTTCATCCCTTACCCTTCGCACCACAAGATAATGCTTTTCGGCATGAATCCATTTGACTTTGGCCACCACCAGATAATGGTCGAATAGAATGACTTGATAATCGGGGGAGTCCAAGTTTGCCCTTTTGTGTAAAAGCCCTTCGCGCACAATTCGTCTACCCGGTTCCAACAACTTCAAGTCCTAAATGAGAGAAAGAGAGAGAGAGAGAGAGGGTTGAGTTTGCCGATAGAAGTGACGATTACGGTGCTTACCAATCTATCTGATTTCCGCTTAAACGACAAGTAGTGGTGGATATTCTCGAGATCAAAGCGGTTCTTTGCGTTTCCAGCCTCCAAGTTGACTTGACTTAGGAAGCCCTTGATGATAGCGATGGCCTTGGGAAGTGTTTCATTATCAGGCTGATCATTTGTTGTCCGTCGTAGAATGCCCCCCAATAAAAGCGGATATCGCCCGAGTCTAGTGGTGGGTTTAGTCAAGTAGCCATTCAATTCGAGTTTGTGCGACGAAGAGTGCCTTTCGGTGTACTAAAAAGAGAAAAACGTGAGCAAGGCTAAATGGAAGAGCACCGCAGTTGGTCATTACCTCGGCAAAGGCATCGAATTTGGCATTCAAATAACGCTCCTTTTCATAGACAAACTTGGCCTTGTGTTGCTTGGCGCCATATTCGATGATCAAGTAAAAGTCGTCAACGTACCGGAGGAGGAGATCGCCAATTTCACCAACAATAGGATGGTCGGCTTGTCGTTTTCGTAGTTTCCTTGCCAACCGAGCATGTACTTGATGTATTTTCAGGATGTTTGAGAAGACGGTGTCGACAAACCATTGCCGCCTTTTGTAGGGTATGATATCTTCGGACAAGAGCGGTCCAATCCACATCTACAAGTGATAAAAAGAAAAAAAAAAAGTTACATGTCCGTATTCAAACCGCCGCTGCTGCTAGTGCTTTATTACCTTGCCCACATAGTCCAAATCCATGACAAAGTTGACCTCAGTATAGATCAGTTCGCAAATAGCCTCTTGACGCTTCCGTTCTAATGTTGACACCGAGTTGACGACTTGGTCAGAGGTCATTTCCGCCCAGGAGGTTTGTTCACGATGGCGCAAATAAGTGTGAGGCGTTGATCTTGAGTCTATGCTGGTTTGTTGGAGTTGATGTCCCGTTGTTGTTGATGATGATGATGCTGTTACGTATCTTTTGGTGCATGAAGGGCTGTAACAAGGCTGGGTAGAACCACTGCAAGAAGGGGAGTAACAGTAAGTCAAAGGGGTAAAGACACCATTGACAAAGTAGGATCTGTCAGAATCGGTTGGTTTCTCGTCGTCATCGTCGTCTAGAGTGGTGATAGTCGCAGTGGTAATTGTAGCTCGTTCATCGGTAACTGCTGAGTAGTCGCTAACACTACTGACTGATGTCGCAGTTGTTTCTGTCCAAGTAGTGCTGCTTTGGTTGTCACTGTTGCTGCTGGCGGTGGTCATTCCTGCTGCAGGAATGATGGCTGAGTCGTCGCTCTTTCTATCGTTTTGGGAATAGTGGCGCGGCTGGTTGTAAAACAGAAGATCCTTGAATTGGTAGATATCGATAGATGAGTCCAATAAGCTGTTTTCGTACTGTACGTCATGAAAGCACCCTTGATGACCCAGAGCACGACCCACTTTCAGGGCAATCCGTCGATCCTTGGTGTCCAGAATAACCATCAACTTGTCCTTTGAAGAAAGATAAAAAAGAGTTAGTATGTATGCTAGAGTGCTAAGCAAAGGAAAGACATTTTGTTCTTACCACAGCTTGCTGGCCATCAAAGACGTTCTTGTATTCAATACTATTCTTGATTCGATCATTGAGCACCACGCGTTGTTTCAATTCTTGCGATACCACCGAGAGAAGATAAGGGAATGGCGTCCATTGTTGTCCTACAAGCGATTGTTGTAGACTGTTCCTTGTCATGGAAGTGTTGATACCATTGTCGCTGTTGCTGTTTCTGTTGTTGCTGCTGCTGCTGCCATCCCTGACATGAAGGACGGTCCTGTGAGGTCGCTGGTTCGATAGAGTTGCAGCCCGAACAACGTGTGAATAAGGAGAGCCAAAGGGTGAAGAGGGTGAAGTAGTGTTGTTGCCGGTGCTGTGAAGCTGCCCTAATGGTAATGAATGTTCGCCTTCAATGTCACACCGCCTTCCAATGGGATTGGTCGTTGGGTAACAAGACGCATTAGGCACCATCCTGAGTGTAAGAGAGGTGACAGTAGAAAAGAATGGAGGAGCGGAATAAGGAAGAGCAAAAAGAAAAAAGAGCAAACTCCGATGCTTAAGTAGGCCGATTTTTTTTTGGCTCAGCCAATCCCAGAGTCCAGATTTTTCATTAAAGTCAGTTTATTGTTGTAGATCTTATATATAGGGTAAAGAGGGAGGATGACAAAAAGATAGCAAGCATGAGATAGAGTTGGATTGAGATTGGGATAGGGATATGGATGGATATAGCGATCGTGAATCAATGGACTAGAAACTAAAAGGGAGGGAGGGGCAGGGTTGCTATGGAATCATAATGTGTATGCGCGAGGTCAGGGGGTCCATTCGTCTACACCTCATCACCATCGTCGTTGTACTGCTGGAGTAGCTTTTCCACTTCTTCCAATACATCATCACCACCAGCATCGTCGTCGTCGTCGTCGTCGTCGATACCGAATAGGTTGTCTTTATCCTTGATTTCGTGATCGTCGTCGTCTTCTTCATCTTTGACAGTGAGCTTTTCGAGGTTGTCATCTACAGAAGTCCGCTTGGTGGGTTCGGTTGGTGGAGTAGCGCCGGCTTTGCTGTCATCCGATCCAATTGGGGGAATGCTATCGTCACTATTTGAATCCGCCAATGAAGAGATCGAAGGTTGGCTGCTTGATACTGATACCAGAGACTTGGCGGAGGATGAGGGGACATCAGAAGCAGACATCTTGCCACTACCATTTGGTGATGCTTGTGACCTTCCATTGGCAAATTTGGCACCAGTAGCTAACAAACTATCGAAGATTTCACGACCAAGACTGCGTTGCTTTTCCACCACCTTTTCTACCATTTGGAAGGATTGAGCAAACCCATGATTGAAAAAGTCTTCCAGGATTTCATTCGCCAAGACAATCATCCTATATAAAAAAGGTATCAGACATCATCCTTTTACTGCTATCATTATCTGTTTAAAGTTCCGTACCTGAGAGACTCCTTTGATATATATGTATCCGAGGCTGTAGGGGCCGATTCCTTGGGTTCCGAGTATTCGTATGCATGATGCAAGAAGGTGGAGACAGAGTTCAGGTGATCTTCGTCAGGCGTATCCCGGAATATCCATAGCAGCGTTTCAGAGAATTCCAGTACTTCATCCCGATTCAATAGCCCATCGTTATCCACATCATGAATGTCAAAGAAGAGCTTGATCTGGTCATTCAAGTCACCCTTCACGATCGAAGCAACACCAACAATGGCATCCTATACAAATAAGGGGCGATCAGGGTTAGTGCACATGCTTTTAAAGGGATGGATGATTTGGCAATTACCTGAAGACTGATCGTTCCTGCGTGCGTTACGTCAAACAGATCAAAGAGTCGCCCCAAGAATGTCCTACCAACCTTGAGCTGTCTTTCACGTTCTGGTTCAAAGTCCTTGCCGTGCAATTTCGCCCAGTTGGCCAATGACCCGAGGAAAGTTCCAAATGCCGACAGGTCCATACGAGACGTATTGGTGCTTGATGGAGAGGAAGTCGACGATGGTAATGAGGATGCTGATGAGGATGTGTCCATTTGCTCAGGGCGGTGGTGTTGCTTGTAATACAGGACATTGTAAAACTTGTCGTAAACCACTCCGAGCTCATCCTTCGTCAAGCCTGCTGTATTGTCGATGTTGCGAATGGCGGACCGTTTCGTGAAAGATTCGATGCCCGCTACCACCTTGAGTTGATGTGTTTGTCGAAGTTCCCGGACCTTTTCGTCGGTGATGTTGCCAAATTCTCGGTAGGCTACAAGCAGCAGTTCGTTGAATTTCTACAAAAAGGTGTGTCAGATGTCATACTGCTTTGATACTCTTCTCCACATCCCAAAACCTACGGTCAGGCTCTTCGCTTTAGCATTGTCGGAGTCAGGATAGAGAGGATCATTCAGCTGGCTAAAGTACCGTTTGAGTACATTGATAAAGGCGCCGTCGTCGTGGGTTTCTAAAAGAGCATCACCATTGATCTTCAAGATGGCTGGGTTCAAAGTAGGGGTTAGATCAGCGGTCAACTCTATTCACTTTTTCTTTGTCATTACCGAGTCCAATTTGGAATAGGACTTTGGGACCATCCATGAAGAAGCAATCAAGAATCCGGAAGGCAAGTAGCAATGGCATGGAGTTGATGTAAAGGCTAAGGAACCAAGGTAGGCAGGCTACAGATAGTTGAATATCTCGTTTCTTGAAGTGATTGTGCAGTAAGGGCATGGTCGTTTCCAACAGATGTTCAAAGATGATCTGATCCAAAAGAGCACCATACATCGAGGTACTGTAGTATCCAGGAAGCATATCGTCGCACAGCACGCTTAAAGTAAAGAAGGCTTGTTCTTCACTCATGTATCTATCACAGAATAGGGAGATGAGCATCCAGTCAGATCAGGGACTATTTCGACTTACATAAGAATAGCAGAGGTGACAATGTTCATAGCTTGACAGTATCCAAGTTCAGGGTCCTTCCAAGAGTATGCGCTGAGAACACGCCGAAGACTGTTGATTCCTTGAGGGGTTTGATAGGCCGAATATTCAGGTAGAGATCTAAAAGGGAAAAAAGGGTTAGACCTTGCAAGCATATTCCCGCCTCCTTACCTGTTCAAATCCTTTTCGATTTCTTCCAGGCTAAGCGAGCTTTTGTTTTTATTTTCTTCCAAAAGTCTGTCGTATAGGCCTTGGTTCATGAAGCGCAGATATAAGGATCCAGAGCACGTTTCCCACAATTCGCCCCGTAACCTATTTGGTGCACCAACTCGGATAAGCCTAGCAAAGCGGGGTGTTTTCGAGATCGTCAGGTTTCGTCCATAGTCTGTGGGTAACAAATCATGAGTCAAGTGTCTCCGCCCTATCATCACGGACCTTACCTTTGAAGAACTTTTTCCAGAGTTTCATTTTGCTTCTATCTTTGAGTTGACGAGGATCGCCAGGAAAGCCGAATTGAAGTCCCAACCCACCAGGCATTTTGTCCATTTCATCTGTGCCTTTATCAGCCACCAAAGGAGAGGACGGGCATGTGGCAAGGAATCGCTTCATCATCTTCATATACTTGATTTGCTTGCGAAGGTTTTCAGTCATGAGAGCCGAGAAGGAATCAAATTGCGGCTGGGTTCTAGAAAAGAGAGGGGAGATTGGGGAGATTTTAGTACAAATAAAAGATTCATGCATGCACCCAGATTACCTACTTACACTTGAAGGTCTAATTGTATGGTTGCCTGATGCCAATTGACAATCTTTAAAGAATGGGGTTTGTCGCCAAGTCGTTCCACTCGTCGGATGGTGTAGAGTGGTAGGACAGTTTGGTATTGAGAAGCTTGACCAGTGGAATAGAAGGTCAGATAGGCCTCGGAGACAGCCAGGATACCTCGATAATGCACAGTACGGGAGGCTGGAGCGTCGGGACCGGCCACAGCAGTAGTGTCCAAGGGCTCCTCCACCACATATAGCGCCTCGACACTTTGAAGTAGATGCTCGGTAGATGGTAACCGGAATTGGAATCGGAATCTATCGTCTCGTTTCTGGGCAGCCAAGTTGTTTTTCAAAGGTTGGAGCATGCTGGTGTCTGAGGTGCGTTTGCTGGAATTGTTCTTGCTGGAAGATACGTCGTTGATGTTCCGTACTGCTTCCTCTGCTGCATCAATGTCACTGTCCCGAATGTCGATGGCGATTTCACCACCAGGAGAGTGTTCCAAAGCCGTGCTTTTCAAGAGTCGTTGCATAGCCAGACCAGTCAGTTGTACCAAGATGCCATGGACTTCATCCCGTTTGAATAGATTGGAGAAGAAGTGCTAGAGATACAAATGCAAAAGTGTGATGAGTATTACAACTCTAATAGCATTCCACCACCCAAGTATAGCCTACCTCTTGTTTGTCCTTCATCACAATGTTGATAGCATCAGCAAACACCCCACGCTTCGATTTCGCCTTTCGTATGTCCTGACAGTCTTTGAGCTCCAAAAGGATCTTCGTTTCATAGCCGAGAAGGTAAGAGTAGAATCCGAGATAGTTTTCGCTAATGTAAAGCCATCCTTGACTAGTCAATCGATTGGTGTGATAAGCGCCAGAGTAGTCTAAGACAGAAACCAGGTCAACAACATATGAGAAAAATTCTTCTGGTGGAAGGGGAGTACTTACAGTTGACCAATCGTTCTGTCACTGGAAGATCAAACGTTTGGCGGAAGCTTCTTGATGCATTGCGTACCTTTTCATCGGTAGATATGTCGTCCGTGCCAGTATCTGTATATCATAAACGTTAGCATAAAGTATCAGCAAGATGTGACCCCAGTATCCATACACATATATACCTCGTCGTGTGACAATGGAGTTAATTTTAGTCACTACAAAGTTCTCCCTTTCGGTATCATCCAGTGCCTCCAGAGGTAATTGCAAGTTATCTATCCCCACCAAATAAGCTGTGAGAATCCCGTTTCCACCCTTTCTTCTATCGTTTACTTACCTTTGATCCAGCGCCAGGCCAAATCAGCTTGTTTTTCCGTTTCAGAGCAAGCTATTTGTAGACAACCTCCACCCACGCGTTGGTATAAGATACGATAAGGTGCTTGTTTGGTATCCAGGCTACACATCATTGATTAAAAGAAGCAGGTTAGCTAAACTATCAAGAAGACAGAAGGAAAGAAGGATGCAACAACTTACACATTCTGTAGCGTACCAAGCACACTTCGCATGATGGCATTCTTCTGAGTTTTCGTTCGTTGTAAGAGGAAGTTGTTGTCTTCTTTCACTGTCGTCCAAAACGGAGTAATGTAATTGTCGACATTGGTAGGTAGAGTGAATAGACTGAAAGCAGGATCCGTCATGTCTTGAGCATAAACGGAGTCGTTAGGGTTTGGTAGATAAGTAATGTAATGATAGGCTAATGTGGGGAAAAGATGATAGAATAAAAAGGAAAGAAAGGTGGGTAAAGAATAAAGGAGTCGGGTTGAAATTTATAGGCCAATCGGAGTTTAAAATAAAAAGTGCTACCTATTTATGACACCCAGGGCCCACAGACCCCAGGTACAAGGCAACAAACAAGATTCAAGACAGAAGGATCATACTATACTTTATTAACAATCGAGCAAGGGGATAATCTAGACATAACACTAGTAACTATCTATTCGTCAGCTTCAGTTTTACCATCAGCACGTTGCTTTCTTCGTTCACGCATAGCCTTGTTCTTAGCACGGAGAGCAGCAGCTTGTTCGGCGAGACCCTTAGCACGGATTTGTTCAGCCTTGGCCTTGTGGATGTATTCCATAAGCACACGCTTGTTCTTGAAGCCGTTACCCTTGGACTTGAGGTAGAGAGAGTGGTACAAGTGCTTGTCGATCTTGCCAGATTCACGGTACTTGACGAGGAGACGACGGAGGACTCGCATACGGCGCATCCAGAGGACTTGACGGGACATACGAGCATTGGCAGTACCCTTACGCTTACCATGGCCCATATGACGACCGAGGCGCTTGGCGGCATGACGTTCACGGACACGGAAACGAGAGACACCAATTTCAGGCTTGCGAATGACCAAACCATCCTTCACCAACTTGCGCACATTGGCACCTAATCATCCAAAACATCCAAAGGTGAATTACTTTGCCGATCAAGTGCGAAGAGTCTCGTTCGAGCGATTTTACTTACGAGAGTTGGCATTGGAGATTTCGGTGACTTCGTTGGGATCGAGCCAGATTTTGCGTTGACCGCACTTGAGGACGGAAGCCGCCAAACGTTTTTGGATGCGCAAATTGACCCTATGTAATGAAGGACGAGGTTTAATACGGTGGACACTGAATGAAATAGTCAACCTAGTGATCTAGTTTTACATGTTAATAAAGGGGAAGAAGAAGAAGGAAAAAGCAAAATGTCCTCTATCGCTATTTAAAGCTCTCGAGAAAAAAAATGTGGAGCCCATAAGCCACAGTGGCTGGCGGAATTTGAAATGTAAACCCCGATCAATGCATCCAAGGATTAGCAAAGGAGGATGGCAAGAAGGACATCTCGTGAGCGATTTTGTGCGGTTAAGAGGAAACGAGAGGAGGCTAGTCATAGGCAGCGATCAACTGCATTGTCCAACAAAATTGGTCTCCGCCCGTATGCAGCACGGAACGAAAAGATCGTTTTCTCCAATTCTATTTCCGTATTGGGACGTCATGGGGATCCCTTTACACCAGAGTCATATGAGCAAAAGCAAGCACATATGGGACAAGTCTCATGATGATCATAGAAGCATAAACAACGCTTTTGCTTTTGTTTGATTTCCAAAAGATAAAGGGCCAACAGGACGCTTTCTCACCACTTTTTTTTTTTCTCTTTTTTCTTTCCTCTTGTCTCATCATTGTCCTGCATGAACACATAGAATGAAATCTTTGGGTGAAACTCAAGTGGCTAGACCAAATGTCCCTATGGTACAGGTACCAACCTCCCTATCACCGCCTGCCTTGGCTATGAGAAGAAGATACCCGCGCAGAAGCACAAGTTTCCATGCACAATGGTTGTATTTCAGCAATTCTAGATGGATTCCTTTGAACAGCCAGAATTATGCAAAGCTGGAATCGATCTTGCAAACAGGGGGTGTCTTTATGGATGTGGCCGATACCAACTTTCCTTTGGTAAAAAGCGTCCGTGTATTCCCTAAATCAGATTACTTATCTTACCTGGGTGTGCGCTTTAGAATCTGCCGTCTATTGCTACCTGATGTGTGATTTGCTTTGTGGGTGCTTCCGTTCCTGAAAATAAAAATGTCGGAGTTTAAAACGATCCCCCACCTCAAATTTTCGACTTCCTCCTTTAATCTCCTTTCTCTTCTGGTCTCCTTTCTCTTTTGGTCCCCGCCTTTTTTTTTTTTACACATGCTAAAAGGGAATGCACTCTTATCTACTTGATACTTGGTAACAGTACGTT
>LT554307.1:42157-52716 GCA_900079185.1 Absidia glauca
TGGACGCACCGCCTTCACAAGAGTTTCAACCTCCGCCCTGATTACAAGAATAACTTTTCCGCCAATCCTATTATTTGCTTCTTCTTTGCTTCTCCATCACTTTTACTTTTCTATCGACACTAGTATCACACTACGAGCGACGACGACTACGACGAAAGACGAACGACGAACGAACAAACGGTAAGACTCCCCTTCTCAGCATCTTGTTCGTCCCTTGCTCATAATGACTAACAATTGCCTTTTACATTTGTCATCTTTCTTTCGACTTTAGAATCGCTACAACGATGACGACGACGATAACAATGACGACGATGCTAATGACGACTCCACCACTGTCTTATATCGCCCATAAAGGCTGTTTTAAAATTTTTCAAACGTAAAAACATGGGGAAACCCTTGAATTTTTTTTTTTGGTGCACTCTCCTTTCCATGATAGATTCCCTAGCCATTGTACTTTGAAAGAACCCCCATCTTATGGCCCAGTTTATGTGCACACTACTACTGATACTTTTAGCACCGCTGACCAGCTTTCCCTTTCTTCATTCTGTAGCTCATCACTCTAGATTAGTTGCCCCTTGGCAAGCCCTACATTAGTTTAATAGTAGTCTCAATCAGTCAATAAAACCTATTTGAACCATTTCCATGACTTTAATCTTTTGAATATGTCTGACATGCACCGGTGCACCAAGTCTTGACCGATTGCACCAGAGAGTTTGAAAAGGCAGGGTGTGGAATAAAGTGGGCGAGCGGGTCTTTGAGCACATTTGTCTTTTCTAGAACTTTTCGATTCCAGTTGTAAATTTTTATGCCGAGTTTGCTCTGTTTTTCAAAATCAAGATAGATAACCCATCTTCAAATTTCACATGGAACAAAATGGAATGTGCATCTATCAAAAGGTACTAAAATTGAAGTATGCATGAGCCGTGTGCGCCTTTAACCACGGCATTAACCTCCAAAACAGCGACTGTTTTCATTGGCCCAAAGTCGAAAGTTTATCCACCAAAACTCAACATCCTTGACATCATTCGGCAGATACAATGCGCTGCTTTTTGGATGCAAAATTTCAGGTGAGGTTTGTTATCGCCCTCATGAGAAAATTTACGTCCAACAAAAAGGAGCACTTTTCATGGGGGATGGTTCATCCTTTTTTCAAAAGCGGCGTTTGAAAAGTATCGGCCGCTTATCGATTTTTTGAACTGGAGGATAGAGGATACCAGGAACAGCATATGGTGCTTGTGTAATCGGGTTTAAGAGGAAAAGTAATCAAGTCAAAAAGCTAGATTCGTCACACCATATACATGGCATGGAGTGAACTCATTATGGTACACAAAATCTGAGTCAAGTCAGAGCAACAACAGCCGAATATCGGCTCGTTCGCTCAAGTTTAGCCAATGGCACTAAGACATTAGTTAATGAGATGGGTTCAAGTAAGTTTTATTGAGTGAATGAGACTATGTTTAGACTATAAGGGGGAGACGGTGGCTGCGAAGACTTGTACAGGTCTTGCCATGGAATGACTATCCTAATGCCATGACCAAGAGAATGACGGAGGGAAGAGGAGACTGGTGGCGTAAAAAGTGTCAGTGGTAGTAGATGAAGGGGAGTCAGCAAGCGAGTAGTAATGTTTAGCAGTGCAATGGTTACCCAATCTACAATGGAAGAGTGAGTGCACCTAGAAAAAAAATTGCGTTTTTTTTTCGCAAACCCTTGCGTCCGATCCCTAATCTAACCACATGTCCATCCAGTTCTGCTGCCAGAGAGCCGATATCCGTTGTTATTCCATTTGATCATCTATGAAAAAAAAAAGAGTAATGACGCAAAAGGCAAATGTTAGCCATGGTGAGCCAAAGATGGACAAGATGATGAGAAGGAGATATTTACCCTGCGTTCGTCGTTTGAGAGCGTTGTATAGAGGGCAAGTCGTTTGTAGTGCGGTGTTAATGTCGATGGAAAAATAAAAGTGATGAAGAAGGGAAGAAGAAGCAAATTAAAGGGTTAGCGGAAAAAGTTACTTCTTTGTGGCCAAAAGCGGGGTTTGAAACCCAAGGGCCTCCAAGTGCTAACCTGCATAAATATCATAGTAAAGAGACTTGTATTTTGGTTGCGTAATGATGGCGGGGGGGGGCGGGGCGGTGGTGAGGTCTTTATTGCAGAAGAGTAAAAAAAGCGATCGGTTGACAAAGTAAAAACTACACTATAAGCTTCAGAGTAAACCAAATGAATGGAAGTGTCGGCGTAGAGAGAGTACTAGTAAAACTATAGAGGGGGGATGGATGTTAAGCATGCGTGGTGGTTGATATGATGGTGGGTAGACCATAGGGGGTGAAGAGTAACCAAAAGAAGAAAGGGCACTTTAAAAAAAAGAGGCGTGAGCCTAAAAAAAAACTATGTACAGGACAGGATGGTAGCATTGGAGAATGGAGTGTGATGGTAACAGGAGTTGGCTTCATTCGCTTGGATTTAGTTCATTGGCACGTGAGGTTGTTGTTGTTGCTGTTGTTGTTGGTATGATTGCCTTGGTCTTCCACGTCCATTGTATCCACCGCGGCCGCCGTTGTATCCACCACGACCACGTCCATTTTGGAAATAGTTCTGTCGCTGTTGAGGTTGCTGTTGCTGATGCTGATTCTGTTGATAGTGTGGTTGCTGAGCTTGATGATATTGTTGTTGTTGCTGAGGTTGTTGTTGTTGCTGTTGCTGTTGTTGCTGTTGCTGTTGCTGGGGTTGTGATTCTCGTTGTTGCTGTTGTTGACGAGTGGCGATTGCAGCTTCACGATTGGGTTGTTGAACTTGAGCTTCATCCAAGGCATTGGGGGCCACATACAGCTGCTTATCGATGGTAGGGGGAATTGGTTGGATTTCGGTTCCTAGTTCACGTTCGATCTTGTAAAGGTTGAACCGGTCTTCGTAAGTGATCAAATTGATGGCCAGACCCAAGTGACCAAAACGCCCTGAGCGACCGATACGATGGAGGTAAGTTTCAGCATTCTTGGGAAAGTCGAAGTTGATGACTACGTTTACAGCTTGGATGTCGATACCACGAGTCAACAGATCTAATCTCCAGTATAAAGTGATACGAGTAAGCATCTTTCTATTTCGTCCTATTCCTGACCCGTCCCGTCTCTTACCTGAGCACACCAAGTTTCGGCAGACACCATTTCTAAAGTCATGGAACACACGGTTACGATGACTTTGCAACATCTTTGCATGAGAGTAAAAGCAAGAGTAACCCAATTCAGTGATCTTCTTGGCGAGTAATTCCACCCGATTTGTCGAGTTACAAAAGATGATGGATTGATTGATTTGCAGCTACAACAAAGAGGACAGAGTTAGGTTGGTTCGAGTTATAGATAGAGTAGTTCCTACCTTTGAGAACAAAGTGTTGAGGCAGTGGACCTTTTGCTTTTCTTCGACAAAGGCATAGTATTGAGTGACACCACGTAGGGTTAATTCATCCATGAGATTGATTTCATAAGGCTTGACGAGATACTTGTCCTTGAAGTGTTTGACGATCATAGGGAAGGTAGCACTAAACAGCATGATTTGGCGTTCAGAGGGGAAGAAGGAGATCAACTGGTCGATGATGGGAGTGAATTCAGGTGACAAGAGTTTATCGGCTTCATCCATGACAAAGGTAGACGCTTCGCTAAAGTCGGCAACACCTTTTGAAGCCAGATCCAGGATACGGCCAGGAGTACCCACCACAACGTGCACCGTTTCAGACAAACGCAAGATATCGTCCTTGAGAGTAGTACCACCCGTCGTCACCATGATTTGTACACCCAAATGCTTGCCTAAGGTTTTGCAGACTTGAGAGGTTTGAAGAGCCAGTTCACGGGTCGGCACCAAGAGTAAAGCTTGGATCTTGGACTTTTTGTTGTTGACCTTTTCCAGAGTGGGAATCACAAACGCTGCAGTTTTGCCCGTTCCATTCTTCGCACGTGCAAGGATGTCCCGACCAGTCAGTGCAATAGGAATCGCTTCTTCTTGAATAGGCGAAGGTCGTTCAAATCCAGCTTCAAAGATACCCATGAGTAGTTCCCGCTTCAAAAAATAATCCTCGAATTCGTTGCCCTTGGTGGCAGTGACATCCTAGTGGAGAGGTAGAGGTGATGAGTAAAGTAAAGGTAAAGCCCGCTTGTAACACCACTTACTTCAGTTTGGGGTCGTGTGTCCTTTGGTGGGAGTGTCATGGTCTTCTTCCAGTTGTCGTTTTCATGACTATGGAGTTATTAAAAAAGAGAACAGGTTAGTTAGTCAGTCCCATCACCAACCACAGTACATTGTTTTCTCCTATTTTCACATTTCCATCCTTGTACCAGCCGTCCAAGCAAGTACACGCAATACCACATTGTGTGTTCTTCATCCCCACAAGCCCATTTGTATCCTACCTACCTAAGTTGTTGGTTGTTATAAGGGCCCGACATTTGAGTGTGTTCAGTGTAGTGATATGAGTATTCGATGGTAGTAATATAGTGTTTTATAGAAGAGGAGGGCAAACACACAGAAAGAGAGAGTTCTAATGAACAATAGTCAGTTCACTTGATGTAGCTGTGTAATGTATTTGTAAGTAATAGAGACGAGAAGAAGAAAGGAAAACAGATGGAAGAGGGAATAATTGATGGACAAAGTTATAAATGAGTGAAAGAGGGAGGAAGGAATAGCTTACGAGTGGAAAAAACACGACAGACCTTATTAACCACATTCAAACTCCGACAGCGAATGGATGTTGTGGAGATTTGTTTGTGTTCTTTCACATCAGCTGTATGATTTCTATGACTAGCATGATGGAACCGTAATCTGGAACCATGATCATGTATTCACAGATGGATGTTCATCAGCTTCACAAGTAGGGCCTATCCTTATGGAGATCAGACTGATCGACTTCACGGTCCACTGCCTAATTGATTGATGCAGATTTTCAAATTCCGATGTGGCTTTTTTTTTTAAAAAGCTCAAAAGCTCAAAACTTTTCCCTTTCCTTTTTAACTCTTCCCTTCATTCTTTACTTTACAGATCATGGTGGCCAAGAGTAAGTACTTTTATGAAACAAAGTGTCTGGAGCCCTTCTAATCCTGGATTGTTCTGTAGAATACAAAAGCAAGCGGGGAACTGCCAGAGAAAAGTACAAGATCGAAAAGCGGGTCCGGGAACATCATCGCAACCTTCGAAAAGAACAAAAGAAGAACCCTCACCTTAGAAGTAAGTAGACATTGCTCCCTCTCCTTGAAGACACATGCCACTGTATGGGAAGAAAGCTAATCTTTTGCCCTCTTTCTTTTCTTAGGAAAACCGAAGGATCCTGGAATTCCCAACAACTGGCCCTTCAAAGAAGAATTATTGAACGAAGTAGAACGACACAAGCAGGATGTAAGTGATACAGTGAAATAGAGAGGAAGTGTAGCTACTAAAAAGTTCTTTTGTTGAACAGTTGGAAGAAGAAAAGAAGAAACAACGGGCCGCTCGACTACTACAATCAGCAAAGGACAAGAAGATCAAGCCCTTCGAAAAGAAAACCAAGGCCAAGGCCGAATAAACAAGTACTCCTCTTGGTATACATCGACTTTTGCATCCCATTCATCACATCACTCACCATCATCCTCCGCATCTGTTCCCCCTCTTCCTCGATCTTGTAGCATTATTATCATCAGTATCATCATCCTTAGTGTATCCAACTTTCTCTCTCTCTTTTGTTATTCCCCCTCTTCTTTAATAAATCATCATATGTAGAATTCAGTGGTCGCCTAGCAACGTCGGGGTTAGAAATGCATGAATGTTAAAAAGGTGTATCATAGCAGTTAAAAAGTTACAAGCTTTATTATATGGATAAGCAGAGATGGAGGGCAAATGCAATAAAGACTATAGTGTATGAAGTGTATGGGCAGGGTAAAAGGGACATTGGTAATCTAAGCCATTCTATAATCATTGTTGTTCCATTCCGGATGATGCACCAATGATCTTGACAAGGTATCCAGAGGCCTTGTTACACCCGATGATTGTAGCTGAGTCGACGCAGAGGGGCTTGGAGAAGCATAGCCGGCAGAGTAAGATCCATTACTAGTGACATCCATGGATCTTTTGCTGATCGTCGATGTGTTTCCATGTCTTGTTGCTGATCGTTCAGGGGAAGTGATAGTAGAGTCGACAGAGTACCGCATCCGAGTAGAATCGTCCATAGTATTGGTCCCCCGTCTACCGCCAGTAGCGGTGGTGGTGTTGGTTGAATAAGAGGTGACATGAGGATGGTGGTCGTCGGAGTTGGTATGCTTCCTAAAAGCATCACTTGTCGAATGGCGTTCTTCCAAAGGCACAAAATCGAAGGTGCTAAATTGAGGTAGTCGGCTGCGTTTCTGAGAGGGATTCTGGTCGTACCGTTTTTCGATCTGACCTGAAGATTTCCCACATTGAGAGCACCCCACTGTGGCCTTGAGTTGGTCGTCCACCCGCAAAGCTTCCACAAGGAGCGTCGATTCGGCCAGCTCGAAAAAGACGGTGAAGGCCTACAGGTAAACCACCGAAAAGCCGATAAGTATTCGTTCTTTTAAGGGATCAACAAGTCAATTTTGAGACTTACGTCAGAGTATTCACCAATAAATGTCGTCACCTTGAGCAAGTTCATGGCCAAGTTTACGAAAAACGTCAGAGCCAAACAGGTCAAGGACTTGCGAGCAATGTATTCAATCATTTGGTTTTGCGGAGTACTTGATTGTGTTGAGCGAATGTGCTTGTAAAGGCGGCGTACAAACATACCACTAAGGAAGAGGTTGGCAATAGCATCACCTATAAAGTTGAGAATGAGGACACCTATCTGCCTGCAAGTAAAATGATATGGGAAAGAAAAGGGGAAAATGTCAAATTCAAATCCCGCCTTTTATCCTTTTCCTAGGGGTCGGATCTTACCACTGAGCCCAGCAGGTCCCCACCGCATAGACTGATAGTTCCCCTGCCTCTTTCTGCCCTATCTCATGCACTGCAAGCTCATACGGCCAGTCAGCAAATCGGACAGCAATCAATAGTATACCAACCACTTTGATCCATCTCGAGTGATGATCGGCTTCGAGGATGATTAAGCGTTGAAACATCACTACCGCACGGATAAGGTCGTATTAGCCTCCGTAAGAAGAGATGGTTGGACAGTGATAAATCTTACCAACATAGAAGAGTATATAAGCTAGCAACAACAGTACAATCAAAAGTAAGTATCTTCATGATCATCTATGCTTCTTTCTTACCCAAATGCCAAAGCCTGCGAGCGGAGTTGTCAAAAATAGGGAAGCAAGGGATCAGTCATTTCAAACTCAGTTCATTGTCCCAACACCCTTGGGTCCCTATCAGATCCTATTCTACACCCGATTTCTCTTCTTTGCGCTAGCCTTACGAAACGAGAAGAGGAAAGTATGCACATGTGGTGATTTCGAATAGAGGGATGACGCCGTACAAGATACGATGAAGGAAGATAACGAGAACTTGTGCCATGTTTACCAAGTGACTACAAAAAAAGGGGGTAAGCATGAATGAGATTTGAGAGCACACAATGAAAAGCGCCGCCCTCTCCTATCATACGTACATTTTGCCTTTTGAGCGCTTGTATTGAGCAAGACAAATCATAAAGTTACGACAACACACCACGACGGTGACCCATGTCCCGATGAAATTGATACGTTGAATGACTCGAGCAGCATACGGGGATAAAACAATCATGTTTTTCTGAATCACAAAAACGAATCGCCCTGATATGATACGCACTTGAGGAAAAGGAAAAGGGGTGTGCGGGGGTGAAATGAGAAGAAGAGGAAGAAGAAGCGTTAGGTTTCAGTCATCATCATTTGCTTTTTAGTTATCGTCTAGTAGCTTGTTTGAAGCGACTGTATGGGGAAAAAAGTTACTGGGCGGGAAAGTCTCAAAAAAGGAAGCTTTGGTACAACATCAGCCATGTTTTTCTTTGGCACCGTTGGCTGTGTAACCTTGGAATTCGATTTGAATGGCCAACGTACCCCTCGTTATGTGCGGCGTGTGAAAATCTCCGCCTTTTCCCTCATTCCTTTTGAGCGACCGGGAAAAAAACGTTCTTTTCCTAACTCATCATTACTGGAGCTGTGCTCATTTAAACTTTGACGATGAGAACGGGATGGCCTGACGGGAAACTATTCATTGTTCTTGAAACTCGTCCAATCATTAAAGTTCTCGAGAAAAAAAGGGGCACTCGGCGGAGTTTGAATTCAAGTGGTGGGAAGGGAGAGGGATCCAAGTTGGGTGAAGATGGAGCTACAAACCTACCAGTTGTCACATGAAAAGTATGTAGTAACAATGAGAAAAGAAAGCGCATGGACACGTAGCACTTTTCTCCACTTATCCGGAGAAGGATATGGCTAGATCCCCACAACCACTGTATTGGTTCCGTTCGAAGCATGTATTCAAACACCGAGTATTAATCCTGATCTGCAGGTCGCCCATAAAGGTCTTTATGACATGACAGGGGTCATGCCAAGAGTTCGCCACTGTGGCCTTTTTCTAGAGCACTGGCGCACCGCCGAAAGAAAAGAAAGAAAGTCCTGAGTTGTATTTCAAACGCCGCTCTTACTCTGCATACTTTTGCTACTGGGGCTCATTGATTCAGGTACATCAACACAATCGTGAGTTGATCAAAAGCACTCGCAGTAACATGTTAATCCATTGTATTGGGTTGATGAGGTATGCTCAATTCAGCTTTTGTTTTCACGGTTACGAAGTCAAGTGAAGAAAGGATTGGTGTCTGCCAAGTACTATAGTGGGCTCGTTTTTGTGATCACACCGAGCTCGATTCCTTTACCCTCCATACTTTTTGGACTCCAAATGCTCAAAATATGGATCCATGTCGACTCATTTTGAATTTGCTTAACCATCTTTGATTCTTGGCTGTCTATCGTAAACAAGGTCTCGTTTGAAAAAGGCAATTAGTCGGAGCTCAAACATCAACTTTCAGATTCCGTCCGCTTTTGCATAGTTGCACCCACTGGAAGCAAGGGGATTGCTACCAGCACGTGGGAATATGGACGACGCTTGCATTTTGTGTACACTAGGGATTTTGCCACAGTGCCCATTTTCAGAATGTGGATTTTTAAAAACTTGCCAGTTTCGAACATCCTTTTTTGTAACGAATCGACTTGTTTCTCAAAACTGAGACGGACATCCCGCACCCAAATTTCACACGAAGCAAGACGCATTTCATATCTATCGAATGATGCCAGAAACATACTTTTATTGAGCCATATGCATTCATTAGTTCTGTACAAAGCTTCAAAACATACCCCTTGCATTGCCCTCTCCCAAAGACGGTTCGTCATCCAAGGAAACTCAAGATCCCTAGCGTCATTCAATAGATAGGAAACATAACTTTCATCATGTGAAATTTGAAATAGGGTTATCCATTTCGTTCACAAGGCAATGCATGCCCAAGAAAAAGTCGCACTTTTCATGGGGGATTGCTACAGACAGAACCATCCGGACAGAACCAACCTGCGTATCCTGGATTTTGCTGACAATAAAGACTTGAATGGCGGGGGACTCTCTGAGTCCCTGACTTTAGTCCTGGTCATAGATGGGACTCAAGTTGAAATGAAGATCAAACCGCCCCTGCCCACATACTCCTCCAACAATGTGTGCCTATGCACTCTAGATTTTAAACCCCGATTGGCTATAAGATTTTCTTTTTCTGTCCTATTATTTTGCTCCTTCTTCCCCTCGTCATTACTTTTTTGCCTCCATTGTCATTCTCTTTACTCCACGACGTCAAACGAACGAACGAACGAGCAAATGAACGAACGAACGGTAACTCTCCTCTTCTCACATCATGTTCATCTTTTGCTTACCATTACTAACTTTTGCCTTTTGCATCGTTCCTCTTTCTTTTGACACTAGATCGGCTACGACGATGACGACGGCAATAGGGACGACGACGATGCTAATGACGACTCCACCACTACTTCATGTCGCCCAAAAAGGCTCTTTTTAAAATTTTCAAATGTAAAAAACATGGGGAAACCCTCGCAATTTTTTTTTAGGTGCACTCCCATTCCATTGTAGATTCTCATGGTCAAGTTACTAATGAAAGTGTACCAAATCTTTGCCCATATCCTTCCGCTACTATCTTTGATACTTTTACGCAGCTTGGCCGTCTTTGTCCGCCTTCATTTGCTTGATTTTTACAGTAGTTTAGTCATTCTCATTACAACCCGTCGCCATTTACACATTAGCTTAACTACGACCCCAAACATAATCTGTACCATAGCACTTCAATCCTATCCCATCAATAAAACCTACTTGAAACATCCTACGAAAGACGTTTCTCAAATCCATAACCATGACAATACCATGTACATTATAAAAACCAAACTACAGATGAGTAGCTCATCATTGACAACTCCTAAAACACCATTGGTTTACTAGTTGTAACGAATCTAATGACATGTACTTGATCGTAAGGTCTATCTTCGCATACATACAAAGTTTTATTGGTACAATAGGGTTAATGGGCTATGGTACAGACTATGTTTGAGGCCGGAGTTAAGCTAATGTGTAAA
>LT554307.1:52927-66829 GCA_900079185.1 Absidia glauca
ATTACCGTTCGTTCGTTCGTTTGCTCGTTCGTTCGTTCGTTTGACGTCGTGGAGTAAAGAGAATGGCAATGGAGGCAAAAAAGTAATGACGAGGGGAAGAAGGAGCAATTGATAGGACGAGCAAAAAAAAATAATCTTATAGCCAATCGGGGTTTGAAATCTAAAGTGCATGGCACACATTGTTGGAGGAGTGTGTGGGCAGGATCGTGTTCCTGAGCTTCAATTTGCAACATATCCCTAACATATCAAAGCGAGCATGCTACTACATACTCATGCTATGATGTGGATTTACCTTTTGAATGACAAATAGGCTGGATCAGAGAAGATTGAATGATGCCAAATGGTACAGCAGGGGTGGAAATCCATCAAGAGCACCGAGTCTTGTATAAAAGTCTTCCTGAACATCATGATCACCTGTACAAATGCATTTTCAGCAACGGTAGGTCGAATAAGATCGCCAGGACTGAGTTCTTTCGCCGCCAGTCGGTCATGTCATTCGCCGATCGCCGGGAGCAACTTCTTGCAGAGGCTGGTAGGTGGGTTAAGGGCGGCACGTGCAATACAAAAGAATCGACCATATGTGGGGAAGCCTGCCATTGATCACACTAATTCTCTTGGAAGCTTAGTGAGATATGCGTCGTTTATCGTTGTGTTGTTCCATCGGCCTTGGCGTCGTATTTGATCCACGTTCGCACACACATTACCCGCCATACAAGCTGATGAGCGGCAATTGATATGCGTTTTTTTGTTGGACCTGATACCAGGAGAAGAGAGGGCCTTACCGATCGATTCCCGATGAGAAAAGTAAGACCATTCCTGTGCCTGGCGGGGCGGTTTTATCTTCATTTCGAATTGAGTCCCAGCTATGCCCAGGACTCAAGTCAGGGACTCAGAGAGTCCCCCGCCATATCAGTCTTTATTGTCCGCAAAATTCAGCATACACAGATTGGTTCCGTCCCGGTGGTTCTGTCTGTAGCATTCCCCCTTTTCATGGGGAGTGGTCGTCTTGTTTTATAGCGCAGGTGCGGAGTTGAAATTTTGACTGGAAGATATTCACACCCCGCCACACTCACTATTGAGAAATGCGCTCGAGTCCCAATGCGTCCGTAGGAATCCCCGGAAACAAATAGCAACATGAGCTTACTATTCTGAAAGTACCTCTAGTGCAATTACATATTCGAACTGTCGGTCTGATAGCTCAGTGATGAGAGATGTAAATCACCCAAAAGTCGTCTGAGTAATGAGCTTGTAACGGGAGCAGACTCGTTGTGCTGTACAACTATCACCGCTTTTCCGTCACTCATTCCCTGAACGATCCAAACTACATAGATTCATGCTTTTGTCACTAGTACTTTCTTTGCCCTTGAGCCAAATTTTAACTGAAACACATTCCGTTTGGTCTCCTTGTAAGGCTGAGTTTGAAAAGGCGGCCTTCAGACCGGGGAACCTCCTCAGATGACCCCACCAAAACCAACGAATCTAGAGATGACGACGATGATGCTCCATAGTGCTACGGTAATCCTGTGCACAATAAATCGGGAGGCTATGTAACCACGTTTTTGCTTGCCCCTTCTATAATGTACTCCCCTGTTGCTCCTACGCTTACTGGTTCTTCAAGCTTTCGAGTGCCGTCTTTTTCAATCCGGGCCCGGTCATGCACCCAAATTGATAAGAAACCTTCCCGTTCAAAGATACGCCAATCAGTGTCCTCGAAGGACTGTGTTTAAACGGATTTTGAATGATATCGGAACGGAGTGTGATCCTTTTAACCAATGAGATGACTGGTCATTAGACTTCCCATATTGGTCGAACCATGGACTTGTTTTGCACTAGCTTGGGATGATCTGCTACTATACAAGCTCCCTAAAAAGAGGGAAGGATATATACGACTACATACATTGTTCATCATTGAAGTACACAGAAACGCACCGACAATTCTGTTCAGGGGAAAGTTGGAAGCGGTTTCTTTCTCGATGGCGGAGTTTTAAATTAGAATTCACATAAAGCCCGACATGATAAGCCGTGAGAAAAAGCATCAATTCTGCTGTAGGATCGGAAACCTTATCTTCCCCTCATTGCCCTGAGTTTAAAGGTAGAGAAGCAGAATCCAGCACTGGTTGGCATCCCAAAAGACACTCATGTAGGCCACTTTGTTATGTATGTACTTGATCTTGCATCATCCTTCTTCTAGTTTGTTTGTTTAGCGTGCCACATGGCATATAAAGTGGGCGCCAAGGACTCAATGGAGGGAGACGACAAGATGTACGAGCGTGGCCAAGCACTTTCCCAATATAGTTGGCGGGACCTGAAACTCACCTCTTATCAGGGAAGAAAAAAAAAATTTTCTTGTATATTTTCACTTCCCCACTAGTTCTATTTTTTCACTTCTTCTTCTTCTTTTCATCACTTTTTTTCCCCCTCCCCTCTTTTTTTACTTTACATTGCTACATTATGGATACAGAAAAGGCGCCTAGTGTTCAAAGCAAAGTAGAACATGTCGTCGACTATGAAGAAGATGCTCTCTCTGAAACTTCCGTCAACGACTTTGGGCGCGGCAACGGCTCCTTTATGACCGCTTACTTCAACGTTACTTGTGTAAGTGAACTCGCTAAGATTGACTTGACTCTTCATTGCATTGCCTATCTACATTACTGATCTCGACTCATTGACTTTCTTTTCAGGTTGTTGCTGGTACAGGTACCCTCGGTCTTCCTCAAGCTTTCGCCAAAGGTGGTTGGTTGGGTATTCTGATCTTGCTCTTGTCTTATGGCATGGCTATCTATTCTGGTATCGTTTTGATTCGATGCCTTTACCATAAACCTGGTCACCGAATCCACGACTACAAAGGTATGGGCACTGCCGCCTTTGGTATTGCGGGATACATCATCGCCTCCGCCCTGCATTTCCTCAATCTCTTTGGTTGTCCTGCTCTCTACGTTGTCTTGGCTGCTGGTAACTTCGGCAAGCTGCTGGAAGGCACGGTATGTCGATCACAGACGATTCACTTGTGACACATGTTTATTGACAAACCAGTTCTCTTCCTTTGATCTCATAGGCTGGCGAATTGGACCGTAACACATGGACATGCATCATCGGCTGTATCTTGCTGATCCCTTCTTTGGTTTTGAAGACTCTTCGTGAAATCACTGTGATCTCTTCTATTGGTGCCATCTGTACCATGATGGCTGTATTCATCGTTTTGGTTGAATCTCCGATCTACCACAAGTCTCACCCCGATGTCCATCGTGATGGTGTGATCTGGCCTGGTTTCCCTAGTGCTCTCGCCACCATCGCCTTTTCTTACGGTGGAAACAACACCTATCCTCGTAAGTATACATTGCATGACTCGAGTACTCTTCATACTAACCTCTCGTATTTTAAAAGATGTCGAACACGCCTTGAAGAAGCCTCATCACTGGACCTACGCCTTGATCGCTGGTCTCTCCACTTGTACTGTCCTCTACTTTTTGACCAGTATTCCTGCCTACTATGCCTTTGGTAGTGACGCTGCAAGTCCCATCTACGATTCTCTTCCTGCCGGTACCGGTCAAACGATCGCTATCATCGTTATGACCATCCACGTTATCCTGGCCATCCCAATCTACACCACCTCCTTCTCTTTGGAATTCGAAAAATGGACTCGTGCTGATGAACAGCGTCTCGGCAAGTTTGGTGCCTGGGTTGCTCGTGCCGTCATCCGTACATGCACCATGGCCATCTTGGTCATCCTGGCTATCTTCATCCCTTTCTTTGATGATTTCATGGGCTTGATCGGTGCCTTGGCTAACTGTGGTTTGGTCTTCTTGCTTCCTATCCTTTGCTACTTGAAGTTGACCGGTATCCGTAACAAGCCTTGGTATGAACTGGCCTTCTGCTGTCTCACTTTACTTCTTGGCATTGTTGTAAGTGCATATGACCCTCTGGGGCTGATTGTACGGATCATTAACTAACGTTTCTATCTCTCGTCTTTTGTAATAGGGTGTCGTATTTGGCTCAAAGGATGCCATTGAAAATTTGATCAAAGACTTCAATGGAACCAAGGGAGCCGAATAATTCTTGTCTTGCCTTCATTACTCCTCGTCTCTTTACTTTGATTGTTATTATCATCTTTTTAGAATATACCTCCTCATCGTCTACTCCATCTTTGTAAAGCTTGACATTCTACTATAGTTATACGCCACCCTCCCCTTCCTACCCTTATCATTCTTACTGTTAAGTTAGTGTAAATAGATTATCTTCTTCTTGTCCTTAGAAGAAGCTCCCTAATATGTTATAATAAAGGCCCTTTGTCGAACAATTAGACCATTCTAACCACTATGTATCATTATACTGGACCCATGTTTCATTAATGTAGGCATCCACCAAAACCTACCGAAAGGGATCATCATGTTTAAAAAAAAAGATATCCAGGGGTCAATGATCGTAATCCAACTCCACCCTTTCTCGCTCCTTCCAGACAGATTCCGATATTTTGGGGCTTAACTGTGAGTTCGAAGGCACTCATACAGTCGGATCAGAAATGAATGGGGTATGAAAGCGCATTGAATCCTAGGGTAGATCCTTCCTTAGCAACATTCATGCCATGGCAACCGTCAGGCAGCCACGTGGGTGCAGGGTCCACTTTCATATTCAAACCCCGCCGAGAGCGAAACTTTACACTCTCGAAAAAGTGGAGGAAACATCAAAGATAGACAGATAGAGTTCACCTAATACACTTCAATCAAGACAAAAGTAGCAGAGAAGTAGCATAAGGTAACTCCAACAAGTTGATTGATGTACAAATGTATCCATTTAACAAAAGAGTGAGTAAATCGGAATCGGATCATAACGATGCATGGTATTAGTAAGGATGGGTTTTATTAAGGACTAAAAGGTACGTGAATAGGGCCACAATCTATCTATCTATCTACATAACAAGCTATAAAGGTTACATCTGCCTATTCAGTCTTTGAGATGTGGCTTGCTGATGTGATCAAGTAGTTTGTCGGAATGGAATCCACCGGGAGAGGGACTTGTGGAAGCGGTCATTGTTGGTGAGGGCATTGCCAGATTGGGTTTCGGCACAAAGTTATCGTAAGTAGGAGCTGGAGGATAGGTTGTACCTGTCGAGAGGGTGTGGACAGAGCCTGCAGATGATTCGTTGAGTAGAGTTGTGGATTGCCTCCTATTGCCAGGCATGCTAGTCATAGGGTAGTCCTCAAGCGGAGACGTAGGCTGGTGATGAGGTTGTGGCATATCTTGTTGGCTTTGCTGATGGAATCCACCCCCCTGGAAATTTTGATAGGACTGCCTCGGGTACTGTGGCTGCTGCTGTTGAAAGCCTTGCTCCGGGTAACATGGCTGTTGTGGTTGCTGGGTGGGGTATGGCTGGTATGGCTGATATCCAGGCCCATAATCGAATTCAGCTTGTTGCTCCTTTGGTGGAGGTGGAGGTGGTGGAGATGATGCTGGTGCGGTGCCTGGAGACGATGGGGGATCACCCAGCTTCAAGTTGTTCAACCTTTCCTGGTGGGCTTCAGCACGAAGCCGGGACTCCAAGTACATAGCTGTCCTTCGTCGTCGATAATAGAGATGCCAGAGGCCAATCAACTGCAAAGAAAACAAAATGAGCGGTTAGAAAGTTTGTTTTTATCGCTTCCTGCAAGTTTCATACCACAGCGAATCCAGCAAACGAGCCAACAGCGATTCCTACATATGCTCCAGGACCCATGTGATGAGAAGAATTAGTGTCAGTGGAATCGGTGCCTGAAGATTTGACTGTTGGGGTGGGTGATGGTGACTGAGTTCGAGTTGTAAAGGTCGGAGTTGCTACACTGCTACCTTGAGAGCTTTTGGGTGTGTCCACTGTCATTGGTGTTACATAGGCTGTGTTGCGGTTACTTGCAGGTTCAGTTGTCGCAGCGGGGAATCCAGTGAATGAGGGAAACCCAGTGAATGACGGGAATCCAGTAAATGTTGGGAATGGGGGAAAGGTCATCGAGGGCATGTCAGGTAAGGTTGGAAACGGCACTGAAGGGAAACTTGTATCAAAGTCGGTAGGGAAGCTTGTGTCAAATCCAGTAAAAGCAGGGAAGGAGTGTGAAGGAAAGTTTGAAGGGAAGTCCGGGAAAGATGGGAAGTCATTGGTGGGGAACTGTCGTGGTCGAATCAATGGCGCACCATTCATGTCAGGGAGGCAAAGTATAATCAGTAAGGATGTACATGGAATCAACATGAAGGGCTTTGTAAATGAGTGGAAAGAGAGAAGAAAAGCAAATCAGAAGAAAATACTCCCTTGAAGTACGAGATGTATAGGAGTTTGAAAACTTCAGGATGCCGCTTGACAACAGCGTTTTGTGTAGCCGTGTATTGGCCCCATCTGGGAGTTTGATCCTTTATGTATAACCTTCAGTCGTCAAGCTTAAATCGTGTGTATCCTTCGAACGGCTACCAGCACCAATTATGCAAAAGCAGACATGTGGCGCCTTTCCAAAGAAGGCGGGAGGAGGGGCCAAGTTTAAACTCTTTTTTAGCGCATGGGCGTTTGGTTACTGACTTCTTGGTGTATGTTGCATAATAATACGTAGCGCCACAGCAATTGTTCCTTTTTCAATAGGCTACGACTAGGCACACCGGGTGATTTTCATCCCCACAAAAACCATAGCCCCTCCATGCCCCTCCCAGTTAAATATTAAAACTCCGATTCTGGCTACGAAGAAGCACTTTCTCACCAATCCTTTTTTTTGTTTCTTCTTCGCTTCTTCTTCACTTTTATTTTTCCACAGACTTTACATCAGCTATGACGACGAAAACGACGAAGACGACGAATGAACCAACGAACGAACGAATGGTAACTCTCCCCTTTTCAGCGTCTTGTTCATCTTTGCTTACCATGACTAACATGCATCGCTCCTCTTCTTTTCGATTTTAGATCGGCTACGACGATGACGACGACGATAACAATGACGATGACGACAATGACGACTCACCCACTGCTTTACATCACCCTTTAAGGCTGTTTTAAAATTTTTCAATGTAAAAAACAAGGGGAAACCCTTGAATTTTTTTTTTTCATGTACTCATCTTGTCCACAGTAGATTCCCTAGCCATTACACAGTTGAAGTGCACTATTACTTGGCCTAATCCCTGCGCCTATAACTACCGATACTTATGACACCGCTGGTCTACTCTCTCCTTCGTCATTCCATAGGTCATTGCACTAGATTAGTCGTTCCATAACAGAACCTAGGTATATTTTTGCAACCCTTACGCCTCCCACTTAGATATATAGCTTAACCACCGTCTCATTCAGTCAATAAAGTAAACTTGAAACCACCCCCCATAAGACTGTACTCTTTTGTATAAGCTCCACCCATCTAAGACTCTCTGATATGTACTAATGCGAACCGCACGGTGGGCCAAGTCTTGCCATTTACAATATAGGAATGTTGCTAAACCGCCCAAAAGCTTTTTACATGCCGCCCCAGCCAATTTCCGAAAACAATATGCCAGGAGCACACAATTATCGTACACTTGGGCTTTAAAAGACAAGATTTAGTAGAGTCGAGCGTTGGTTTTATTGATCGGTACATACTAAACTAACTATAGCTATGACTAGGTTTTGGGGCTTAGTGGGACGATAAGGGGCAGCTCCAGGACAAGACTAACCTAGTGTGATGACAAAGGGAAATGTCAGACTGGCTGTACCATAAGCATTAACGGTAGAGGGCAAAGAGAGTGAGTGAAAAAGAGCGCCATTCAGAAACGCAATGCCTGGAGAAGCTACCATGGGATTGCTGAGCGCACCTAAAAAAATTGCGAGGGGGTTTCCATCTCTTGCGTCCAATCCATCCCATTCGATCTACTATAAGAAAAGAAGGATCAATGATGCAAAAGGCAAAAGTTAGCCATGGTATGACAAAGGGCAAGATGCTGAGAAAGGGAGAGTTACCTTGCGTTTGATTATAAGCGTCAATTCAGAAGTGATTCCATGTCGATGGAAAGGTAAAAAGATGAGAAATCGAAGAAGAAGCGCAGAAATAGATGGGAGAGAGTTTTGCACTTTATGCGCAAAATCGGAGTTTTAAATTTGAGGAGCTCAGGGTCTTCGATTATGCAAAAGACCATTTCACCATCCACATTAATTGAGGTGTAAACTTCAGAAAAGTTCTCTGTCACATCAAAAATGAAACCAAACAAAGTATCTGTAAGACTTCTTTGATGTGAATCCATGTGAGAAACAAGCTGTGATGGAGTGTGGAAGATTACGAGAAAAGGCAGGCCTGTCAGAAGGGATTAGGTCAGTTGGAAGGGCCACATTGAGAAGAAAAGATGGTTTATTAACGAGAGCAAAGGTTAGGGCTATTTCTTGTGGTGTATGAAATGATGGTACATGGAACTAAAACGAGATGTTAACGGGGTATGAGATGAGGAGGAAGAATCCATTGGATCGTCGGGAGGTGATGAGTGGGAGAATGTAAAGGAAGCTTGACTAGACGTTGATGATGACCCCACGGATTTATTGTAAATGGGATGATTACAGCCATTTGGGTCCAGGTTGATAGAGTCTATTGAGTATTCATGCAACTTGAAAAGTGACATATCGCGATCATTTTGTTCATTAGATGGGTTTGTAAAGTGTTCTTTGAACCTTGACATTGTTAAGTAGGTATATTGACAGTTGGTGTTACAGTTGGTGTTGTATACTTTGAATAAAAAGAAGAAGAGAAGTTTGATACCAGCGAGTGGGTACATATAGAAAGAAATGTCAAAGGCACTATAGAAAAACGTGGGTTCGAAACAGTAAACTCCGCTCCTCAGCTTTCGTCTTTTCCGTCCGGTCCAATCATGTTAGATTTCCTTGATCGTGCGCCACATTCCAATGAACCAATCAAACATCGTTTTATTGTAGAAGTTGTAAAAAGAAAGAATTAAGCATGATGCTAACTAAATGAAGTATGCGGGAGGGGGAAGTAATGGATATAAGTGATGATTCCAGCCGCTACACAAGCTAAGTATAATACAGATTACGGATAGTTTTTGACAATGGGGGACTACACTAAAACAAAAACACCGTTTGGGTCAAAGGCAAGGTATCCACTGGGTCACAGGTACATTCCACGCCATCAGCTGTCACCTTGTAAGTTTCAGGGTCCACACGGATTATCGGTAAGGCGTCATTCAGGTGCATGTCTTTCTTTCCGATGCTACGACAGTTCTTGACAGGCTCCACTTTTTTCCGCAGGCCATACTTTTCCACCGTTTTCGAATCCACCGACAGTTGAGAGACAAAAACCATACATGTATTTCCAAGACCCGAGGGATAGGCGCCATACATGGGACGAGATATGACAGGCTGTGTCGTAGGAATCGAAGCATTTGCATCCCCCATTTGGCCCCAGACGATGACACCGCCTTTCAGAATCAGTTCCGGCTTGGTTCCAAAAAAGGCAGGATCAAAACACACCAGGTCCGCAACTTTGCCCACTTCAATTGATCCAACCAAATGACCAATTCCATGCGCCTTCGCCCTGTTATGATAAACACAAACAAAGCGGTCAGCACATCGATCTTTCGAATCATCCTCCCTGTCGAGCTGCTACTTACACGTTGATGGTATACTTTGCAATGTATCGCCTGATTCTAAAGTTGTCACTGGCCAAATCTTCATCGTCTTGCTTGTCTTCTGGTAGATATCCACGTTGAGACTTCATCTTGCTGGCGGTTTTCCAAGTTCGTAGAATGACTTCCCCAATTCGACCCATGGCTTGAGAATCAGAGCTGATGATACTAATGGCACCGATATCATGCAATACATCTTCAGCAGCAATGGTTTCGGCACGGATGCGACTTTCGGCAAAGGCCACATCTTCAGGGATTTGTTTTGACAGGTGATGACAGACCATAAGCATATCGACGTGTTCGTCCAAAGTGTTGGCGGTGAATGGTCTTGTCGGATTTGTTGAGCTTGGTATAACATTGGGTTCACTGCATACTCGGATGACTGTAAGCAAAAAGAAATCAGTATACCTTTGGATTTTGCTGCTGTTTGTCACTTTGTCACTTACTATCAGGGGCATGACCCCCACCAGCGCCTTCACTATGATAAGTATGGATAGTTCTTCCCTTGAATGCACCAATAGTAGATTCCACAAACCCAGCTTCGTTCAAAGTATCAGTGTGTATAGTGCACTGCACATCCAGTTCGTCACAGACATCCAAGCAAGCATCAATCGCCATCGGTGTCGTTCCCCAATCTTCATGTAGCTTCATTCCAAGGCACCCGGCTTTGATATGGTCCACGATTTCTTGTTTACTTGAGCAGTTCCCTTTGCCAGTGAATCCAAAGTTGAGGGGTATATCATCAGTACACTTGAGCATTGTTTCGATATGATGAGCACCAGGAGTACATGTTGTTGCATTTGTTCCAGTGTTGGGCCCAGTTCCACCACCAATCAGAGTCGTGATACCGCTTGCCAGGGCTTCATAGCAGATTTGGGGACAGATAAAGTGCACATGAGCATCGATTGCGCCTGCCGTGAAGATCTTGCCTTCGCCAGCCAATACCTCCGTCGCCGCCCCCACCGTCATACCAGGAGTCACTCCGTCCATCACATCAGGGTTCCCCGCCTTGCCAAGTCCAACGATAATGCCATTTTTGATACCAATATCTGCCTTGAAGATTCCAGTGTAGTCCACAATAAGCGCATTTGTAACGACCAGATCCAGCGAATGATCCTTGTGTACGTTGGTAGCTTGTCCCATTCCTTCTCGAAGCACCTTGCCGCCACCAAACTTGCATTCATCGCCATAATGTGTGTAATCCTTCTCCACCCGAGCCCATAGATCAGTGTTGCCCAGCCGCACCAAATCACCTGTTGTTGGTCCAAAGTGGTCGATGTAAGACTCCCTATCAATAGTGCAGACAGGGGCATGAGGTAATAGAGGAGTGTTGCTATCGTGAAGAAAGCCCCGCATTGTTATTTGCTCCATGATCATTGGCAGTTTAACAAAGTCAAGTGGACCTGATGCGATGCCGTTCCCACCAGATATCACCTTGTTACCACCGATCTCCACCAATGTCACCGTTTTGAAGTCACCAGGTTCGAAGCGGACAGCCGATCCAGCGGGAATATCAAGTCGCATACCATAAGCCAAAGCACGGTTGAAGAAGAGAGCAGCATTAACTTCAATAAAGTGATAATGGGATCCAACCTACAGGAAAGCAAAACACGAAAAAACGCCATAAACAAAATGAGCACTCGGATAAGGTTTTTGTTATGCTCAAGGTTCAATTACCTGTACTGGTCTATCACCATGATTCGACACCGTCAGAGACAATCGCTTTCGTCCAGGGCAAAGTTCAATGACACCAACGCTACCTCCGGACCGTTGCTGACGCCGATGACCAAAAGGTAGAATCGCACCAGGAGGATGCCGCTTTACTGGTTTCGTCCTTGTTGCTGTGATTGTTGTCGGTAAAGGAGTGTTGGTGATCGCCACAGGTGTATCGATGCCATCATGATCTGCATTCCCCTCCGCCGCCAGAGGAGGAAACTTGTCTTGGGAAGGTATAGGGAGGAAGCTACCATAAAGAGCCAGTTCCAGGTTTCCATTGTCGGTGCAAATAGGGTCATGTACCGTCACCAAATAGGTACCGTCGGGAAAAGTGCCTTCGATTTGGACCTCTTGGACAGTATCTTGGGTATCGGGTTGGACGTGCCGCCTGCCAAGCATTTGTTTTCCCATATCCATCAGTTGTGCCACAGAGTAGATCCCGTCCCGCATCAGTTCAAGGAGTTGAGACGCAATCAATGCAGTAGCTTCCGTGTGATTCAGTTTTACACCTCGAGCCAGTCGTTTCTGTGCAAGGACACCCACTATATTGAAAAAATACCAGTAAGCTATCAGACAATCATGCATGAATACCCAGTCTGTTTCATTACCTTGGTGCAGCAAAAGTTTGTCAATTTCCCTGGGTATAAGACGCATCTGTATGGTCCAAAAGAAGAAATAAAGTAGATAAAGAAGAAGAGAAGGAGAAAAAATCAGTCATGACTTTATATTTGCCTATCATACAAAGATAAGCGTTATCAAGTTACTGTTTTTGTTCCATTGTGTCACCGTTTTGAAAGATAAACGAGGGTCCGCACTATTGTCCAGAATGCCCGAGTCTATATTAGATGATAAACGCACCAAAACCTAAAGTATAACCCATCAGTGAGCGTACGGCCTCTTTTGAAGCAGCCCAACATCCATGACGTACCTGACATTTGACCCTGTCCGGCTAGGTGCCTGCAAATGACTTCTCCACCAAAGGACGCTTCGCCAAAAGATAGATTGCTTGCATGTCCAAAGACTTCACCGTTCGTCGCTTCTATAAAGTATAAAGATAGCACTCCAATGAGAAGCCGATGGCAAAAGTTTGAGTCGCAGGTTTAACACTTTCCCAATACCCTAAGAAGTTTCGTTCCCCAATGTTGGAAATCCATGATGGCTTACCTTTTTGATGGCTGTTCCAAGCAAATGTGCTATATACCATGGTGCCATATGCTTGATATCCAGTGTCATAGCAGCCGGTCTAGTGTGGAAAGAAAAGGGAATGGTGTAAACGGCAAAAGTTAGTCATGGTGAGAGAGCGGTGAACAGCATCATCAGGATCGAAGAGTTACCTTGTGTCCATAGTTAAAGGGTGTCGGATGATAAAGTAGAGTCAAAGGTGATGTCGAACTGCCGGAAAGATAAAAGTTATGAAGAAGAGAAGAAAGAAGAAAGAAATGATAAAGGCAAGCAAATCTACACTTATGGGGGGGGGTAAGGCGGAGTTTGAATAATTTGTAACTTTTTCGGAAACTTGACAATGTCGAACTCCAATTTTCATAAAGAGTTACCCTATTGATCAAAACCGAGATGGATAACCCACGTTCAAACTCCACATCAAACAATATGTTTTCCGTATCTATTAAATGATAGTAAAATCAAACAACCCCTACGGTGATACGGCTGTTAATACAGCACAATACCCCAAAATAGCGACTGATTTGAGAGAGGGAATGGTTGGCCATTTATTCACGAAAACCCAACACCCTTAAAATCAGTCGGTACATAAGAAGCATACTGACTTTCATGTAAAATTTGAAATAGGGTTATCCATCTTGTTTGAGAGAAACATCATGTCAAAGAAAAAGTAGAACTTTTCATGGGGGATGATCCGTCCACTTCCAAATGGCGGGGTTTTAAATTTTTGGAAACTTTTGTGCCTACTACTGTGGTGCCTGGTTCTCTAAAGAGGAGGATACTTGGGACACATGGCAATCAAGTCCATAGGCTTCAAAAATCAAAGTAGAAAAGTCAAAAAGTAAGCTTTATTGATCGGTACATTTGTAGATAGATTACTATTATTAAAACCGAAGGGTCTCTAGCAATCCTAAGTAACTACTTTTATGGATCTATGCCTATTTGGATTGGTTGAAAATAAAACCATTTGAATTGCCGCTTCATACTCCGCATGCCTACCAAAATCAGATGTTCTCTTTTTTGTAAAGAGTTGCCTTTTTTTTTAGGATCATCTTAGACAACCTCCACTCAAATTTTACAGGCAACACTATACAGTGCATATCTATCGAATGATACCCAGAAACAAACACTTTTACGTCCTGTGCTGCCGTAAACACTAAAAGAAGCCACAAAAAAGCGACTGATTGGAGTGGTATCAAAAAAGACTATTGCCTCACGGAAACCCAACTTTTTTGGTATCAGTCGATAGATAAGAAGCACATCTGCCTCCATGTCCAATTTGATGTTAGGCTGTCTATTCTGTTCGCAAGGAAAATCGAGTCGAAGAAAAGTGGGACTTCTTCCAAGGGGATGGTCTGTCCTTTTTTCAATTGGCGGGGGTTGAAATGTTTTTGAAAATTGAAGCTT
>LT554307.1:90472-101493 GCA_900079185.1 Absidia glauca
TCCATCATTACTCTCTTTTTCTTAACAGATCGAATGAGAAGGCAACGGATATTGGCTCTCTGGCATTAGGACTGGATGGACATGTGGTTAGATTAGGGATTGGACGCAAAAACATGGGGAAACCCTCCCAAATTTTTTTAGGTGTACTCCCATTCCATTGTAGATTATAGAGTACTATTATAGATTACTATTATTAATAAACACCGTATGGTAGTGAATGTAATTAAGCGTTATAGAGGTGTTAAAGGGAGTAGCATGAAGAAGCATGATGATCACATACCATGATTCATCAGGCCAAACACAGCTTTTATTAGCAATAATCGTGCCCGATCATGCAAAATATCCATGACGCTGTCATGTATTTTGTGAAACGATTGTGATTTTATTCATGCCAGTTATGACAATGCATAGTTATCATGCGCTTCCAATACTTTTTTTTTGTAGTGTTTGTTTCCGCCCCCCCCACCCGGTGGCGCCAGCTCTGCGTTGATAGTGATCTTTTGTGCACGGACTTATACAACATAAAAATGCATGTTTCTTGGTATCCGTCGATAGAGATGCTTCGCATTGTGTTGCCTGTAAAAGTTGACGGTGGGTTGTCTCTGTCGGTTCTGAGAAATGAGCAACTCTTTAAAAAAAAATAGGGGGTTCAAACCGATCAGTTTTCAAAAAGCTTAAATTTTCGAAACTTTCAAACCCCGCCATTTGGAAAAATGCGAACGGGATAGACAATCCACTATCAAATTTAGGGTAGATTTAAAAGTGCCTTTTATCTACCGACTGATACCAAGAATGTTGGGTCAGTAAATTGGCTTTTTTGATACCACCCCAATCAGTCGCTTTTTGGGGGCTTGTCTCTTTTCGGTAAAGCGTTGCTCTTTTCGCAGGATCGAGATAGACGATCCACCCTCAAATTTTACAGGCATCACTATACAGTGCATATCTATCGACTGATACCTAGAAACAAGCACTTTCATGTCGTATACCGTCGTGAACACTAAAAGAAGCCACAAAAAGCAACTGATTGGAGTGGTAACAAAAAAGACTATTGACTCACGGAAACCAAACTTTCTTGGTATCAGTCGATAGATAAGAAGCACTTCTAAGTCTATGTCAAATTTGAGGGTGGTTTGTCTATCCCATTCGCAAGAAAAAATGAGTCGAAGAAAAGTGGGACTTTTTCAAAGAGAATGGTCTGTCCTTTTTCCAAATGGCGGGGTTTGAATGTTCTCGAAAATTGAACCTTTTTTTGAAATTGTAAATTTTTTTTTTCTCAGGAACGAGATAAACAACTCACCATCAAATTTCACAGGCAAGACAAAGCAATGCAAATCTATCGAATGATACCTAGAAATACACACTTTTACGTTGTGTGCTGTCGTTAACGCTGAAAGAAGCCCCCAAAAAGCGACTGATGGGAGTGGTATCAAAAAAGACAATTGGCTCACGGAAACCAGACTTTCTTGGTATCAGTCGATAAATAAAAAGCACTTCTAGGTTTACGTTAAATTTTATGGTAGGTTGTCTATCCCGTTCACAAGAAAATGGAGATCTAAAAAAAGTGGGACTTTTTCCTAGAGGATGGTCTGTCCTTTTTTCTAATGGCGGGTTTTAAAAACCAAATCCTTGCTCTACGAAGAGTCCAAACAACCACTATCAACGCAGAGCCCAAACTATCACTATACAAACATTTGCAACTGGAAATCGTAAAGTTTTCAAAAAAGTCAAAGCGCCCGCTCACTTCATTTCACACCCCGCCTTTTCAAACTCTCGTGAGCGTTGCAATCGGTCAAGACTTGGCACACCGGCGCATGTCAGAGTTTCCAAGATGGCTGAAACATATTCAAAAAAGTGAAGTCAAGGAGATAATTTCAAGTAGACTTTATTGACTGAATGAGGCTGGTAAAGTTAATTGTAGGCTTCGCATGGAACGACTAATCTAGTGTAATGAGCTACAGGACAGGGAGAGCTGGTCACCGGTGCTAAAAGTATCAGTGGTAGTGTGCACACCGATAAGGGCCAAGAGATGGAGCACTTCAGAAGTACACTGGCTACATAATCTACAATGGAATGGGAGTGCACCTAAAAGACATAGCGGGGGTTTCCCCATATTTTTCGTAGTCCCTTGCGTCCAATCCCTAATCTAACCACATGTCCATCCTGGTGCTAGAGAGCCTAAATCCGGTGCCATCCCATTCAATCATCTGAGAAAAAAAGAAGTAATGATGCAAAAGGCAAATGTTAGTCATGGGAAGATAAAGATGGACAAGATAGTGGGAAGGAGAGAGTTAACCTGCGTTCGTCGTTTAAGGATGTTGTAAAGAGGGCGAGTCATCCGTGGTGATGTGCCAATGTCGATGGAAAGAAAAAAAGAGTGATAAAGACGCAAAGAAGATGCAAGAAATGGATTGGCGGAAAAAGGGCTACTTGTAGTTTTTATTCAAACTCCGCGATCTACAGCTAAAATGCGCTTTGGGTGTTCAAAACCAAACTTTATTGGAACAGATAATCTATAGCTTTTATGTAAACTACCACTAATCTAAAGGAAAAAACTTTTTAAATCTATTCGTTATCGGCAAACATAACCAGAGACTTATTTTCTTCCACCAAATCACCCACGCTGTAAAGGACTTGATCAATCACACCATCGACAGGAGCACGGATGACATGTTCCATCTTCATTGCTTCCAATACAATGATAGCAGCGCCTTTTTCTACCTTTTGGCCGGGTTGGACCATCACTTGTGAGATCTTGCAAGGCATAGGTGTTTTTACAGATCCAGCACCGTCAGCACTGCCAGCACCGCCAGAAACGTATAGAGGAATAGGCAACTTCAAGTTGGTGCGACCATGCTATAGAAGAGAGGGGAAAAAGTCAGTACATACGCCTTCCCTTTCTCTTTCCCTTTGATCTCGCTTACCCCATCAAACACCACGACATCGTCATTGTGTAGCACCACATTGGATTTGCTCTGTTTGTTGTCTAATGAAGATACCAGTAAGCCTTCGTCGTCCAGGTAGCTGTCGACACCTTCAAAGGTCTTGATGGATTCGTCGGAGCCAGATTTCTTGATTTCAACATCCACGAGGTTAGATGAAGCCGCTTTTGGTGAGGTAGTCATATACACATCGTAAGATTCCCCATTGCTTTCCAAAGTTGTCTTTTCTGTTTCTAAAGAGTTGAGTCGGAGGTCACTGCCCACGGTTTGCCAAGGACTTGAAGGATCGTGTTTGTTGAATTTCAATTGTTGTTGTTCCTTTAGTCGAAGGGCTGTTGCTGCAAGAGCCAGGGTCTCGGCATTTGGTGCTTCTGGTGCCTTTAGTAAGTCGTTTTCGAATTGCTAATAGATAAAGAGAAAGTATGGTTGTCTTAGATCCTTTTCTTATGATGATCGTGCCCTTTGTTATCTTTTAGCGTACCTGAATGAAGCCAGTTTCCACTTCACCCTTGATGAATTCAGGATGTTCGGCCACCTTTTTGATAAAGTCGATGTTAGTTGTCAATCCCACCACTTGATATTGTTCCAAAGCACGGCGGAAACGGCGGAGGGCGTCGTTGCGATCTTCACCTCGGACAATAAGCTTAGAGATCATGGGGTCGTAGTGCACACTGATTTGATCACCTTCAATAAAGCCAGTTTCCAAACGAAGGTCTTCGGAAGTTTCAGGGGTACGGACGCTATACAATGGTCCAGTATCGGGAAGGAAATTGCTATAGATCGAATCAAGATGAGTATCCCGTTCTTGATTGCACACACACACACACACACAACGCTAAGCTTGGTTTACTTACTTCAATGGGTTTTCGGCATAGACACGGGCTTCAAAGGCATGGCCAGTCAGTTTCAGTTGATCTTGGTTCAGCAACAGACGGTTTCCAGAAGCGACTTCGAATTGCCAGTGAACAAGATCAGTGTTCGTCACCATTTCGGTTACAGGATGTTCGACTTGTAAGCGGGTGTTCATTTCCATAAAGTAGAATTGCTTGTCAATGTTGTCCATGATGAATTCCACGGTACCAGCGTTTTCATAGCCCACAGCGCGAGCAGCAGCGACAGCTTTAGCACCCAATTGGGCACGGATTTCTTCAGAGAGACCAGGAGCAGGGGCTTCTTCAATCACCTTTTGATGGCGACGTTGGACGGAGCAATCACGTTCAAAGAGATGGACGACATTATCGTGCTTGTCAGCGAACACCTGGACTTCCACATGGCGAGGTCGCTCCAAATACTTTTCCACCAAGACCTTGTCATCACCGAAGGATTTGATAGATTCACGTCGAGAGGATTCCAACATTTCTTCGAATTCACCAGCATGTCGCACGATACGCATACCCTTGCCACCACCACCTTTAACAGCCTTAATCAGGACTGGGTAGCCAATCTTTTGAGCTTGATCCTTCAAAAAGCCAACATCTTGATTTTCGCCGTGATAACCAGGCACACAAGGTACACCGGCCTTTTCCATGATGAATTTGGATTCACTGAAGGGAAGGAATACGACATTAGACCAAATCTTTCTTTTCACTCCATCTGCTTCGTTCCTTACCTCTTAGAGCCCATGGAGCGCATGGCATCACCGGAGGGACCGATGAAAGCAATCTTTTCACCGTTAACACGATCAGCAAAATCAGCGTTTTCAGACAAGAAACCATACCCAGGATGAATAGCCTACATAGTACCAAAGAGCCGCCATGTGAGTATCATTGATCGGCTTGCATGTCTCGGGTTTAGTTTCTTACCTGAGAACCAGTCAAGCGAGCAACATCAAGGATCTTGTTGATATCCAAATAACTTTGAGCGGAAGGAGCAGGACCAATCAAGTAAGCTTCATCAGCCTGTGGAGAAAGAGTATCATTTATTAGTCTTTCACCCCACTTCCACAATTTGAGCTACTTACCATTTTGACGTGTTGGGAATGCACATCAGCTTCACTGTAGACAGCCACAGTCTTGATGCCCAATTTTTTGGCGGTTCGCATGACACGACAAGCAATTTCACCTCTAGAAGGGGTATAACGACTGTGTCAGTACATGATACCACAGTATAGTTCCTTCCACATGCTTCTGCTTACCTGTTTGCGATCAAGACCTTTTCAAACAATGCATTGCGTTCTATCGGGCTTTGTGGTTAGTATAAATGGGCGGCTGTTTGTTTGTTTTTTGCCCTTACCTGGTTGAGAAGAATAGTAGAGCTTTGTAATGGTGAATTGAGCAGAGAATGAGGTGCGAACACGACTCGTTGGAGTGGCTGCGTTCTTAAACAAACGAAACATGATGAGTGGTGAAGGAAAAAGTGGGGAGTAGGAGAAAGAGAAGCGAAGGAAAGAAAAAAAAAGGGGGCGGAGGTGAAAAGGAAAAAAAATTCACACCATCCGTGGGAAAAAATGAGTTGGCTTCCCCTCAAGTCCCCATCATGCGCACTTCAAAAGTCACGGCCCAAGGTGATTGGAGCTCCCCCACTCGTCCTCGTCTCTGATCGAATGAAAGGACTGTCATTCCCCGCACTTTCGGAATATCACTGTACCAATCACACCAAACAGCTACACTACACTTGCATAAACCGAATCTCTTCCCTTTCACGGCTTGTTGTCAAGGTACTCATCAACCACCCATGAGTCATCATTTATTCAATCATCACTATCCTATGCTATACGCTACTATCCTATTCCATCCTATTCTATCCTATTCTACTCTAGAACCAGCCATCATCCTATCAGTCAAGGGAACAATAAGTTCGAGCCACCAAGAGAGGTCGGCCGCCCGAGGCAATCTTCGTTTGTTCCCCTTAACTACAGTAAAGTTGACCTAAAAGTTGGAGTGCATAGCCAGTAGTCATAGCCTGTTCTTCTTACCTTCTTTCTGCCAGTTCTTCTCATAATTCAACGTCTTCCTATGCCAACAATGGGGGTGAGTGCATTGAGAGTTAAAGACAAACCAAAAGGGACTGTTTACATACCGTCTCCACCTGGTTCCTTCTTCTTGCCAGGCTAGAATTACTTGTAACATATACGTTATTACTAATCTTTTTTTCAGGCTTCACTCTTGGAAGGTATCATAATACAAGTTATCTACCAGGCTTGCTTTGGATTGAGGGAAGTGGAAGAAAGAAAGAAAAGAACAGGAACCAAAAAGTAAATAGAGCTGGGGGAAAGATTTTTAAATTGCACACTCCGCTGACTCACTTGATACACAAGGACTCAGGGGGAATCTCCCTATGAGGCATCTCCAGCTAAGAAAGCTTCTTCATTAGAACGTTTTGCTATCGAGTCTCATCATTGGATGATTGTATGACGATGAACAGTCAACCTTCTCGACGATGAATACGAGAAACCCAGCTCACATCAGGTTCAAAGCATGTTTCGACCAGTGATTGAGCGGAGTTTAAAATAAAATATAAACTGAGGCAGATTGACAACTTTTGATTCCCATTTCCTCCCTTCTTCTTTTCCCCATCAACCTTTACATCAAGTATAGCCTTTAGTCTGATCTCTACATATGAAGAGCCCTCAATCTGCTGGCTCATCGGAAAAACATAACGGTAACCGAAAAGACGATCTAGATGAATGCTTAAACGTTCACATGCCCCTTTCCTCATTGTGATAGACTCTTCTCTAGTCAATGTTTTCCCTTCATCGCAAGAAAGCAGTACAGATATCTCTTCAGGTAAGACAACTTAACAAGGAAGGATCGGGGTGTCATGTACTCATCTTGCCTCTTCATTGTTGTTGTCATATCCTTAGTAGCCGCCAGGCGAGCTAAAACCATAAACGTGGTCGAAGCACTGACCCATCCTCTTCCAGGTAAAAATATGCACACGTAAAAGTAAAACCAATCAACTGACCTTTCTTTTTATCAAAATGTGAAAAGCCGTCATAACGATGTCTATGCGATTGGATGATTTGCTAATAGGCTCAACCCCTCCTCGTCCGGAAGATGAACCACCAACTATCAACTGCACACTCACACATCTGATAAGCAATGAAACTTGCCGCCTTGTTACTGAATCCGCCGACGAAAACAAATCAGGGTACTACTTTCGACCGATTACTACCGACAGCGTCAGCAAAATCTCTCAGGCAGAAGCAAAGCAGCAGGACCAACAGCAGCAACCTCAGCAAATTATACGATACGACCGATCAGAATTGGAAGAAATGAAACGCTCACATCGATCACAACCGAAAAAAAGATACAGTCGATCAGAAATGGAAGAAGTGGATCACTCACACCTATCACAATCGGAAAATGTCGTAGATGCTCTGACTCAACGGATTCCATCAACCCACTTACACCTTCTCAACGGTGGATCAAATAGCACAACAAGCCATCAGCACCCTGGAAGCTATCAGCACCCTGGAAGCCGTCGCCAGCCTAGTAGAAATAGCACAGCAAAGCAAAAGCACCGTGAACGAGGGCCAACGTATAATAAATCAGAAACCGCTCTAGAAGATGACTCGCTTGTGGCTTCGATCTCTGCCAACAATGATATTCTTCCACCATCCCCATCCTCAACGCATTCGCCAATAGCTCCTTCTTTAAGAACTCCTCCACGACCGACTTCTCCACCAACATCCTCATCATCAACCCTTCTACCAACAGACTCTCTGCCAATGACCCCACCACTCCATGGATATCAATCCTCCCCTACAGAACCTTCAGCAACTACCAAGGAGCCCTTATGTGCACATCCGTCATACACACGATACTCCAAGACTTCCTTTTACCGACCGTCACCAAGAACCATAATCGGGGGGCGATACCATCGAAAGTAGTGTAGGAAATGTTACGAAGAAGGATTAGCTATACCCCCTTCCCCTTGTATACATTATAGTATAGTACCTTTAACATTGAAATAAATCTGTCTACTAATTGCCTGACATATCAGTTTCTGTCTGCTCTCAACAATGAAAAGGATTATCTGGTTTTTAATCACCGCTATTCATGCACATTCCAAGGGCGGCGTTTGAAAAAAAGAGGCAAAGTAAGGGCCACAAGAGTGCCTTCATTGCATCTTCCACGCTTACCTGTCTTTCCAACTTTTGACATTGAAGGTATTTTCACCATCGGCCCTTTGTAGGAGCACTTTATCTCTCGTTATAGAAAGTATGACACACACTCAGAGGGCAGATGCCGAGTATATGGCGGAGGACTCTTTGAGTCCCTGATTTAAGTCCCGGGCATAGCTGAGACTCAATTTGAAATAAAGATAAACCCGGCCCGCCAGGCACAGGAATGGTCTTACTCTTCTCATCGGGGATCGATCGGCAAGGCCCTCTCATCTCCTGGTATCAGGTTCAGCAGAAAGACGCATATAAATTGCGGCTCATCAGCTCGTATGGCGGGTATCGTGGGTGCGAACGAGGATCAAATACGACATTAAAGTCGATGGAACAACATAACGATGAACGGCGCATATCTCACCAGCCTTCATAGAGGAATGATGCGATCAAGGGCAGGCCTCCCCACCAATGTTCGATCCTTTTATCTTGCACATGCCGCCCCTTGACCCGCCTATCAGCCTTTGCAAGAAGTTGTTCCCGGCGATCGACGAATGGCATGACCAACTGGCGGCAGAAGAACTCAATCCTGACAATAACGATCCTATTCAACCTATCGTCGCACCCTATGCATTTGTACAGGTGATCATGATGCTCAGGAAGCCTTTTATACAAGGCTCGGTGCTCATGATGGAGCTCCACCTCTGCCATCCCATTTGGCAACATTCAATCTTTTCTGATCCAGCCTACTTTTCATTTAAAAGGCAAGTCGACATCATAGCATTGAAAGGTAGTAGCATGCTCATTCTGATATGTTAAAGATCTGCTGCGAATTGAAGCTCAGGAATACGATCATGCCCGCACACTCTTCCAACAATGTGTGCCTTTACACTCTAAATTTCAAACTCCGATTTGGCTACAAGGACTTTTTTTTGGCCCGTCCGTTATTTTTGCTCCTTCTTCCCCTCGTCATCACTTTTTTGCATCCCATTGTCATTTTTTTTACTCCGCAACGACAAACGAACGAACGAACGAGCAGACGAACGAACGAACGGTAACTCTCCTCTTCTCACGTCATGCTCATCTTTTGCCTACCATTACTAACTTTTTGCCTTTTGCATCGTTCCTCTTTCTTTTGACTCTAGATCGGTTACAACGATGACGACGACGATAGAGACGACGACGATGCTAATGACGACTCCACCACTGCTTCATGCCGCCCAAAAAGGCCCTTTTTAAAATTTTCAAATGTAAAAAACATGGGGAAACCCTTGAATTTTTTTTTTCTTCTGCACTCATCTTGTCCATAGTAGATTCCCTAGCCATTGTACCGATAAAGTGCACTATCTCTTGACCCATCCCCAACGTCTACCACTACTGATACTCTGGGTAACACTGGTCTGCTCTCCTCCTTCCTTTTCCTTAGCTCATTACACTAGATTAGTCGCTCCATGGCAAGCCCTGCATTAACTGCCACCCACTAGGACATGCAGCTTTAGCATAGTCTCATTCAGTCAATAAAAAATCTACTTGAACCCATCTTCATGACTTTGTTCCTTTGCATATGCTTCAGTGATCTTAGAGACTCTTATATGTAGCGGTACAAATTACCCTGTCTACTTCGTCGCTTGGCGGGATTTAAACTATGGTGTTGACACCTTTTGGCCTAACTAGTGCCTGATACGACAGACCGCTAGAGTGTCAAAAGGATGGGATAGGATAGGAGACTATAGGTTGGTAATGGTTTAGGATAAGAGATTAGAGACATAGGTGATGGGATAGGATATGGTGGATCAGTGGGTGGGCGACACTATACGATCTTTATAAGGTACGTGGTCGTGTCATGGTTATTGATTGGAGAAAGTCTTTTGGAGAATGATTCAAGTAGGCTTTATTGATACAATTAAAAGGCTATGGTACAGACTATGCTTGAGATCGTAGTTAAGCTACTGTGTAAAAGGCAACGAGTTGTAATGGGAATGACTAAACTGCTGTAAAAACCAAATCAATGGAGATGGAAAAAGATGGTCAAGCTGTGTAAAAGTATCAGTGATAGCAGCGGAAGGTTATGGGCAAAGAATTGGTACACTTTTATTAGTAACTTCTACAATGGAGTGGGTGTGCACTCAAAAAAGAAGAGTAATGATGGAAGATGTTATTGTTAGCAACATAAGAGAGAGGGGAACAAGGTGTAGAAAAGAAGACTTACCCTTGCTGTCATCGTCAAAGGTCGTCATGCATAGTTGGTGTCAAAGGGGGGGGATGGTAAAGTCGATGGTAAGGAAAAAGCGATGGGGAAGGAGAGAAGAAGTGAAGAATAAAGATTTATGGAAAAAGTGGAGACATAGCATTTTCAAAACCCGCCAACTTCCCCTGTCACTACAAAATTCTTATTGTCCGCAAAATTCAGGGTACGCTTAATCGCGCCGAGCGGAGTTTAAACGCCCAATAAAAATCCCCAGTGCGACAAAGCTTGTCCATTAAGCATAAAAAGAGAAACGATGGTACAATTTTATTTATTCAGCTGCGTTCTACTAAACAAGAAAGGTAAAAGGGGTACAATTGCTATATGAGAAAGGGAGAAAGATGATACTAATAAAGGCAATGACATGTAATAAAGATGTGTGTGTGGGAAGGATGTGTGTGTGGGGAAACGAATTGATCCAAGAAGGGTAAAGGGAATGTTAAAGATTATGATGATAAGATCGTAGCTGATGGTAATAATAAAGGTAGTTACAAGGATGAGATAACGGTGAGGTAGGTATGGCGGAGCTCTCTATTCTTGCCCAAAGCCCATTGTTTCTTCCACCGCCATTGTCAGCTTGGCGACCAAAGATTCGTATGACCGGTAGGGAGGCATGTCGATGCGATTGAAACTAGAGAGTTATAATGAAGGAATGAGGATCAGTATACTAAGGACGGAAGTGTCATTAAAACGAGGATTTTACCAAGTGTGTGCCTTTGGAAGTTGTGTGACCTAATGCATGAGAAGAAGGTGTTAATCTTTCATTCGTGGAGGGGGGGGG
>LT554307.1:135546-148194 GCA_900079185.1 Absidia glauca
ACTAGCATTAATACTGACTCTAACACTAAACCCTAGTCCTTGATAGGTTGATCTTCATCCATCACTTCTGCTTGTTGATCCTGCGGCACTGGTTTCGTTGTCGGTGCCCCTAATGAAGGTGTTTCCCGCAAGTTTTGTGCAAATCGATTCAGCATATCCATCGTTTCTTGTGTTTTCCTATACCCATAACAACCAAAGACAATGAGAACAGCACAACACACACACGCATAGAGAGAGAGAGACCTATACCTTTTGATTTCAGCCGTCTGATTCCGTTTCTTCTCCAGCTGTTCTTCCATGAGGATTCTGAGCGCTTCCCGAGCCTATTGCCAATACGTATGAATGTATAGTTTCCGCTTGTATGTGTGTGTCCCGTTCCTTACTTGGTGAGGCCTGTATTCGTTGAGTATGTGGTGCATGTTGATAAAGATGATCCTAATGTCTTCTATCAGTTTGCCAAACTGTTATAATGGAAGATAAGTAATGATTTTGTCCCTATTGTGTCGTTCTTTTGGATGCGTGTACCTACCTCTTCCGGTTTTTTCGAAAGGGTTTCCAAGAGACCAAGGAACTGCACCAAGAGCGTTCGGTTCAATCGCTTCAGTTCATGGATACGATCTTGACAACAAGTAGAAGCAAAAAGTTTCCTATGAGTGTCTGTCTGGGCATCCCTCTGCATCGGTATACTTACCAATCTTATCTGCTGGGAAGAGCTGCTTGACGTTTTGTTCCTGTAATGTGGGTAAACGGTCGTGTACCTATTGTTGATAGAGAAGGAGACAAGGCAAAAGATGAATCAGCCATGCGACATTCAACCAACACCAACCATGCCTTTCTTTTACCTGCCAACTTTGATCGAATACGACGTATGTATCTGTGGGAGGTGCTGGAGGTTCCAGTAATCGCAAAGAGAAATCGGGAAGATGGGGTTGTTTTATTGGTTCGTCAGGGTATTCATTCGTCGCCTGTGCTTGCTTCAGCCGTTCGAGATTGTCTGTTGTGTATCGTTTGTAGAATTTGGGTGGCTCAGGCCAAGCACTGCCAGTCGATTGTTGGTGTTCCATGGGTGAATTCAGAAAATAAAGTGGAAGAGAAAGGAAAAAAAGTGAAGACAAGAAATTTTGAACACTTAACCCCGATCCAAAAATGGCGGAGGTTGAAATATATTTTTCCAGTCTGACCAAAATCGAAGGCCAGCGCTGGCATTTGCGTTTACTTGAAGGGAAGAAAACGGTAGTTGGCTTTTTGTTCCATGATTACAACGCATCCTCAGTTCTGCTCTCATTTCTAAACGAAAAGCGTCAAAGTCCAAGTTTCGACTCCGGTTTGCATATTCGAGGTTCGCGGTCGCATCCTCTGTGGCGGTAAGATTAGTTTGCCGGAAAAGTCTGAATGATGAGTTGTGTTTTGTAGGCTGAATGAGTGGTTGAATGTTACAGGTAGGATGATGTACTGTGAGAAAAGACATAGCCCTTCCACAAAATTCCTCCTCACCGAGTGATTTGCAGCCCACACTAGATTTAAAACTCCGATTCTGCTACAAAAGTTCGCTTTTCCATTAGTCCTTTCCTTTGCTTCTTCATCACTTTTTTCTTTCCATCGGCATTAACACCACACCACGAACGACTCACTCTCTATACAACGACCAGGTTTGACCAACGCAGGGTAACTCTCTCCTTCTCACCAGCTTGTCCATCTTTGGCCTACCATTACTAGTATTTACCTTTTGCATCAGTGCTCCTTTTTTTTCTTAGATGAGCGAATGGAATGGCAATGGATATAGACTCTCAGGCACTAGGACTAGATGTATATGGACTTAGATTAGGGATTGGGACTAGCTCACTCCATATGGACACTTCTACTTCCACTTTTGGCACCGCTGGACAGCTCTCCCCTCCTTCCTTGTAACATTATGTTAGATTAGTTAGTCAATTCATGGCAAATCCCCCAAATCTTTGCAGACACTAGCCATTCACTTGCACAATAGCTTGATCAGAATCTCAAATAGTCCTCTTCTCCCATTTTTATCTTTTCTGTGACAATAAATCTTGAAAATACAACCATAGTCTTACTCATTGGGAGTTTTTGTACCTTTCTTCTCTTTTTGTGTCTTCCTTACACTTTTTTACTGTTATCTCAAGAAGAACAACGTCTATTGCTAAAGCATATAAACTGCCTTTGATACTCTATTTGATCACTATAAGCAGATCAAGATTCCTTTACAGGGCTCGTACTTTTTTTCACACTCAGACATTTTCTCAAATCTCTCTCTTTTCTCCCTCCAATGCCATTACTAAATGTTGAACTTCGACCATAAAAGTTGTGGTGCTCACTACAAAAACATAATCCCTATCACTTTTGCACTCTCCAGTTACCTATTACCAACCAAAAATAGCCGTAACAACAGGTGCAAAAAGTGAAAATGACCATCGTAAGATGCAGGGTTCGAACCTGTCTATTGAGCATAATTTCATTTCAATCGGCGCTTTACAAAAAATTCGCCGCTTGAAATTACTTTGAAAGGCAAAAAGAATCGTCAGCTACAGGATTTGAACCTGTGCAGGCAGAGCCTATGTGATTTCTAGTCACACTCCTTAACCACTCGGACAAACTGACTCAACTGAAACTGAAACCAGTAGATGCTATATAACCCAAAAGTCACGTGACTTTTTAAAAAGGCTCTTTATATATACCCGTAAAAAAAATTTGTAAATTCGAGTCGCTTTGTCCGAGTGGTTAAGGAGATGGCCTGCTAAGCCATTGGGCTTTGCCCGCGTGAGTTCGAATCTCATAGGCGACGATTTTTTTGCCAAAATACTTTTTAAATCGGAGTTTAAATGTGCATGAATCTTTTCCTCTTACTTTTGGCAGGTGATGGATAGGTTGAAAGCGCAAAAGTTGTGCACGAGTCCGTTTTTGGAAGCTTTTTTTGTATGGTTGCCAAGAGGAAAGGTGGTGAAAAGACTGCAAAGAGTCGACGTTTCGCTGCTATAGGCATAATTGTTGTCCGAACAAGGCAACAATCCTTCGAGATGGTCCTGGTCAGCTACGAATCAACCAGCGATGTGTATAAAAGTGGACGTAACTATGCTTCCCTTGCTTTTTTAGCGGTAAAAGGGGTAGGTTTGGTAGATTCCGAAGCAAACAGTGCATAGTAAACACAAAAGGGGTCAAAAAGAAAAGTTACAAGTTGCAACAGAGTAAGATGTGTTTGTCCAAGATTTTTTATTACAGAAGAGAGAAGAGGGAGCTATTGGAGACTATATGTACAAATAGGATGGGGTGAATGGGAAGGTATGTACAGGGCTTGTCATGGAATGATTCGTCTAGAGTAATGACCAAGGGAATGGAGAGAGTCGGTCGGCATGCTAAAAGTGTCAGTGATAGAGGTCAAAGAATTGGTGACATTAGCTGTACAATGGCTAGGGAATCTACGTTGGAAAAGTGAGTTTGCGAGCGTTTCCCCATGTTTTTCGTAATCCTTGCGTCCAATCCATAATCTAACCACATGTCCACCCAGTCCTGCTGCCAGAGAGCCTATATTCGTTTCAAGCGCAGTCAATCCAGTAAGAAAATAAGGAGCAATGACGCAAAAAGATGCAAGTTAGTCATTGTAAGAAGAGGATGGTCATGAGAAGATAAAGGCTACCTTCTGTCCAGCGCTACTTGGCGTTTGACCGTAAAGATCTCAAGTCAGAGATGGTTTCATATCAATGGAGCGGTGAAAGTTAAAACAGTGGATGGTAAAAGTGAAAGAGAATGGAAGGAGGAAAGAAATAGTTTGGGGGTATCGTCATAAAATGCAGCCCCTTTTATTTCAAACTCCGATTCGCCTATGACATAGAATCTTCTTTTTACGTCAAACCTTTTCGTTGCTTTTTCTTTGCTTCTTCATCACTTTTTTCTTTCCATCGACATTGGCACCGCACCACAAACGACTCTATCTCTATACAACGACCTTGAACGACAAAGGTAGGGTAACTCCCTCCTTGTCACCATCTTGTCCATCTTTCGCTTACCATACTAACATTTGCCTTTTGCATTATTGCTCCTTTTTTCCTTAGATAATCGAATGGGGCGGCAACGGGCATAGGCTTTCTGACAGCAGGACTGGATGGACATGTGGTTAGATCAGGGATTGGACGCAAGGATCACGAAAGCAATGGGAAGCCCTTGAAAAAAAAAATCAGTGCACTCACTTTTCTATTGCAGCTTCCCTGGCCATTGCATTACTAAACGTCACTACTCATTTGTCTACTCCCCTTTGCCAACTACCGTTAACATTTTTGCGCCGCCGGTCAGCTCTTCCCTCATTCATCCTATTGGTCCTGACACTAGATTAGCCATTCCAAGTCCTTACAGACATTTGCAGTCTCCTCCCCCCCTTTAGCTTTAGCTTAAATTTAACCTCACTCAGTCAATAAAACTTACTTGAAATCATCTCCATGACTACTGTATTGATTTCTTGAGCAAAACTTGAGAAAATGAACCGATACTCCGCTGCTGTTGCTCAGGTTTTGCTTGGATTTGTGTACCAAAGGGATTTCGCACCGCCTCAAGTGCATGAATGGATGGGTATCTCACTTTTTGACTTAACTACTTTGTCTTTTGACCTCTGTCTGCACAAGCAACATGCGTCTCTGAGATCCTCAAGTTCAGAAAACCTTAAAGTTGCTGAATTTTTCAACCGCCCCATTTTTGAAAAAAATGATGGACTATCACCCATGAAAAGTGTCACTTTTTATTAAACATGGATTTTTTCGCCAAAAAAACAAACAAACATGATTTTGAATTCTACATGAAGGAAGGTGTGCTTCTTATCTACCGAGTGGTGCCAAATATGCTGAGCTTTGATGGGTGAAGAGCCAACTTTACGGTCATTGTCGCTGTTTTGGGTCTCGATGTAGTGCTCACAGACATAAACAACACATGTATACTTCAATTTTAGTATCTTTTGATTGATATACAATCCACCTTGTTGCATGTTGGTTTCAAGATGGTTTGTTTATCTCGGTTTGGGAAAAACAGGGCAACTTCTCACGTAAAGTTTCTAAAAAAGTCAATTGTGTTCAAACGCCGCCCGCCCATTTTATTTCACACTCCGCTTCCCCTCAAGTCTTAGCGCACCGATGGAGATGGTTCAAAGTAGGCTTTATTACTGAAGGAGACTATAGCTAAACTATATGTAGGACATGACTTGGAATTACTAATCTAGTGTAAGGAGCTACGGACTGAAGAAGAGGGAAGCTGGTCAGTGGTTGCCAAAGGGATCAGTGGTTGCCAAAGAGGTTCGTGGTAGTGTACAGCACAAAGTCTGAGCTAAGAAATAGTACCTTTTGAAAGTGCATACGTTAGATAATCTACAATGGAAAGTGAGTGCACCTAAAACAAATTGCGAGGCCGTATTTTTCGTAATCCCTTGCGTCCAATCCCTAATCTAACCATATGTACATCCAGACCTGCTGCCAGAGAACCTATATCCGTTGCCATCCCATTCGATCATCTAAGAATAAAAGGAGCAGTGAGGCAAAAGGCAAATGTTAATCATGGTAAGCGTAAGATGGGCAAGATGGCGAGAAGGAGAGAGCTACCCTACCTTTGTCGTTCAAGGTCGTTGTATAGAAATAGAGTTGTTTGTGGTGCGGTACCAATGTCGATGGAAAGAAAAAAAGTGATGAAGAAGCAAAGAAGAAGCGAGAGAATAGGATTGACGAAAAAAGTTATTCTTGTAGCAAGTGCACGCGGAGTTTAAAATACTACCCATCTTAGCCCAGGACCACAGGTCGATCCTCTTGCCGATTTGGCTGGGGTCTCCTGCCATGCACATTTACATTTCAATAGCCTTTGATTGACTTTCAAAAGCTGTATTGTTGAAGCTTCTATAGTTATGTAGGTGTCAACTGAGGCAGGGGTCAAAAGTCGGTTGTGATGACTATAATGGAAGGGAAAGAGTGATAGGTTTTATTCTTCATCATATAATACAAATGATAGGTGAGCCACTAACAAATTAACACTATAGCTAGATTACAATACATATCTAAAGTCAGGATGGCGGTCGCCAGCGAGTTCTACACCGCCATATTTGTGGACTTCATACTCCTTCATCTCCTCCGTCATTTCGGCACGACGCTTGTTTTCACGAGCGAGGATAAGGCGGACAATAACCACCAGAATAGTCTGAGCACCAACCAGACAAACAGCGATTAGGTTGCCATTGAAGTAATCAGGTGGATCTATCGAAAAAGGTCACCATGAATATCCTGATTCCAGAGTTACGTGCGCTTTTTTGTGTTCGTTGCTCAATCTTACCATAGTAGATCTGTCCACCAATAGCACCACCGATAGTCCCGATGGAAACAATAAAAGCAGATCCTACCGCCCGGCGAGTCATGCCACCACTAAAGATAATGAATAAGATGAGTAAGAAAGGTGATACATAGCCGATTTCCTCGATGCCCTTACAAGTTGTTGTTGAACCAAGCGACCTTGACTGCAACGTTGGTGTAGACAGACATAGTGACCAAACAAGCAGCAAAGTAATGGACTGCCACATTAGATCTGTCGATAAACATCAGTAACAAAAATCCAAGAATACCAACGAGATTGATGGCAATCATATGTAGAGCCCGTTCAAACAACCGATCTGAGGACCAACCGACAGCAATAGTAGCAAAGAAAGCCAAAAAGTAGGGAGGAGTAGTCAGTGCTTGACTTTGAGCCTTGGACCAGGAGCCCATTTCGGAGATAATGGATGGCAAAAACAAAGTGACACCTTGTAGTGCGCTTGTACCTGTTATCTAAAAAAGGAGATACGGAAAAAGAGAAGACATTCCAAGTTAGTCGTGTGGTCATGACCTCCAATCATGTAACTTACGTATATGAATGCATAAGCCCAGCTTTTCCAATCGGTAAACACAGAATTCACTTGCGCCCATGACCAAGAATGATCGTTTGAAGCCCCAGCATCTTTTGATACAAGGTACTTTTATTAGTAAAGGGTATCCACTTTGATGATTCCTCATTATACACTATACCTTTAGCCAATCTTCCCACAGCTACACGGCGTTCTTCTTCGGTTAAGAATTTTGCAGTTTCAGGATCATTAGGAAGATACCAGCCCGCAAACACAGCCAACACAACTGACGGAGCCCCTTCGATAAGGAATAGCCTGTTCAATACAGCAAGAAAAGATGAGTATAGCTAGTTGAAATGTGACACAATGGTTTCCAACTTACAATTGCCAGGTCTGTAAGTGATTCGTGGGAATCTGCGTAATACCATAAGCTATCAGACCACCAAAAGCACCAGCGAGAGAGCTGAAAGACCAAAAGAAGCCAATGCGCCGAGCATATTCTTTACGAGTATACCAAACACTCAGGTAGTAGATACTACCAGGGAAAAAACCAGCTTCAAACACACCAAGGAAGATTCTGGCAGTTGCAAGGCCGGCGAAGTTAGTGACTCCACACATGGCGACGGCTGTTACACCCCAAAGACTGTCATTGTCGAATGGAAATAGAGATTAGTCAAGATGAATGGGCCAGAAGAGCAATACTACTTACAACATCAAGACACCTAGCCAGATGGAAGGACGCCAGCGTCGCATGACAATGTTCGAAGGGAGATCAAAGATGACATAACCAAAGTAAAAGATGGATAGTGACCACTGGTATTGTTGTGAAGTCAAACCAAGCGCTTCTTCAAGACCCCCGAGCTTTGCATTCCCAATGTTCGATCTACAGGGTTATCAAAAGTGAGCAAAGCGAGAAGGAGGAGGGAGAATAGAAAATTGCTGATTTTTCAACCGCCTTATCCATCATTTCAGACTCCGACAATGCCGCTCCGTTTTAGGACATACCGATCCAAGTAGCTTAACAGGTAGAGGAGACATAGAACGGGCAGGATTCTCATATCGTATTTTCTATAGCAACAGAAGAGATAAATGATTGGATCCCCATGTGAGTGAACTGACTATACCTAACAACACCAGATTCTAGTTTCTTGTCTTCGGCAATCGACAGCTCAATGTCTTGTTCCTTTTTTTCGCCATGTTCAGACTCCGACACATGTTCTCCAGGCACCGATTCATGATGCATCTTGGCTATTGGTTCTGACATTTTGGAAAGAAAAGAATGAATGGAGAAAAGAAAAGGTGTCTCACATGTACCTTTTATACATAATCTGTATGCATATGGCTCGTCCCCTGGGTTCTCATTTACTAGCATGCCCGTCCTTTCTGGGAAAAAGCTTAAAATGTAACAAGATTCCCGATTTGGTTGTTTTTCGGGCATTTTCCTCCATGCTTGTTTCTCACCGTCATACGACTCGATTCATTAAATCTACTTGATTCATTACGGACCATCACTTACTTTTGTTAAAAAGTAGAAGAGGGGAGCAGATGATCATCCATGCCCTCAAATGGAGTGTGTTGATGCCTTTTGAAACGTAGGCGGCTTGTTTTGATGATCCATCTATTTGCCCCAATAGCTTTTTGATATAGATCTATGGCCCTGGTGATAGTGGTGCCTTGTAAAAGCGACTTGATGGAGGTTCACATCATAATTACTCACTGGCACTTGGATGAACAGATCGTTTAGAATAAAAAAAAAAGTGCGTTCTCATCGATAACTGGGTGTGTGGGGAGGGGAAAATGCGGGGAAACACAAGGTTTGAACAAACTGGCGGAGTTTACAGTAGGAAACGATTCTTCCTAAGCTGTCTCCTTTCCCCTCCCTCCTTATATTTGCTTCCATGGAATACAATTTCACATAGCAAGCAAAACAAGCACACACACACACACACATGATATTTACATGTTGATCCTTAATACATCATAGGGCTACATGAAGTCAACAAAAGGACCCAGGTGGCAACAGCTCGGCCAATCAAATCCGACACCAAAACGATGGTTTGCCCCTCCAAAACGACCCTGTCTTTCGGTACCTCGCTTTTGATCTGTTGAACACTTTTATTTTCTAAGGTGCCTGACTAATCCAGCTTGTTCATGAGAACCCACGGTGTTTCCAGGGCAGATCTGCACAAAAATCGGAGTTTGAATTATATGGTGGCACAGGCTTATTTGCATAGTTGTCCACCCTCTCAATAAAGTTTTGATTAGACACTTTTATTGATCGCATGTCGTTTGAATCCGGGTCTCAGAGTGTTTGGTGGCGCTCTAATTCTACGTTCGGGACATTATCAAAAACTCTAATGACAATGCTCCTGGGCCCAAGGTCGCTGTCCATCAGATCCTCTGTCTTGGGGAGCAGCATAGACATAGTAGTCATGAGAGGACGTCCAGTAGTGACATTGTCTCGATCGATCCATAAAGTTTGGGCTGTGTAGGAAGAAGAGGAGCTGTCATTCTTCGAATCATCTACTCACACGGGATATACTTTACCCTTGAGTGTATATAAGTATTGGATGGTGTACGATTGCCAGTCCCACTCTTCATTCTTCTTCTTTCTCTAGTGGCAACCGACAATGAATGATTGGGATGTTATTGTTGTGGGAGGTGGTAATGCAGGCTACTCAGCTGCATTGAGTGCAAGAAACAGTGGGGCAAAAAAGGTCCTGATCGTCGAAAAGTCAAGACAATCAAATGATTACCGTGGTGGTAACTCTTACTTTACAGCAGGTAACATTTTAAGGGGAAAACCGGAGTTTGAAAACCGCCCATGTTTTGGCTCTCATTTTCTCATTTTCCATTTTCTTTTCTCTTTCGCATTCATCATTCCTTCTAGGTGCTTTCCGAACTGTATTCGATGGCTTATCAGACTTACTACCGATGCTACATGAACTCGACGATGAAACAGCCTCTCTGATTGACATGGAGCCTTACACCAGCCAGCAATTCTATGACGATGTTATGCGGGTGACAAGCGGACGAGCTGATCCTTCTCTGACTCATCTTTTGGTATCCAAAAGCCGACCTACTATCACTTGGCTCCATCAACTTGGCATTCGGTTTCGTCTAAGCTTCCATCGCCAGGCGTACAAGGTGCAAGGTCGATACAAGTTTTGGGGTGGCATGGTGTTGTCAACGGTGGATGGTGGAAAGGGCTTAATGAACCAATGGGAACAAGCAGCCTCAGCGTGTGGTATTCATATCCAGTATGGAACTCAGTGTGTTGGCCTATTCGTCGATTCTACTTGTGGGAAGGTTACTGGTATTCAAGTCGTTTGTCAAGATCCAAAGTCTTCCACACTTTTACAGTGTACTGGTGGAATAATCCTAGCGTGCGGTGGATTCGAGGCCAGTGCTTCTTTGCGTGCGCAATACTTGGGTCCTTCCTGGGAATTGGCTCATGTCCGTGGCTCTCCTTACAATACGGGTGATGGTCTAGTGATGGCTCAACGCGATTGTCAGGCTGCGTCAGCTGGTGGTTGGAGCTCCTGTCATTCTACCTGCTGGGATCTCAATACCTCTCCTCACCGTGGACACCAAGAACTAACCAACCAGTTTACGAAAAGTGGCTATCCTTTAGGTCTAATGCTCAATTGTGATGGCCTTCGCTTTGTCGACGAGGGGATGGACTTTCGAAACTACACCTATGCATTCTTTGGCAAGGAAATCCTGAAGCAACCTGGTGGAGTGGCCTATCAAGTGTATGACAGCAGGGTGTTGGACTGGCTACGAAAAGAAGAATATGGTGACGATGTCGTGGAAAAGGTCGTGGCATATACTTTGGAGGATCTCGCGGAGAAGCTTACATTGACCGATCAAGATGAAAGTGGTGCTCAGGGCAACAGGAAACAACAAGGCGTCTTGAGGAACAAGCAGCAATTCATACGCACCATTCAACAATACAACAAGTGTGTCTATGCCCATCGACAACTGGTCCCTCATCTTACTTGGGATCCCGCGGTCAAGGATGGCTTATCTACCCAGTCCTCGGTATCTGAATTGGCCATTCCAAAGTCGAACTGGAGTCTGCCTTTGGACAAGCCTCCATATGTTGCTGTGAAGGTAACTACAGGTAAGTGTCCACTCGAATCAATTGTCATCTCTTTCTTCAGTCAAACTCAATCTCTTTATACATGTAGGGATCACCTTTACGTTCGGCGGACTCGCCATAGACCCTCAAACGTCAAATGTGCTGAATACAAGTGGTGCCCCTGTGGAAGGTCTCTGGGCTTGCGGGGAAATGGTCGGTGGGGTGTTTTATGAAAACTATCCAGGAGGAAGGTAAGACAAATAGCAGAAGGGATGCTGGTACTCATGTATGCTTTTCATGTCTCACATCATAGCGGACTAATGTTGGGTGCAATTACTGGTCGGAACGCTGGAATTCATGCCGCCAAAGCAAGCCGAAAACGTCAACTACCCTCTGGGAAACTATAGTTCTGATATGGGTTGCTTTTAGCTTTATTCTTAGAAAACAGTAGTAGCTTAAATAATAGTCTTTCTGAATAAAGGTTGTGATGATCTATAATAGCTTTTGAAGACACTAGGGGAATGAATATGGGACTCTGCCATTTCGCCATCTGCATGAAACTCATTGATTTGAACATATACAGCTCTGTCTGACTTGATAGTATGCACAATAAGGATTCTCGCTCTGTATCAAGTGTATGAATAAACAAAGTCCACCTTTTGAATTGCCGCATTGTCTTTTGAAATCCACTTAACCTTTTGATCCTACCCTACCATGCTAGAATCTCCATATCAATCCCTACCACAACTTCAATCACTACACATGAGCCTACACCACCTCATTACTATCCCTCTGTACCCTTCATATCATCTTCACACTCCGACAGAGCGCTCCAGAGTCCACAGATCTATCCAAACTTCAATCCAACATATCACGCCCGGAAATGCACCTAGACCACTCATTTTACCCTTGAAACGACCGGAGGGAGCCCAGTTTTAGACGGAGCCGGGGAACGGTCATTAGCCTACTGAATGATCTGCTTTGAAACTTTAACGGTCTGCTCAGGAAGGCCGTACGAGCATGCACATCCGATTATAATTGATATTCGACCGCTCTGAAATGTGGAGCTCATGGCTCTACTCAAGCGGGGGAAAGGTGATGGTCTGTCATGTTGAACGGTCATTAGCCGACTGAATGACCTGTCTTGAAACTTTAACGGTCTGCTCAGGAAGGCCGTTCGAGGATGCACATCCCATTAGAATTGAGATTCAACCACTCTGAAATGTGGAGGTCATGGCTCTACTCAAGCGGGGGAATGGTGATAGCCTGTGATGGTGAACGGTCATTAGCCTAGTGAATGACCTGCCTTGAAACTTTAACGGTCCACTCAGGAAAGCCGTACGAGCAAGCACATCCCATTAGAATTGAGATCCAACCACGTTGAAATGTGGACCCCATGGCTCTACTCAAGCGGGGGAATGGCGATAGCCTGTGATGTGGAACCGCCATTAGCCGACTGAATGACCTGTCTTGAAACTTTAACCGTCTACTCAGGAAGGCCGTACGAGGATGCCCATCCAATTAGAATTGAGACTCGACCACTTTGAAATGTGGACCCCATGGCTCTACTCAAGCGGGGGAATGCTGATAGCCTGTGATGGTGAACGGTGTGGATTTGTGATAAATGGGTAGGTTTGTAATAGTGGGGGACAAGAAAAAAGTACTTTTTGAGACTGAACTTTATTCTTGTTAGAAGTGTGTAGGAATACAA
>LT554307.1:178489-206308 GCA_900079185.1 Absidia glauca
ACTATCTCTTTGTCTACCTGTATCATACTATCATCACCTTTAAGTAAGTACTAGGTGGTACATATGCACAATCACTCTTTTTTCTCAACCGTCTTTTTTTCCATCCAACAGTATTGTAAGTTCCGTTTGATCAGAGTAGGAAAAATCACTGATTCTTTGTAAAAGGTGACTCCCATTGTCTATTGGGGTGTACTGAACTCAAAGGGGGCTGAAAAAAATGCCTTTGAGATGTGGGTGAATGTATCGGTGCATGGGGTCTCTCTAGGTATGATGCTCATTGAAGTCATTTTCTGTCGAATGAAGGTGTATACCAACATGGTTATTCTGGTTCTGATCAATGTGGTCATCTACATGTGCCTCACTTTTCTTGTACACTCCATGTAAGTCATGCATGAATGTCAAAAAATGATCGTCCATTCAAACGCCGACGATTTTTGCTCTAAATAGTACCGGTGTATGGGTATACGCTTTCCTGAATTGGGACCTGGGCTTCATAGCTGCGTTGTTGTATGTAGCAGTAGGGATTGTTATTACCGTCTTGTTCTTTATCATGCTCTGTGTCCATGATCTCCGAGACTACATCGCTCAATTGACTCGCTGTGCGCCGAAAGAAAAAATCAGTCCTCGGAGCATGGAATGGCTGTGGCCTCGATCTGTGGGCAACACTGAGCCTACTCCTATGGTATCTACATCTCCGTCGCAACATTACAATCCATAACTTTTGTACTCTATGTTACTATATGGCCTTCAAGTGCATACACTGAAGTGCCTTTTAATTTAATGAACTCTTCAAATACATTCTGCTGTCATACCTATATTTTGATACCTGTATCTTCATCCATTGTGTTCAAAAGCCGACTAAGCAAGAGTAGATGAATGGGCTCCCAAAATGCACAGGTATCTTAATCCCCACCTCTGACAATCTTTTGAAATTACGAATTCTCATGGACTGGTGAGCCACCACCATCTTCCAACCGAAGGATGTCGTCGGCGTTTGAAAATCGTATAAGGATCACTTTTTCCCGCAAATCTTTTTCTGTGTCTCTTCTTTGCTTCTTCCACACTTTTATTTTTCCATCGACATTAGAATAGCTCCACAAAGACGACAACGACGACGATAACAACGACGCTGATGACAATGACAACTCGCCCACTGCCTTATATCGCCCAATAAGGCTCTTTTTAAAATTTTCAAATGTAAAAGACATGGGGAAACCCTTGAATTTTTTTTCTTCATGACTCTTCTTGTCCATAGTAGATTGCCTAGCCATTGCACTGTTGAAGTGCATTATCCTTTGGCCTGATCCCTGCGCCCACCCTCAATGACATCCCTTGACACCGCTGGTTTGGTCTCCCCTTCTTCATTCCTTTGGTCATTGCACTAGATTAGTTTTTCCTTGGCAGGTCCTGTACACTTATGTATACCTCCCCCCCAACTATACAGATAGCTTAAGTATGAGTATCATTCAGCCAATAAAACTTCCTTTAAACCATCTCTTTATGACTTTGCTCTTCTCCATGACTAGAGCTCTTCCATCTTTATTCCTAGTGTTATTCTTAAGCGAGAAAAGTGAGGTCCCGCTGTAGTTCAGGCCAAACGAGCAAACGAACAGTGTTCGTTGATGTGTGCTTCCCGTTCCGACTCTACAGGATCAACGACTTTATTTCAAGGGACCCTCATTCCATCGCAATGGACATGTATGATAGGGATTTGGGTAGGGTGTAAATTTTGGTGGACGGGCGGAGTTCAAAAACGTTTGACTTTTTTAGAAACTTTTCGATTTCCATCTTCATCGTTTTGTAACTAGTTGGCAAGTCTCTCAGAACTGAGATGGATAACTAGACTTCAAATTTCATACGGGACAATTTGTAAGCTATATCAATTGAAGGATACCAAATTTGAAGTGTGCATCCACTGTATTCGTCTGTGAATACCACACAAAGCCTCAATTGAGCGACTGATTCCAGGGCCCCCCCAAAACAGCACATCTTTCAAGAAACCCCAACATCATTGAATCACTTGGTAAATAAGAAGCACACAATTTTCCATGTAAAATTTACAGTGGGGTTTACTATCTCTTTAACGAGAAAAACAATGTCCAACAAAAAGTGATACTTTTCATGGGGGATGGTCAGTACTTTTTTCAAAAGCGGCACTTGCAAATTTGACAACTTTTTTTTAGGATAGTGCCAGGAACGCATGATGCTTTGTGTAGATGGAGTCTGAGAGGCAAAGTAGTCAAGTAAAAAAGTGAGATTTGTTCATTCATACGATTGACACAGAGGGAGAATTTTCGGTGTACACTAATTTCAAGCCAATCCTCAGCAGCAGCAACAGGAGCAGCGGTTTCTCTGCTCCTTCGCTAAGAGCTGGGCCCAAGGAAATGAGACAGTAGTCATGGAGATCATTTCAAGTAAGTTTATTGAGTGGATGAGACTATGTTTGAGCTATATAAAGGGGAGGGGGAAGCTGCAAAAGTCTGTACAGGACTTGTAATGACTAATCTAGTGGTAGGACCAAGAGGATGAAGGAGGGGAGAGCTGACCAGACGGCGCAAAAGTGTCGGTAGTTGGCAAAATAGAGTAGGCAAACGAGTAGTGGCATTTAGCTACCTATATTTGTTGTCATCCCATTCGATCAGCTAAGAAAAAAAAGAGTAACGATGCAAAAGGTAAATGTTAGCCATGATAAGACAAAGATGGACAAGACGATGAGAGAGAGAGTTACCCTGTGTTCGTCGTTCAAGGCCGTTGTATAGAGGGCGAGTCGTTCGTGGTGCGGTGCCAATGTCGATGGAATGAAGAAGCAAAGAAGAAGCAAAGAAGAAGCAAATAAAGGATTGTCGGAAAAAGCGATTCATATCATATCGCAAGAATCGGAGTTTAAAATAACCAGGGGCTGCAAATTGCCTGGGATGCCAAGTCCGTTATCAACTTCATGTATCAGTCCACTATCATCAAAATGTGGATCATTATCACAATAGTTAGTCATGCATAGTCCCAAAGAAGAAATCCTCCACCTACATATCTCCATTGATAGACCGTTTCAAGTGACATTGTAAGTTCTGTCAGGTACGACAAGCCTTTCATGCCAAAACCACTTTACCCCCCTTCCCAAAGACAACCAACACACGCATACAACGAGCCCAATGTTTGTACAATTCATCTTTATATCCAACAATAATCATTTCCAATCAAAATCACACCGCAATAAAAGAGAATGACAATTAGTATCTAGCGAAGATGATAGAAAGCAGCCCCTCCAGAAGTTTATTCTTGAGATCGGAGACGAGCACCAGCGTTGATGACCTTGACGTTGAGTTGAGCAGCACGTTCGAGGATGGTGACACGGTTCTTGGAAGAGATGTTGTGGGCGATTTCAGCGGCATAAGAGCGGTTGTGCATCAACAACAAGTCGAGTTCACGGACGTTGGAGACGGTGAACTTGCGGAAACCGTTGGGCAACATGTGGCGGGTCTTCTTGGCGGAACCATAACCGATCTTGGGCATAGGAGCTTGACCCTTGAATCGGCGACGGACACAACTGTCAATACCCTTGGGCTTTCTCCAGGATTCCTATATGGACCAAACATGCACAGATTAGTTTTCCAAACTCGAGGGCTCTGGGTTAGGGAGAGGGGGTACTTACACCGACACGCATAAAGCGGTTGGATTGATGACGCTTGAAGGTAGCGGTACGCTTCTTCACGATAGTATGCTTGACGGCAGGAGTGACCATGGCGAACTAGAGTAGATAAGGTAGTATTGGAGTTAGTCAATCAATCAGTCAGGACAATCAAGGTGTTGAGGTGAATGATGGATGATGGACAATGAAGAATGATGAGGGCCGAATGTTGTGTTCCATTGAGTCGATCCATGTAATAAAAAGATAATCCATCCGTCTACAGTAGTCATCCAATCCATACGATAACAATCCATCCATCTATGTTCGTCCATCATCCTTGTCGATCGTCCTTTTGAACTTTTGTAAATGTTGATTCTTACCTTTGAAAGGATAGTAAGAAGAGGAGGAACACAATGTTGAGAAGCGACCACTGGTTTGATGTGGTGGTTTTTCAAACACCGCTATTTCAACTCCGCCCAGTTATTCATTGAATTCCCGCATATATTTTTTCAAAATGCTTCCCCCCTTTCTTTAATCTCTTCCACGTCTTTTCATCTTGTAATTGACATGTCTTCTTACAACTATCACTATGACAAAAGCGAACTGGAATCAGCCTTTGAATTAGACGACGATGACTCCATCTTCAGTAGCAGCAGTCTAGATCGACCCAAACGACCTCCCCTTGATGATGAAGATGACGATGACGCCCTCTCACTACTCTCAGATCAAGATGAACAAACCCTTTTACCTTCAGCAAGACATCCCAACCGGTCGACTGCATCTGTCTTTTCTTTTGAAACCATACCAATGATACCACTTACACAAACACAAGCCCGTGCTCCAGAACTTCAACGAAAGGTCTCCTTCATCAATGGTCTTGGATTGGTGATTGGATCAATGATAGGAAGTGGATTATTCAGCTCGCCAGGTAAAGAAAAGAAAAAAAAAAAAGACACAGCGGAATTGGAATAAGTGTATTGCTTCACTGGTTACTCACTCACCTTCCTCCAAGTCAGGTGCTGTTCTTGAAGCGACAGGGGCTCCAGGCACGGCTCTAATGATCTGGCTGGTTGCGGGCTTGTTGGCACTCTCAGGGGCTCTCTGCTATGCGGAACTTGGCACAATCTTTACCGAAAACGGAGGCGAAATCCTATACTTGGGTCGTGCGTATGGCAGTATGGTGGCATTTGTGTTTGAATTCGTGACGATCACCGTCCAAAAGGTAGCTGAAAAGAACACACACACACACACACACACACAGTACTCAAACTTTTTCTCTTCTTTAGCCTGGCAGCGTTGCGATTATTTGTATTGTATTGGGTGAATACATCTCCCGGATCATCTACCATACATACTTCTTCAAGGTGCCTCACGATTCGAATGCGGCGGCGGAATTAGCTGATTCGGTGATCCCCGACTTTTTGCCAAAGCTATTGGCGTTTGGCGCTTTGGTCTTGCTTAGTCTACTGAATGCATTATCAACACGTGCAGGGATTCGTGTGCAAGATATCCTAACAGTGCTCAAGGTCTTGACGGCGGTGGTGATTTCTGTGACAGGTGTGGTGATGCTGGCTAAAGGGACCATGGATGGCAACACCTTTCAAGAAGAACCCCTGTTTGGCGGATTGGAGAAGGTCAGCTTCGGGCAATATACCATGGCATTGTACTCTGGTAAGTGTATACATAAATTGTCTCTCCTCCCTCCTTCTCACTCTGTTTTTTGTATTAGGGCTATGGGCTTATGATGGGTGGAATAGCTTAAATGTGGTGGCGGGCGAAATGAAGGATCCACATCGTGATCTACCTCGTGTGATCTTTTTTGGCATCCCGCTGGTGATTTTGTCTTATATGTTGGCCAACGTTGCGTACCTGGGCGTTCTTAGACCGCAGGTGCTAATGCATACAAACACGGTTGCTATGGACTTTGGGAAGAAGGTATTTGGACCAATTGGCGGGATTCTCTTTGCTGTTTGTGTGGCATTGAGCTGCTTCGGGGTAAGTCATCACTAAAGGGCAAAGGGATTAAGGAGCTAACCTCGTTTTCATAACAGTCTGCCAATGCAAGTATCTTTACAGGGTCACGGATTATCTATGTATCAGCGAAACAGGGACACATACCAGCCTTCTTCGGGAAACTGAATGGATCACGACAAACGCCAGTGACAGCCGTCCTTCTACAACTCACATTGACAACCCTCTTCATCTGGGTCGGTAGTTTCCGCGCTCTGGTGAAATTCTACTCAGTATGTGCTTGGCTGTAAGTAGTTGGCTGGTAGGGGATCGATCGATCCGCACCTTGTATTCTCTTTGTTTCTGAATTTGAATTCTCTCTTCATTTTTAGGTTTCACTTCCTAGCCGTACTCTCCTTGCTGATATTCCGATACAAGGAACCTGAATTGAAACGACCCTTCAAGGTTTGGCTTGGTACCCCTATTCTCTTTTGCATGGTTGCTCTCTTTCTCTTTACGACGCCGTTTTTAGAGGCGCCGTTTGAAAGTCTCTCAGCTCTTGGATTTGTGCTCTCGGCTGTGCCTATATGGCTTGTTAACGTCAAGTATAGACCTGTCATTGTATCTTTATGGAACAGTAAGTCATAAACAGACAAACATCTTCATCAACTCATCATAATTCGCTTCTGATAGGTATGGTGGATCGACTAAGGAGGAAGCATTCAGGATACCAAGGCATGGAGATGACCGAAACATGAATGACAATGTGCCTCTTGTCTTACTTTACTACTTGTGTACATATTCTAATGCAGAATGGCGGAACAATGAAAAATCGATCATCGTTGGACTAGTTAGAACCGCCTCCTCTTCCCCTTTACCATTAGCTTATACTCTATTCTACTTATTAAACCTTCTAGTTATACACATTAATCTTTATGAACTTTGTCAATGTAATGGATATGACTTTTGCGTTAGTTGGATAGCTGTAATAAAGACCGGGCGATCTTGTTTGGGCAAATATCGGAGTTTGAACATTTTCAGGAACTGACAGCCTGACGATTTGTTGAATGTCATTGTATGAAATCTCACCCCCTTTTGAATAGATGTCGGCCATGCATATGCAGCGTGCAAAGAATGATCTGACGGTCCTTTGAGAACAAATCATGTAAAGGAGGTTATTCCTTCTCCTCTTTGTTCACTTGACCCGCCTAAATCTACAAAAACCGACTTGAAAGTCTTCATTCCGTCTTTTTTACTTCTCTCATCAGAAAAATAATGAACACAATGAACTTTTCTGCACTATCCATATCACGCATGGACCAGCCATCATTTTCTACCGCTTCATCGTCATCACTGTCATCAACATCATCGTCCTCTATCAGTACTTTATCGGACATCGCTGCCATCAAAGACTTTTATGCCATTGCCAGTCAAGTAGAGGACCGGAGTTTGAAACAGCAGATCCACTCAGCAATGGAAAATATCGTCCACCCCTGGGCTCAACGACAAGGCGAGCTGATCCGCTCTTTAAACCAATTGGAGCGATCCCATACCATCCTACTCAAAGAATCGCAAATGCAATCCACCATGTATAGCAAAGCCTTACAAGAACTACACTTTTACCGAACGAAATATGACGAACTGACCTGTTTCCGTCCTAAACCGCCCTTTCCACCACGCAGCTCATATGGCGAGGAATCTTTTTTCTCGATGCATCCTCCTGACTCACCTATATCGCCTGCCATGCACGAAGAAACCACTGGATTCAACATGTTAGTAAAGGTTCCCCTCTCTAAACCACCCCCTTCCGAACCCTTGCCTCCTCCTCCCCCGCCTTCTACAAGAGAGCGAGAAAACAGCCTGGCCACAATCGGAGATGACACAATTCAAACCCCGCCGCATGAATTGTACACTGGAGAATTAAAATTTGCATGTGGTGATGGGTTTTGGAATACCATCGCCGAAGGGAGCAGAGCCCAAGTGGATACCCTAGTTGAGTAAGTTTTGAGAATGAAGAAGGAAAGGGGGGGATGATTCTCATTGTTTTACAAATAGGAACTACTTGAAAAAAGGAGGTAAACCAAACGTGGCCAACAACTCGGGGAACCTCAAGGGGGTCAAGGAGGGTTTCGGGTTAATCCATGCCTTGATTGTAGCCCACAAAACAGAGTCTTTGAAACGTATCATCGATGCTGGCGCCAATCCTCATGTTTTGCCCTTATCAGACGACAACCAAGTCTCGCCCCTGGTCCTCGCTGCTCAAATGGGGTACATGAATGGTGTCCGCCTATTGATCGAACGAGCCCATGTTAATATCCTATCAAGCAAAGGCCCGAGACAAGAAAACGCTCTTTTGGCAGCTATCCAGGCAAAGTCAGACGAATTGGTCGACTATCTGTTACAATTTTCCCCCAAACTACTGGATCAAGCAGATGTTGATGGTAAAAGGAAGAAGAAACCAGGTGCCCATTTTTAAAACTCCGAATACTGACAGTTCTGCCCGTAGGAGCCACGCCTTTACATTATGCTTGTAAATCAGGCAAACCTCAAATGATCGCCCTCCTTGTTCGAAATTATGGCCAAATGACGGACGTGCAGGACTACAAGGGAGAGACTCCTCTTCACTATGCCATCCGAAATAAGCGAGCCAAGGCGGTATTCGAGTTAGTAGGCAAGCTCGGGGCCAATCCCAACTCGTATGTGCCCAAAAAGGTCGTTACCCCACTGGATTTGGCTAAACAAGGAGGGCTACACCAAATTGCCGACTATTTAAAAAAGAAGGGGGGCAAGACAAGGAAAGAGATGGACAAAACAGCCTCACTCTTGGGGGGCAATGATGCAGCGAGTCTGGGGAGTAGCTGCTCGATGCATAGCACACGCACAAGCATGAGCCATGAAAGCGCTATTAGTGTAGAGACAGGATCTGTAACAAAAAAGACAAATAAAATGGTAGATTTGACACTGTGATTCCTTTATTGATGTATGGGTTTGCTATTCTAAACTACATTGATCGAGGTCCATTGAGGATATCCTTCAGGTTGCCCTGAGCTTCCGCCGCCGCCCGTTCCCAGTACTTTTGCGATTTCTCCAATTGCTGAATCTGCTCGTCGGCCTTTTCCACACCTTTGGTGTACTGCGTTTTCATATCAGAGAGTGGCGATTGGATGAACCTACCAAGAAAAAAAAAAAAAAGGCAAAAGCCGTTCAGTCATCCAAGATGATCATGATCTCTTGAGCTACTTACATTTTACCAACAGGCTTGTATGTCTTTGTGTCCGATTCCAAGGTATCGAGTTCACGACGAGTCAGTTCAGCCATCTTGCGATCCCTTTGCTTCGCTTGAATCTGTGCCTTGACCGTGTTGACTTGTTGCTGACTGGAAATGTACTTGGCTTGGAGTTCTATAAAGATCTAGATCCCAAAAAAGATAGAGTGAGCAAGAAGGAATCGGCATCATCTTTGTGTTTAGGTGTCGGTGAGATGGGCTGGCTTACGTTGCGAATAGCTTCATCGTTCATGGCTGACATTGTTGAAACAGGATGGATGAAAGAGAGTGAAAGAAAAGAAAAAACATCGGAATCCAAAACTAAATATTTTGGCTGATGACGGACTTTGAAAGCATTGGACATATTTGGATCTTAAGAACTTATTTACTGCTGTCCTTTATTTTGCTCCTTCTTCCCCTCGTCATCACTTTTTTGCCTCCCATTGTCATTCTCTCTTTTTTTTCACGACGACAAACGAACGAACGAACGGACGACGAGCAAACGAACGGACGAACGGTAACTCTCCCCTTTTCACGTCATGTTCATCTTTTGCTTACCATTTCTAACTTTTTGCCTTTTGCATTATTCCTCTTCCTTTTGACACTAGATCAACTACAACAATGACGACGACGATAGAGACGACGACGATGCTAATGCCGACTTCACCACTGCCTCATGTCGCCCAAAAAGGCTCTTTTTAAAATTTTCAAATGTAAAAAACATGGGGAAACCCTTGAATTTTTTTTTCTTCTGCACTCATCTTGTCCATAGTAGATTCCCTAACCATTGTACCGATAAAGTACACTATTCCTTGTCCCATTCGCAGCACCTACTACTACTGATACTTTGGTTAGCACTGGTCTGCTCTCCTCCTCCCTTTTCCTTAGCTCATTACACTAGATTAGTCACTCCATGACAAGCCCACTGCCACCCACTAGGACATGTAGCTTTAGCGTAGTCTCATTCAATCAATAAAAAACCTTCTTCAACCCATTTCCATGGCTTTGTTCCCTAGTTTCACTCTCTTCCAGCTTGTAGACCAAAGATGTCTCATGAGTTATCGTGGATGAGCTACTCAATTGTAGTTTGGTCATCATAATGAACATGTTCTTGTTGTGGTTATGGATTAGATCATGGATTAAAGAAAAGTCTTTTGAAGAATGATTCAGGTAGGTTTTATTTATACAATAGAAAAAAAAAGTGGCTATGGTACAGACTATGACTGAGGTTGTAGTTAAGCTAATGTGTTAATGGCGACAGGTTGTAATGGGAATGACTAGACTGCTGTAAAAACCAAGCAAATGGAGATGGGCAAGGACGGCCAAGCTATGTAAAAGTATTGATGATAGTAGCGGAAGAGTATAGGCAAAGATTGTTATACTTTTATTAGTAACTTCGACTACGAGATTCTACAATGGAAGGGGAGTGCACCTAAAAAAAAGGAGATGGTTTCCCCATGCTTTTCGCAATCTCTTGCGTCCAATCCCTGATCTAACCACATGTCCATCTAGTCCTGGTGCCAGAGAGCCTATACGCCGTTGCCATCCTGTTGAACCTGCTAAGAAAAAGAAGAGTAATGATGAAAGATGTTAGTGTTAGCAATGTAAGTGAGAGGTGGGCAGGATGCTAGAAAGGAGACTTACTCTAGCCGTCATCGCCAATAGTCGTCATGCATAGTGCAAGTCAGAGGGGGTGCCATGGTAGAGCTGACGGTAAGAAAAAAGTGATGAGGAAGGAAAAAAGAAGTAAAAAATTAAAGATTTGCGGAAAGGGTGGAGACTTATAGTAATGTTCAAACCCCGCCTTTATGCATACTGACCTTTTTGATGGAGTGCAAGTCAAAGCTTTAGATGAACGACAAAGAGAAGGTTGGGTAAGTAAAAGAAGGATCAAAGGATTTATGTATTGGTTGTATTCGGTGAAGAGTGCCTCTCAAAACCGCCGCGGATCAAAGTTTTCAGGGTCAGAGATGGGTCATCAAGTCATCTGTCTATGCAAAGCCTAAGTGGGGTGGACAAAGTTCTTTATATCTGTAAAGTGATACATACAGTGAATAGATGCACACCATAGGAAAGGAGGGGCATAATAGGTAAATGTTTTGGTTTGAAGACCATCTTTTTGCATGAATGGGGGCTGATTCGTTGTTCCTATCAGTAACGGTTGAAGATTGTATCAAGTGTTCAGATCTTTATTGTAAAAAGAGAGGACCCAAGCTAAGCAAAGGTTAAAGGCAAGCTATATACATTCAAACAACAAGAAAGAGGAAGGTGCAAGTGTGTAACTATGTTAGAGTGAGTAAAAGAAGATGGGTAATAAATATAAGTGGAATCTATGTTGAGAGAGGGGGGGGGAGAGATTGTAAACTACACTGCTAATTTGTCCCGATTAGAGGTCTTTTCATCCATCTTCTTCATGGCTTCTAGTTCCTGTTGTACAACTTGACATTGTTGCTGTAGTTTCTCGATGGAAGTCTGTTCAGGCATGTTGCAATAAGCTATGAAGAAGAAGAAGAAGAAGAATGAAGAGAGTTACTACCATGGTCAGTTTTATGAAGGGTATATAGGGAGGGAGATTGGATGGACTTACCCAAGGCAATGCAGTTAACTTCCTCTGCCAGTTGTTGTCTTCGATCTTGAGAGAGTAGATGAGCTTGATTGGATTGTTCGGGTTTAGCATAAGCGATCAAGGAGGCCACTTCGGTGATCATATCTTGATATAGGTTCTGCAGAGGTCGTAAGTATTGATGTGCGTATCGGATTGCTTCGACTTCGTTCGATGATCGGACAATTTCGATAAAGTGCTGGCATCGTAGCTTGAATAACACACGGTATGTCCTCATCTTGTCATCCTTGGCGGCGTCCATTGTTGCATCCATCATATCGATACCCACACCTTCGTTATCACAGTTTGCGTCGAAAATGGTGTTTTGCACCAGGCCAGGGAATCGTTTCTGTATCAAATCGAATGCCTTTGGAATATCCCCAGCTTCGATAGCGGTGTAGAGGTCTATAACAAACAAATAGAGAGTATAAGTAAGGACATAAACGTAAACAATCGCCTGTGCCTAGTCAATCTAAGGCAAGAGCGTTCCGTCTCTTCACCCTTTCATTCATTACCTTTTCTTGCATCCAGTTGAATCCAAGACTTTTCATCCTTTACCGAAGCATGTCCTGTGTGTATAATAGATGTAAGTGTAAGTAGAGCAGGTAGGAAAAATAAATCTCCCTTGACTACTTTAGAAAAACATCCGAGTAGAGTATACTATGAATGCTTTCATTTAGTCAGTCAGCCAGTTTGTCCTTACCATTTGTTGATGTTGGTGTACAATCCATTTCGTCAACGTCCATTGCATCTAGTAAATAAACAAGAGATTAGAAAGTGCTTTTCTTCAGCTGTAGAGAGAAAGAGAGAAGGCTCTTACCTGGTTTGTGAGACGATGTAGAAGGCGGCATCAAAATGGTGGAGTATTGCCTTTGTTTCTTGTATTCGGTATCAAATGCTTTGGCGGTATTCTTGTAACAGCTATGCATAAGGTACTCCATAATGATATCATGACATACATTATCAACAGAGGGGTCCATGGTAAAAGATACTGACGGGGTGGCTGAAGAAATGAGAGAAGGGAAAGAAGAAGAGGAAGAAGCAAAAGCAAATTGAATTAGCTTGGTCTAGCGGGATACATTCGTGTATTTCAAACTCCGGTATTTTCCTGCTGGCCTGCTGCTCCACTTTTGATCTCAACAGACGTAACTCGTGCCTGCATGTGATTCGGTTGATGCCGCTCATACCGTCTTATCATACAATATCAAAACAAAGGACACTCTCATACCTTCATCGTTATACACACTTGGTCTGATGAGAACGTGTAACAACAGTATGGTCTGGGAAAGAGGGTACGAAATGGGTTATACGTTTCAAGCCCCGCCGTCGGCGTTCTTATAAATAGCGACCCCTTTTCCATTTTCCTATTCTCTTTCTCTTTTTTCTTTCTCCAAAGCACATTGCACAGCTTACATTACACACTTTATGTAATGTCAGACTCTCGTAAGTGATATAGAAAGCTATCTTTATGTGAACAAGTCGATAACGGCCTTTGTATAACGCATAGTGGAACTCTTACAAACGCAAGAAGATCAGAAACTCCTTATCATTGACAACAAGGTGTATGATGTGACTGAATTCCACCAAGAACACCCTGGAGGGTCTCAAGTACTTTTGACACATGTTGGAAAAGATGCTTCAGGTATGGAAAATGCTTCACAAAGTCTATCTCATCAAAGTACTCCAGATCTGACCTTATCCTGTTATAGATGTATTTCATGCAATGCACCCAACATCTGCGTATGAAATCCTTGCCAATCACTACATATCTGATGTCCCCTCCACCGTCTCCACTGGCGACATGAAGGCATTTGCTCAAGACATCCGCGACCTCCGTGATCATCTCTCGACTCAAGACTACTTCAAAGCCAACCATCTGTACTACTTTTACAAGCTGATCTCCACCTTGGCCATTTGCTTCGTTGCCATGTTGCTTCTGTATCGCTACGGTCAAGAATCTACTACGGCTATGGTGTTTTCTGCCTTTCTCTTGGGTCTTTTCTGGCAGCAATGTGGTTGGCTCTCGCATGATTTTGGTCATCATCAAGTGTTTGGAAACAGAACTTGGAACAATGTGGCGTTAATCTTCTTGGGCAACTTTTGTCAAGGGTTTGCGCTGTCATGGTAATCAGAAGCAATACAAAGTTTAAAAGAGAAATCGTGCTTACATATTCTGTTTACGATGGTGATAGGTGGAAAAACAAACACAACACACATCATGCTAGTACAAATGTGAATGGCCATGATCCGGATATCGACACTGCTCCGGTGCTTTTATGGGACGAATATGCATCTGCCTTTTACTATGGAGGTCTTAGCACTGACACAAACAACAACAAACCCACCACCGCCACCAATCAGAACAGACCAAGTAGCGTGATTGATCGATTTATGGCAGAAAATGTCCTACCCTATCAAACCAGGTACTATTTCTTTGTCCTTGCATTTGCACGTGCGTCCTGGGCTCTCCAATCGGTCCTTCATCTCCTCCAAGTCGGTGCCATCAACCAGTCCACACCACTCCGCATCTATGAAATAGGGTGTCTATTCCTGCACTGGGTCTTGTTTTTATCCGCCACCATCGGTTGGATCGATGGGGTGCATCATCAACTTTTATTTGTCATCCTCAGTCAATCCTTTGCTGGTTATTTTTTGGCCTTGGTGTTTGCCCTGAATCATAACGGTATGCCTGTCATCTCTCCCGACCAAGCTGAATCCATGGAATTCTTCGAGATCCAAGTCATCACTAGCCGCGATGTCAAGATGGGCTGGATCGGAAACTGGTTTATGGGCGGACTGAACTATCAGATCGAGCATCATGTAGGTCTTTTACTTTCAGGATACTTTTTTATGACATGGACAGAGCACTGAAAAAGGGAACTTTTTATTTGGTTTAGGTATTTCCTACTCTGCCGAGGCACCAGCTTCCCGTGGTACAACCCATGGTTGAGGCCATTTGCAGAAAGCATCGGGTCCGATATCACACCACCTCCTTCATTCAAGGCACTTTGGAATCCTTGGAATCCTTGGCCCTGGCGCAAAAAGTGGCAAGAAAACTGATCAAGAAATCCACCTAGTATAGATCCCTGTGCCTCTAGTCTTAGCTTTTCTTAGATCATATGTATTAATACTTCTCTCTTTTGACATGGCAAATAAAAACCCCTCATCCAAAAGAAGAAACCTCTAAAAAGTGATGCTTGGTGCGTTGTCACATGCGGTGTTTGTTTGTTTCATACCATTAGGGGGCACTCCACCGATGATGGTGTTATATAAAAGGCCCGAACACACTCACATCTTTTCTTCTTCTTCAATATCCCTCCTTCCTTTGTATACTATCCCTCGCTTTCATCATGGTTGGTCTTATCACAAGATTCATGTCTCTGTTTAACCTAAGCGATGACAAAGGATCCTCCCATCCCACGCATGATTATCAAACGACAGAAGAATGGTTGAACACCCACCATCTCTCCTTGTTTGAAAAGACATATGTGTCGTTCCCCGACTTTGATGATCGATTCCCTCCCCTCGTCCCAAACAACTGATTCATGCCACAAACAAAAATATCGTGTAACCTAAAATATGTAATTCCAAACTCCGCCCCACAGCACAGCACAGACCTCTCGCATACGAAACGACAATCCATAAGCACATATGCCTACATCATACCATACGCACATTCCCTTCATTGTAAATAGATTATGTATATACACACATTAGAGAAGATGAGGTTTTTTTTTATATGTAAGACTAATAGAATAAAGTAAAATCATCCAAGAGACAATAAAAGACTATGCTATTGTAAAGATCGGAAGTAGTTTGACGGAATGATTCCCACTTGTCCATTTGCCTTCCGTGCCTGCCACCAGTTTCCTTTTCGATCGATGATTTCCACCACTTCTCCCCTGTCAAAGTCGAGTTCATTTGGGTCCTTGGGATTGGCTTGATCTAAGAGCAAAGAAAGAGACAGGGGGCGTTAATATGTAAAAGAGAGGGAGGATCACTTACAAGAGTGAATGGCTTCCACTTTTTCTTTAAAGTCGGTATCAGTATGAGGAGTGCTGGAGGATGGCTGCGGTAGACCACACTGGATGATTGTAGAGTGTGTTTGTTGTGCGTGTGGAAGCAAGACATGAGCAAAGTCCTGAATCGAGTGACCCCCCGCCTCGAGATCGTTGTTGTTGACATGCTTTTCCGTGGAGTAAAAATGGGGCTCGGCCAGGCTGCTTTGTAGAGAGATATCGTCTTGCGCCAATTGACCAAGACAGCTCTTGGGTTCACTGCCGAGGACGAGAACCCATATGTATTGGATGATGACAAGGCCGATATAACCAGCTGCATAGGCATTGGCGGCAATACGGTTGAGTTGTGCTGGTTTGGAGTATTGAAGGATGTAGTCGATTTGGATGGTTAACAGGGGAATGCTGATCGCCAATAAAGTAAGCATCTATAGTATCAACAGAAGAGGATTAGTGTGGTGATCATGGTGTCTTTTGCCCTTTGTACTTGCCGCTAAACGATAATGAGCTAGCACTCCGCGCATAAAGATCAGAGCATGGCTCAAGACTAGGATCACCTGATAAATCACTATCCACCAAGCACCTTGTAGTACTTTCAAAGCACATGCCCCTGTCAGAGATACCAAAAGAGCACACTAACATGCCAAAAGGTAAAAAGTGCAAAAGTGTCAGGAATTAATCTCCTATGAGACCATGATATGGTATGTGCCTACTTACCACCGCCAGAATCGTCGTTGCTAAAAGAAAGGGGTTGTGCGCCAGTTTGCTTCTGTCAGTTGAGGCCATTGTCACCAGAGTAGAGAGGGAATGATTTGGCTTGAAAAGTTATTTATAAAAGAGTGTAATGGGTTGAGAGGTTTCAAAAAGTGAATGTGATGGGTTCGTGAAGAGAAAGTGAAAGAGAAAGGGAAAAGAAGGCACATTCTGTCAATCGCCCTTTTCTAGTCTCTGCCAACACAATGTTCAAACTCCGACCGCCCAGCCTGTGATAATGCGGGGCTGGCCACATTTTCGATGGTGTGCTTCTCTTCCCTTCTTTTATTTTTTATGAATTGGTGAATATGCCTGTCCTTCCCCTTTCTCATGACTTGTTTATTCAGTGGATGCAACAGGGTATAGAGAAGGGGTACATTCGTGATTGTGAACCCACCTTGAATGGACAGACCTACCTATCGACATCCTTCATACATCAACATTCTATCGACCATGTCAACCAATGCAAAGGTAAGCTATCTAGTGAACATCACCTGTCCTTGCCCTATCCTTCTGATCCTCATTCTTTACTCTGGGTATCGGGTGCTTGTAGGAAGGACCACAGCAACTCGTCTGGCCGAAACTCTCAACCTCCCCCTTTCGACTTTGGAACGTCATCTTGACTCGCTGTCTGCACAACAAGAATGGACCTTGATAGATGATCATCTTTTGACAAAGTAAGTGACCCCAGAAACAGACACTTTGATTAACCATTTGCTTAGAACGTACCTAGATGAACTCAAGCTGGCTTGTACTGATCGTATGAAGGAACAAGGCTTTCTATCGTTGGTTGCTCAAACGCAAGCAACAAGTTTGCCTTACCGGATACTTCAAAAGGTAAAGAGAATGTGTAGAGCCCGTGAAAGACTCTCTGATCTTACTTTATACTGTGTAGACCCTCGATGTAAATACGCTGGATGGTTGTGTACAATACCCTGAAATCTCTGACTTGTTGTTCACGGAGAAGTTTGTGGATCAGCAAAAGCATCATATCATGGATCACCTACAATCATCGACCGAGTAAGTGGCAGGAAACGCAAGGGATAGCAAGCAGGATATCTCAACTCCATTTTGACCTAGACCAGTACCGGTGCAGAAACTTCAAAAGGACATGGAACTATCGGATGGTATCTTTTATCGTAAGTGTAAAGTGACACCAGCTGTACAGCAGACACTAATCGAACGCATTTTTATTTTGTATAGTCTTCTTGGATCAAATCATCAAGGACCATGCTTTGCAGGGCACTCTTCGAGGTCGGCGTGAAAGGGCTCTGTTTATCCCTCATGTCTACCGTGATACTCAGTTGGCCATGATCGATTCCTTGTTGAAAGCAGGAAACTACATTGGTAAGATGTTGATTCGTTGTTGTTTTTCGCTGACTGAAAGACTTTTTATGTATTAGAGTACCAGACGGTGGAGCAACTATATGGTTTCGCCGCTCCAAAGGACCTGTTACAAAAATTGGACACCAACATCATGCTACTGGATACATGCGCTGTCACCGAATCGACAATATCATCGTTTGAAGAAGCTTTACTGTCAACCTCCGACTTTACGTGGCTAGATGCATCAACCATTCTGCCTTCCAGTCTCTCTTTGGCAGATATCACCACTCTACTAGACACCATCCTACCCCGACTCAACAACAACATCAGAAAGAAGAAGAAAGCATCGAGGACATCGCCACAACCCGCCTCGCCCAACCAATCTTCCAAAGCACAGCAACAAGATCCATTTATCTTGCTCGGCAAATATGTCACCACAACCCGCTATCTTGAAACGAACGTCATTGAAAAGGCCCAGCCTTTTTTGAATCAACGTGCGACCATGGAATTATCGAGGACACAGAAATTTTTGCATAGCAACAAGGGGAAACGCAAGAAGGACCTGCAAATAGTATTGACAGACGAAGAGGTAAAGGGGTGTGGGATGGAACTCATCGGTCGTGCTCACATTCTGCTTCTTTGCTTTCCTTCGGGGATAGATTCAACACCATCTAGTAGAAGAACAAGGCCTACCATTGGAATTCGCCGTACTCGTCACTACGAAAATCAAACGATCGATCATGGAAGGAATGGACAATGCAATGAAAAAGGTTTACATCAACACGGAGGCAACACAGCACGAATCCAATGGATGGCTAGACCTACAAGAACAGCACCTAAAATCACTGTTGGACGACCTTCGATCGAGGATATACTACAACATGAAGTCTATAGCTGTATTTGAAGGTAAGAACGGGTGTGCAAAATATAGTGCTCATACCTTTACCTTTTACGATAGATCCCTCAACAAGGAAAAGCATGGAAAAGTACTCAGTCCGGCAATTCTGTGGCGACTTTATGTTTTACCTGGTGCTTATCCTTACTCTATGGCAATCCAAGGATCAAACCGAGATGCTCACTCTCACTGGCTTACGTACCGTCGATATCGAACATCCCGACCAGGTGGACGACACTCAGAAAACTCAGGTCATTGCTGCTCTCGTCTCTAGTGATAGCGTCAATCAAAAAGAAGTTGCGCCGCTTCATCAGGGTCTTTTGGCGGGCAAGGTAAGTCTATAAAAGGGAGAGAAATCAAAAAGCTAAATGCCTCTCCACAATGCACCTTTTACTAGAAAATCGACGCATTTGCCGCTTTTGTATCCTCACGGTCTTCATCAATCACCAAAAAACTCGGCTGGGCAGAAATGGAGAACGAAGAAGATCAAAGGTAAGCTGATGACGATGACGATGAAACTTTTCACTCATACTATTAACCTCACTTAGCCGATTTTGTGCGACCTTCCGATCGAATCTGCAACAACAATTGGAGCGCACGGTGGTCTCTGAATCGACAGCTCCTTCCATCCTGCACTTGACTTCCTTACTTTGGTTTGAAACGGTTTACCACTTGCCTCTCAACGTCTCTGGTAAATACGTCCCCGCTATTCTCACTATCCTCGCCCCGAAACTACAGTCCGAGGATCAAACGACGGTGTATTTGCAACTGGAACAGGCTCAGCAATCGATCATGGCGAGTATAAAGTCTCCTGGCTCCGTTGATCTGGACCTCATGCGCAACATTCGACAACTGGGGCTGTCAACGCCGCTTAGTGAATAGATCATGTCTCATCAATTGTAGCACCCCTCCCTTGATATCATTTAGCTCGTAGATACATACAGTGGTTAATCTAGATCATGTTTACAAAATAAACTGCCGGTAGTAGATAGAGACAATATAGTTGTTGATGTAGCCTAGATGTTTAGGCGTAAAGGTAGTCTCAGGGCTTACGCTCAAGTGGGAGGATCCAAGTTACATGCATGATACCATCTCCATATGACTCTCATTCTTCTTCATGACTACAACACTTCTATCTTCCTAGTGCCATACAGTGATCGACTTTTTTTGTATCACTCGATAGATATGAATTGCATCTTCTTTCCTGCAAAATTTGAGAGTGGGTTGTCCATCTCGGTTTGGAGAAACAGGCAACTCTTTTACAAAAAATTGGGGTTCAATGCCGATGACTTTTTAAAGGGGAATTCTAGGGGCAGGTCCATAGGGATATGCTACAGACAGAGCCATCCGGACAGAACCAGCCTGCGTATCCTGAATTTTGCTGTCTCTGAGTCCCTGACTTCAGTCCCGGTCATAGATGGGACTCAACTTGAAATAGAAGATAAAACCGCCCCTGCCCACACACTCCTCCTATGCACTTTAAATTTCAAACCCCGATTGGCTATAAGATTCTTCTTTTTGCCCGTCGTATTATTTTGCTCCTTCTTCCCCTCGTCATTACTTTTTTGCCTCCATTGTCATTCTCTTTACTCCACGACGTCGAACGAACGAACGAACGAACAAACGAACAAACGGACGGTAACTCTCCTCTTCTCACGTCAATTTCATCTTTTGCTTACATACCAATACTAACTTTATGCCTTTTGCATCGCTCCTCATTCTTTTGACACTAGATCGGCTACGACGATGACGACGGCAATAGGGACGACGACGATGCTAATGACGACTCCACCACCGCTTCATGTCGCCCAAAAAGGCTCTTTTTAAATTTTCAAATGTAAAAAACAAGGGGAAACCCTCGCAATTTTTTTTAGGTGCACTCCCATTCCTTTGTAGAATCTCGTAGTCCAAGTTACTAATAAAAGTGTACCAAGTTTTTGCCCATACCCTTCCGCTACTATCTTTGATACTTTTACGCAGCTTGGCCGTTTTTGTCCGCCTCCATCTGCTTAATTTTTACAGTAGTTTAGTCATTCTCATTACAACCCGTCCCCATTTACACATTAGCTTAACTCCGGCCTCAAACATAGTCTGTGCCATAGCCCATTGATCCTATTGTACCAATAAAACTTTGTATGTATGCGAAGGTAGACCTTACGTTCATGTACAAGTCATTAGATTCGTAACAACTAGTGTTTTAGGAGTTGTCAATGACGAGCTACTCATCTGTAGTTTGGTCTTCATAATGTACACGGTATTGTCATGGTTGTGGATTTGAGAAACGTCTTTCGTAGGATAATTCAAGTAGGTTTTATTGATGGGATAGGGCTAAAGGGCTATGGTACATGCTATGTTTGGGGTTGTAGTTAAGCTAATGTCTAATGGCAACAAGCTATTGTAGTGGATTGACTAAACTGCTGTAAAAATCAAGCAAATGGAGGCGGACAAAAACGGCCAAGCTGCGTAAAAATATCAAAGATAGTAGCGGAAGGGTATGGGCAAAGAATTGGGTCACTTTTATAAGCAACTTGGACTACGAGATTCTACAATGGAATGGGAGTGCACATAAAAAAAAATTGCGAGGGTTTCCCCATGTTTTTTACATTTGAGAATTTTAAAAAGAGCCTTTTTGGGCGACATGAAGCAGTGGTGGAGTCGTCATTAGCATCGTCGTCGTTCCTATTGCCGTCGTCATCGTCGTAGCCGATCTAGTGTCAAAAGAAAGAGGAGCGATGCAAAAGGCATAAAGTTAGTAATGGTAAGCAAAAGATGAAATTGACGTGAGAAGAGGAGAGTTACCGTCCGTTTGTTCGTTTGCTCGTTCGTTCGTTCGTTTGACGTCGTGAAGTAAAGAGAATGACAATGGAGGCAAAAAAGTAATGACGAGGGGAAGAAGGAGCAAAATAATACAACGGTCAAAAAAAAGAATCTTATAGCCAATCGGGGTTTGAAATTTAGAGTGCAGAGGCACACATTGTTGGAGAAGTGTGTGGGCAGGATCGTGTTCCTGAGCTTCAATTTGCAGCATATCCCTAACCTATCAGAGCGAGAATGCCACTACATTCTCATGCTGTGACGTGGACCTACCTTTTGAATGACAAATAGGCTGGATTAGAGAAGATTGAATGTTGCCAAATGGGATGGCAGGGGTGGAGTTCCATCATGAGCACCGAGTCTTGTATAAAAGTCTTCCTAAACATCATAATCACCTGTACAAATGCATTTTCAGCGACAGTAGGTTGAATAGGATCGCCAGGACTAAGTTCTTTCGCCGCCAGTCGGTCATGTCACTCGCCGATCGCCGCGAGCAACTTCTTGCAGAGGCTGGTAGGTGGGTTAAGGGCGGCACGTGCAAGAAAAAAAAATCGACCATATGTGGGAAAACCTGCCATTAATCGCATCAATTCTTTTGGAAGGTTGGTGAGATATGCGCCGTTTATCGTTGTGTTGTTCCATCGGCCTTGGCGTCGTATTTGATTGACGTTCGCACACACGGTACCCGCCATACGAGCTGATAAGCCGCAATCGATATATGTCTTTTTGTTGGACCTGATACCAGGAGATGAGAGGGCCTTGCCGATCGATTCCCGATGAAAAAAGTAAGACCATTCCTGTGCCTGGCGGGGCAGTTTTATCTTCATTTCGAATCGAGTCCCAGCTATGCCCGGAACTCAAGTCAGGGACTCAGAGATTACCCCGCCATATCAGTCCTTATTGTCCGCAAAATTCAGCATACACAGATTGGTTCTGTCCAGGTGGTTCTGTCTGTAGCACAGTAATTCCCATGGTAGAATCCCCCCTTTTTAAATGTCAAATGTGTCGGCGTTTGATCAATCTTGGTCTTTTCCAACGCCGCTAACATCCCGTATATGCATGAGTTAAGCATAATTCCGCAGATTCCACAAAGCTTCGTTGACCTCATCGACATCAAGATCTCTTTGAGATAAGTGAAGGGTGGTTTGGCATGTTAATGCATGATACGAAGCCCGTGATGTCTTCTCATTTGAAAAAGGTGCTGAGAGAAGCAGAACGCAAGGGAAAGTTTATGTTGGGGGCCTGTAAACGAAGCATATGCATCCAAGGTAGGAATACTCGAAGCAAATACGAATGAGTTAACAAACAACCAATGTAGTTTGCCATTAGGTTTGCTGAAAATGTCATACAAGCAACCAAGACAACAAAGTACTGGAGGATGGTTCCTGAGTTCACTCTGTGTGTCTGCAAAGACTGAAACATGGTGTGGAATTGGGGTATCAACGCCTGCAGCAACTTCTTCTTCTTGGCTACCGAGGAAATCGCCCAGCACCATCGTCTTTTCATCTTCCGCCACTCCATTTCTCCTCGTCCGCCACTCTGAATGATAGGATACCCTATCAACGTTAGTGGTACATATATGCCACCAATTCTGAGCTCTTTTGTTTTTACAACTCCGACATATTCAACGCCGCCGCTCGATACTTCTGGGAAATGTTGGGCTTCAGTCTAGGAACCTCTTTCTTTCACTTCGCCATCTTTTTGTCGATCCATGTCACTCTCTTTTATGTCTTTTGAAACACCTGATAAGAAAACCAACCAAAGGATCAAACCTTGTCTACGTAAGTGACCTTGACTATAAAACCACGTTTCTTAATGTAACCCCATTTTCTTTTTGATCACATGCAGGTTGTAAAACTCAGCGACGCAAGTGCGATCGGTCTTCAGATGCTGTACGATGCTCACGCTGCATCAAAAGCAACCGTGTGTGCACCAATGATGTCAACATGGTGGCCATTGAAGACGATACTGTAGATGGAAATCCCGACTTGCGCTATCTTACGACTCAAGTTGTTTATCTTCAAGCAGGCCTGCGACAAATGGAAAGCCAATTACATTGGGGACGGTCTTTGGGCAACGCTACCAATCTTATTGCATCGCAGGAATACATGACTGGCACTACAATAAATACCGCCTTGGAACACCCCAACTTGACCACCGTCCAAAATACAGCATATTCCTTCCTTGTCGACAGTAATCAGCAGTGGTCAATGTCATCGTCCTTACAGCATTCAACGCCAACCTCAGATTCACTGGAATTGTCTTCTAACACTTGGACCAGCAATACGAATTCTTCACAGGCTTCAGGGGTAGTCGGTGACGATAGTGAATATCAATGGGACCTTACACTGGTGGATGGCAAACTGCGACTGGAATCAACTATCCAAGGGACTGCCGAACTCATGGCTTATGGACACGCATTACAACGCTATCTCTCACCATTTGCAGGCGTTTTCGAGAACACATCCTTTTTATTCGAAACGACCCAACCGCAAAGCCTGTTACCGACTGTCATCCAAGTGGTCTCTCGACGTCCTGTTATCCGGCGTGGCGGCAACTTCATTACTCGCGGCGCCATGCTCACCAAGTACAACTTTTTACTTCAGCGGCACCACCCGGCAGTACTTTTAGCAGCTGCAGGCGAACCACCTCCAACTTCATGCATCGACGATCTTATGCAAACCTACTTTACTTGCTTCAACCCCGCCTTGCCCCTGATTCATGCGCCTTCTTACCTTGCTGAATATGAAACGGTGATTCGCTCAAACTACTTACAACATGCTCTGACGTTAAGTATCTGCTCGATGATCTGCAGCTCTACTTGCCGACATTTGGTGTACAACAACTATGAACGACGAATCCTGGCCGACTATTTTTACGAAAAGGCGATCGACTTGTTGGACGACTTTTTCGACGATCCCGACCGGCGCTTGGAAACTTTGATGGTCATCAATTGTCTGACTCAATACCAAGAAATGACTTTGCGGGTGAAGGACGCTAGGAAATGGTCGACGATTGCTTATATGATTGCTCAAGACCTTCGACAAGAACATAACTTACACCGGCGGGCCCCACCATCACCATCAACCGACTCGACTTTGCAGGACTCAACGTATACCACCACAGATAGGGATGTTGCTCTCATTACCCGCCATTATGTGATGACTCTTTATACCCAAAAATTCTTGTCATTCATCTTGGACCAAGAAACCGCCACCTGGGAATTCTCCAACGCTTACCCTCTCTTATATCTGGAAGATGAATGCGAACTTTCCTACGTATACATCGGCGCCTACAACCGTATCCTTCAGGTGGCATGCCACCCTGTGATTTTGGACTTTAGGGTAACATCGAATGGAAAGGGGTAAAAGAAGTTTATATAAACTGATTGAATCACTTTTTTTTATTGGCGGGGAGGGACAGGAACAAACACGCCGTATGCATCTTGGACAGAAGGCAAAGGTGACACTGGAGTTGATTCTACGAGTGGAACAAGTATTCAAAGATTGGTGGTCATCTCTCCCTCCTCACTTGCGATTGTGTGATCAATACCCATCCGATATAACTTGCCGACCAGCAATCCAGCAATGCACCAACCAGGCCCAACTCATTGTCGCCGTTGTGGCACTAAGCAACAAGGCCGAATCGAATCTTACTCTGGCGAAACCTTCCAACCAATCCGACATCTCCCAGGGCGGAGACTACGAACTGGTGCGTGCGATCCAGGAGCGGGCCCTGAACGAAGCATTCGAATGTTCGGAATCAATACGGTTGGCCTTGGGTAACTTGGAATCCAGGAGGGATTACTGTATCTGTAAGTTGGGCGGAGAACATTTAAGCGCACTGACTCATCACTGGATTCCTTTACTGTAGTCTCTTCCGAACTTTTGCTTAGCTTGTCTGATATACTGTGTACTTTGGCGGGATCCTCTAGCATGGCTGTGAAGGGGCAGGCAAAACTCAAACTGACGGATTCGATTCATGACCTTCGCCGGGCAAACTTCATGGAAGGTAATCTGGTGCCACCTTCATTATCACCGTTGGCATATATGGATAAATCAGCGTCCGTGTCAGCATCTTCTCACGATCTTGTCCCAAACATTTTGGAAATGTACGACGAATACGCCCATCCTTGCTTGGCCTTTGGTTACGATATACTGCGCAAGGCGTCATTGGATTAGTAGCTATTGCTTGATTAGATAAATAGATTTAGACAGGCTGGCACTCTAGTGATCTATTTTAATAAATGCAACTGTGGTGTTACTTCATTTGACTTTTTACTGTGCCCCAGGAACCCACCTTTTTTGTTTTTAAATTCCGACTGTGGCCAAAGCTGAAAAAGATCAAGCATGTGCCGTTCTTGTTGAAGTTGTATTGGAATGAGTTGGCGGAGTTGACAGGCTATATTACTTGTTTCCATCTTCCCTTCACACCCTTCTTTTCTCTTTTGCTTTTCTTTGATACTGATGTCAAACCCGTCAGAGTCACTTTTTTACGTTTGCGTGGGCGGAAAATGCCATTGTGATTTTCGGATCACGATCGACGACTGTCATGAAGGAAATGTGATGAGGATCATCTACTATGTCACATTGGGAATCACTTCAGTTGTTGTGTTTTGTGGTAAGTCGAATGTGGTTTGGGAACAAGCTGTTTCCCCTAGTTGTAAAAAAGAATGGGGAGGGGCAAAAATGAGAACCTGCCCTGATTTTTGGCTTGTGTTACACAAACATGGTATACTGATGTTACTTGTAAATGTAGGGTTACTCTTGATGTTCAAGCGAATATGCATTCAGGGCCATAGGTTTCTGGATAAAAGATCCTCCAAAGGATGTCTTCGACCGCACCCTATGGATTGCCTTTTACTGTTTTGCATGATTTTCAACATATGTAAGTGGACATACTACCGTTCCATCTGAAACCGCAAACGTTTAATACCTTTCCATTGTTCCTTTGATGGCCCATCTACTGATATCTGATAGTGCGACTTGTTGATTGTGCGATACTCCTTACGAACACGGCCATGAACCCTATTTTGCGAGTGGTAAAACTCCGATCATTTAAGCTTTTTAACACGTTTCGAATCCACGGACTGATCTCTCCTTTTCCTTGATCATTAGTTCTTTTGGGAGATAGGATGGGAGTCATTGTATGTTGGTTTTATCTTTTATGTGCTAGGCGTGGCTCAAACGCTGCGTGATGTAAGTTTTACACAAAGATCGTAGGGGGGATCATGTTAGACAGATCATCCTCCACGTGCACTTACCCGGTCCATTTTACCCTAGAGTCATCAAGCAGTGGCCACAGGATGGTTACCTAGCGCAAAAGCAATTGATCGTTCGATTGTTACCTTGCTCATTTGCATGGTGTTGACCAACATGACTTGTGCTTTTGTTTCAGGGGCACTAGCGGAGTCCAATCATACGGTGGCAAAAGGGTTCACCTACGGACTCTATTACTGCTGGTTTACGTACTGTACTATTCTGGCAGTAACCATTCTCTATTGTGGAGCACGGCTTATACGAATTCTGGATTCACATTTACATAACTTCAATATGCCGAGACACCGGATCAACAATATCAAAACGGGCATCTTCAAGGTAATGTCAAAAAGATGGGGCAAATTCACCTCCGCCAAAAACCGGAGTTCGAAACTTAATTTCCTTGCATGAACCAACGGCCTTAGATCAAAGCCATGGTTTGCGTTGGCTTTTTTGGTGGCCTCGTCTATGGGTTTTCGATGCTAATGTTCGCAATCATGCGTCATGAGATTCTATCCACCCCCGGAGGAGGATATACCTTATCTCTTTTATGGAACTTACTGGGCCCGTTATGCACAGGGGTAGTTGAAGTCGCTATTGTGATAAGGTAACAAAGAAAAACCACCCAAGCGGCGGCGTTTGAACTCATCCGGCAACCTTCCCGATAGTGTAGCAACGCCAGACATGGGCAAGGTGTTAGGTCTTAAGGGATCATCCAATGGAAACGACACTACCACTGGTGGCAACAATAGCAGCACGACTGATCATGACGATGTTGGGGATAGTAAATATGTTTTTACCGATACAGCCCTCATCACCCAGCATGCAGCGTCCATCAACGATGAACCATGGCAAAAAAGACCACCCTCGTTAGAAAACAACGAACAATTGCAATTGGAATACAGGAACGCAATAGAGCACTTAAAACATTACGGGCCTACCTCTTTATCGACCAATATCACCACACGATAGCTCGCTGTACATCATACTTGTATAACAGATCCTTTTCCTTGTCATTTCGAGCAGGTTTGTGTCTGTGTGTTACGTAATAAACTACAAACCTATCATAGAGTGGCTGTAAATCCCATCGGATGCCAAGAAAAGACAACCCCAGTAAGCCCAACAGCGCATCAGTCCCTTTTGAATAATCTGAGTTTGACATGTCACTTTCAAAAGCCGCTGAGGTACCGGAGATCTGGTCAAGAGTTGGCGCACCGAGTGATTCGCACAGGTACATATTCTTTTGAGGATTTTACGGCGTTTCATAGAAAGGTTATAGGACTTAATGTACTGGGTGAGTCGCATTCCACTGATT
>LT554307.1:212889-227959 GCA_900079185.1 Absidia glauca
CTTTCGTGCACTCACCTCGTCCATAGTAGATTCCATAGCCACTGCACTGCTGAAATGCACTCTCCTCTGGCCTAATCCCAGTTTCCATCACAACTGATGCTTTTGAAACCGTTAGTCTGCTATCCCCTCCTCCATTCCCCACGCCATTACACTACATTAGCTACTCCATGGCAAGCCACTCCCACCCCTACACTTGGACATATAGCTTAATGATAGTCTCATTCATCAATAAAGCATACTTATCTCCTTCTCCATATGACTTTTACTCTTCTCCTGCTCCAGTAGCCTTACTCCGCTATTTGATCCCTTCTAGCCACCACCACACCATTAAAAGTTGCGATTGATGCATAAGCACGTCATATCTTCTCGCACCATACTCGGCTCCGTCTAAATCTAAGTTCCAGCTGCCGTTTTCAAGAGTTCAATGAGTGGTCTAGGTGCAAAGTTCTGGTGGGTGATTGTCTTGATCCGCGAAAGGATAGAGATCTGAAGGATTGGAGACGAGGTGAGGTGAGGCATTAGGTGATCGCTCGAGAGAAAAAAAAGTATGCAAACCTTTTTTCGAAATGATCCTCGTCCTGGATTAATGCTTTAGTCTATTGAGAATGTCATGAAACTTGAACGGTAGGATAAGGAAGGACGTGCGATCATGTACATACCATTAGATACAGATTCAGCCTTTGGCGCATGTCAGAGTTTCCAAAATGACCGGATCATACCAAAAGAGTAAAGTCATGGAGATGGTTCAAAGTAGGTTTTTATTGACTAGATGAGACTATGGCTAACCTAAACGGAGGACTTGTCATGAGTGACTAACCTAATGTAATGAGCTACAGAATAAATAAAGAGAGAGAGAGAGCTGGCAAGCGGTGCCAAAAGTGTAAGCAGGAGTGTCTGAAGGAAGTGGGCTAACCAATAGTGAAGTTCGTTAGTGCAATGGCTAGGGAATCTACATTGGAGAGGGAGTGCACCTAAAATTAAATTGTGAGGATTTCCCCACGTTTTTCGTGATCCCTTGCGTCCAATCCCTAATCTAACCACATGCTCGTCCAGTCCTGCTGCGAGAGAGCCTATATCCGTTGCCATCCTGTTGAATTTGCCAAGAAAAAAAAGAGCAATGATGCAAAAGGCAAAAGTTTGTCCTGGTTAGACAAAGATGGACAAGATATTGAGAAGGAGAGTGTTACCTTGCGTTCGTCATTCAAGGTCAGTGTATAGAAATCGAGTCGTTTGCCAATGTCGTTGGAGAGAAAAGAAAAAGTAATGAAGAAGCAAATAAGAAGCAAAAAAAAAAAGGATTGACGGAGAATTATGCTTTTATGTAGATGGGATCGGAGTTTCAAATCCGGCGAGCCTGCAACCTGCATGACGATCTAACGGCGTTGGTCGCTGTATGCAAGTGGTGATGATTTGACAAAGGTCATCCTTCTATGATACAAGTGAATCAAAAAATAAGATTCATTGCGATCTATCTGGGGATCATGTGAAAAAGATAGTGCCGAGTTTGAAGCTAGTAGGCTTGGCGTGGTTGAGAAAAAGGAGATACATCTGTATATAGAAGGTTGTTGTTAGTAAGCCAAAAAATCAACTACAATACAAAGGGGAGTCTTTATTTTCAAAAGTAAGTATAATGTGTATGTATAAAGAGTAAAGAAGTATACAGATAGAGAGTAAGTGGGATGGGTAAGGTAATCTAACAACAGCCACCCGAAGATTTCTTTTCCTTAGCTTCTTCATCACCCCCTCGAGTCATACTGCGTACACTAGGCGGTCTGAGTTGGATGCGATCGCCTGATGGACCTGTTTGGCCTTGTTGATCGGCGTTGACTTGTTTCTTGGGTACGTTGCTGTAGATGGTGTTAAAGACGGTAGCAAAGGAGTTCTCCACATTGGTGGCATCCAGGGCAGACGTTTCCATGAAGAGGAAGCCTTCTTGTTCCGCTAAAGCACCACCTTCCTCTGTCGTCACCGCCCGGTTCGTTTCGCTTAAATCCGACTTGTTGCCCACCAGCATAATGACGATATTCGGATCCGCATGTTCACGAAGCTCCTTCAACCAATGTGTCACATTCTGGAAGGATGTTTGTCGGGTGATGTCTATCAAATGTCGGGGTGAGTTTCCTCTATGTATCATCGCCTTCCTGTTCTTCTTACCATAGACTAGAAGAGCACCTACAGCCCCTCTGTAATAAGCACCCGTGATGGCTCGGTAGCGTTCTTGACCACTAGTATCCCAGATTTGTGCCTTGATGGTGTGTTTCTCTATGATGGTCAAAAGTATCAGTAATGATCTCTCTCGTTCTTTCCATGCTACCGCCATCCATCTTCACTTTACCTATTTCAATGTTCTTGGTGGCAAACTCGACTCCAATGGTACTTTTGGATTCCAAATTGAATTCGTTGGTCTGTTGTCAATGATAACAGGGCAGTCAGTATAGTGTTGTTATCACTAATCATCTTTTACTTACAGTGAATCGAGACAAAAGATTAGATTTACCAACACCGCTATCACCAATCAGCACAAGCTTGAAGAGGTAGTCGTATTCGTCGTCAGTCAACATTTTGATTGAGAATGGAGAAAGAGAGAGAGAAAGAGAGAAAAGAGAAGGAGAGCTGGAAGAAAAATTAAATATAGTTTGGTCAAGCCCAGCCCAGCCCAGTTGGCGGAGGTTGAAAAAGAGGGCTTTGTCCACAAGCGGAGTTGACATGGAAACTGTCAAAGTATCACACAGTTCAGATCTCTTGCAAACAAAGACACAAAACGCTAAACAGCCTACTACATATCGTCATCTTCATCCTCCATGTACGATGCATGGGACTGACTCAGTTACCTATTATGATGTGATGTCCTTTTCATTACTCCTGATCCCATCTATACTCAATGTAAAGAGAACTCAGGTTCTGGACACTTTGATTTCATATGATACGATTGATCTCTAGTCACATCCATTTCTTCTTGGCCTGGCTTTCTTCATGAGGTTAAACTCTTGTGTACCCTCCTCGTCCTCTCTTCCCTATCAATGATACATACAACACATAAATACATGACAAAGTGACAATTAATCCCTATCCCAAAGTCATCTCCGTACCCAACCTTAACGAGGAGGAATGCAGCATCGTATTGATTTCGAGTAAGGGGGAAAGGGGCATGAAAGAGCGGATAATGAAAATCCATGAACCTTCCACTACGACCTTTCCACAGAAACCCAGTTTCAAACGCCGATCACTTTTTGGGTACAAACTTTCTTTTGAATGCACTTTTGTATCTTTTTCTTCTTCTTTCCTTCAATTTCTTTTTGTTTGTGATATCCCCCACTTTTTCGTTTGTTTTTGCCTTTGTAGACACTCAATTGTCCAGACCGACGTAGAAAGAATTCCCCTCTCCTTTTTGCACTTCCCAAGTCATCCCAATCAACAATAGCGACAGAATGTTACAAACTATTCCACTGCAACCTAATGGTGGTTTCGCTCTCGATGGAAGGGCGATACTTGCGGCAGCAAAAGAGGTAAAGTGAAGAAAAGAAGAAAGAAGAAGAACAAGGAGGAAGGAAGAACAATAACGATGTATTGTAGCGAACCCCTGGATTGTTAGGACGTAAACGAACTTCCCTGGGCAACTTGCGCAAATCCAAATCATCAACAACGGTGGACAATCAACAGCAAAAGACAGAGCCGATGACTGTAGACATGACAATGAAACGAAGATCCACCGGGTGCCTACGACGTGCTTCGTTCTATTCGACGAAAAGTATGAAATCGGCTGATGCATCACCAATCAACAAGGTAAAACAGTTTAGTTTAGCCTGTGAATCACATGGTCCTTACGCTCTTTTTCTCTTGTTGGTTTCATAGGAAGTGTGGCGACCCCCTGGATTCTATGAAATCCCCAATATCCTTGGCACAAATGCATTTCTCAAACCTGAGCCTCACACGCAACCCACCTACAGCCTTCGACCTTACACCCCACAGAAACACATATGCAAACGACCCTGGCTTCCTCCTGGCAAATCATCAGAAATCCCTCAACTACCACCTCTTGTACGCTCCGAAAACGAATTCGAACGACTGATCCGCAAAGCGTTGTCAACCAAGAAGATCCAGGTGTCCTCTCTTGATCCCAACAACAAGTATGCCAGCTTCAAGGAGATCGGCACCGGTGTCAATGGCTCTGTCGTCCGTACCACCCATCGATACAAAAAGAATCTCCATTTCGCCATCAAGCGCTGTCGTTTGGATCCTGACCGTGAATACCGAATGGCCATTGTCCGTGAACTCAAAATCATGGCGTCTGCCCACCCCAATCTGATCCGGCTGCGTGAAGTCTCTCTGTGGCGTGATGATGTTTGGATGGCCATGGATCTGCAACGGTGCTCGGTGTTCGCCGTGCTTTGTCAACGTGGCATCCCTGAAGAATATGCCGTCCATATCACCTGTGAAACTCTCAAGGCTTTGCAGTACCTCCACTCAAAAGGCTACATCCATAGAGATATCAAGTCTGAAAACCTCCTCATTGGCTGGAATGGTGAAGTCAAACTAGGTAAGGCAGCAAAAATGATGATGATGGCCATGTATCTGATCGATTGATATCTTAGCTGACTTTGGTTTGGCAACACGGTCAAGTAAACGCAACAAGGACCGACTGGGTACAAGTAAATGGATGGCTCCCGAGGTGATTCGTGAACAGTACTATACTCAAGCTATTGATATGTGGTCTCTTGGCGTGACAATCATCGAGATGATGGATCGTGTGCCCCCTCACTATATGATCAAGGACGAAATCGAACTGTTTGCTGCCATTCTCAGCGACCCAAGCCCTACCTTCACCTACAGCTATCCTACCATGTACATGCGTGGCCTTGTTGCTTGGTTACTAGATGAAAACGCTCGCATTCGACCCAATGCAAAGGATGTTTACCACGTAAGTCAATGCACATAGCAACGGAGGTAGATCACAACGTCTTACTTGTTTTCTTCAATCAGGAAATCATCGCCCATGTGCAAAGTAACCTGCTCCGAATGGCTACCACTGCTGAATTGGCCCGATTCGTCAACCATGTGCTACCCCCTTGCTGATAGGCACCTATGCTTCTTCTTTTTTACTCTCTTTCCCTAGTTTTGACACTACTATGACCCTCTTACTTTATTTATACTTTGCATATCCTTCCATGATCTCACAAACACACACAACACACACACACACAACGCCCCCATACCATTCGTATACAAACACACACACGCCTACCATCTTGATACCTCTTCTTTTGTTAATCCCCATCACATTTCATATCATCTATTACTTAAAAATTACTTACCTCTCATTATATCATCACTCTCCCTTCTGTTTCTTTTGCTACTCTCCATCATGTTTCCCCCTCCCTCCCTACCCCTTTATTATGTGATACTGTATGTCCACAACGTTGATAATAAAAAACAAACACTTTTATTCTCATCTACAAGCTAGTCTATATCTAATGGTCGGCCACATAGTTCCCTAAAGTCCAAAGTGTGTTAAATAGCCACCCGTACGACGATTTACCCCTGATTTACCTGGAAAGAGTCCCGTCCGACCATGCAGTTTGCCTGTCCACCAGCCATTCTGATCCGCCGTCCGTTCCACAATTTCGATCTTGTCGTCCTTTTGAAAAGACAGATCGCCGTCCGCCTGCGCTTGGTAATCATAAAGAGCCACAACATACTGTGGGGGTGGTGCGGTGATGGCATACTGTGGAGGTGGTGCAGTGATGGCATGTTGTTCTTGTTCCCGGAGTTCGGCCCGTTCCTTTAACGTCAACCTAGAATTATTCGCACCCCCTGAGGCTTTTTTGGATGAAAGAAAAAAGGTTTTCTGTTAGTTCAAGTTACCCCTGAAATAGAGAGAACGAGGGAGGGGCGTTACCTGCTAGCCAAGCCTTGCCGCCTGATTTCAGCAAATCCATGTTTTCCATTTCAGCGCGGACGTCGTGTTGTGATTTGCGATACTGGAAGCCGTCCTCGATGCCATAGTCATTGGTGATAAAGTAGTTGGTGTTGGTGTTCATGAGTTCATAGCACCGTGCATAGATCATGCCATAGATCCGTGCCTGGATCTGATACAGGTTTTCAAATACAGGTTGGATAAACAGGGCATGGAGTTGGAGGTACTGAGGCAGTTGATCTTTTAGCATAGTGTTGAGGTAATCGTAATCCTGGGTGGCTGTATCAAAAGCAGACTCGGTCTATCAACAAAAAGATCGTCAGTTTTCACACTTTTGTTACACTGCATTTGCTTTGAGAAAAAAAAACTTGCCTTGAAGATTTGTTTTTCATCACTAAAGCTACGTTCTTGCTTCGCATTGAGTTTGGCGAGGGCCAGGCGGTGGCGGTCGTAGTCTATCAGCTTGTGGCTCCGTTTGACGATGGTTTTGTCGATACATTTGCCGATATCCAAGAGTTCCAGTAAGGGCCGAGTGACGTTGAGATCGAGGCGGTCGAGTTCGGGAAGGACTTCGTCACGGCAGTAACCCAAGGCCGCCTCAGCATCGTTCACCGCTTGTGTTGCTTCTGGTGCCGTCGCTGGTACTCGTTTCTGGATCATGCCTTCCACTGCCGGAGTGCCAATATAGGGATCGTAGATGGCAGATAGGTCAGCACCCATGTTGGCCTGATGCATCATTGCCGCTATAATCAATGGGAAATAAGTGAGTGAGTGAGTAAGTTGGTGGGTGGTCGATTACCTGCTATGCTGTCACGGTAGGCTTGGACATCTTTGTACAATCGCTCCACCATGTGGACATTGGTCTTGAACTTTTTTTCCAATCCTATGAATTCAGGATCTTGGGTGGCTACAAATAGTGTGGAATGAGGTTAGTTCCTAATACAGTTGGGCTGCTATGGTATCTACCTACCTTCGGCTTTCCTGTTAAGCACTTGGTGAGGTAGTCTGTGAATCGCCTTTTGTAATCCCTATCCAGAATGAATGTGTATGAGAATTGAGTAATGCCATTCATCAGAACTTACCTTCCAACTCATTGCGTACCAAAAGTAAGATATTCGGTATAATCTATCCGTGCCGTGTGCTGTTTTACAATGATGGGGAGAGTTAAACAAATGAGAAACAAAAGGTAAGCAGGAAGAAAGAAAAGGAAATCTCAAACCCAGGAAATAGGATTCGAGATTTTTAAACGCCGCCACCATGCTTGGGCCAAATCATGCGGCGGAGTTGCAATTTGAGGTGGCATTCTCCAACATGCAAAAAAGATGTCTAGAAGTATTATTTATTAAGAGATGACAATAGTGGAATAGAGTAGTAGGAAGACTAAGTGGAGGTAGGGGTAGCACTAGCTGTAACTGTTGCGGTTTGGCTTTCTTCGCTTTTGTGTGCTGGGTTGCCATTGAGTCCCACATGATTGAAACCAAACCACCATACAAGAATGGCAATCACCACGGCAAGAACGATAGCGAGACAAAGACAATACCATTTTTTCTATGTAGAAACAAAACCGTTGGTTAGTGCACTGTATCTATTGGAACCATGCTTACCCTTCTTGTTGCCCTGGCACTTTTGATGGCTCGAGCGATAAAGTTGTTTCCTTGTTCCATTTGTTGGGTTGTATCCTCTGCATGATGTTCCACTTGATCTAATGTTTCCCCTTGTTGTTCCACCAGCATTTGCATGTCCATAAATAGTTGATGCAGTTCCTACAAATTGTGTGTGAATGTGGCTGTGTAAAAGTCCATGATGGTGATGGTGACTACTTACCACAATCGTCTTTTCGATTCGCTTGATGTCTTGATGTCTGTCCTGGACTTCATTGAGCACCGCACGGGCCTGGCTGGATCGACCTGCTTGCATTAACTAGGATGGGGGACAAATGGTAAGACTCCGCTTTCAACTCCGACAGGCGTCTCGAACCCCCTACTTACCGATTGCGTGAAGACTTGACTGGAGTTGTCGGAATCGATGATGTCCTCCACTTCTTCTGATGTAGCTTCGGGCTTGACAATGCGGATCTGGCGTTCAATGCGTTGACGGTAGCGTTGGTCGTACATGCGCTCCATATCCTGATACTCTTGAATGGTCCCCAGGAATCTTTTGCGAAGTGCCTCTGTCTAAAACGAAGCGAGACCCATCACTTACTTGTTAATCACTTGGCCTTTTTCCAATCCCCTATATAGCTGTATTACCTGTGTTTTGCGAATCTGTCCATCACTGCCTTTGTATTTACCATTGGCTCCTTCCAAAGCTACAGAGAGAAAGGTACATAAAGGTTAGAGACATGGGATGGGAGATGGCTGAGAGGGGTTTCTTTCTTACTTTTCAAGCGGTTCTTGATATCATTGTTGCGCTGTTGCGTTTCGTTCTTCAGAGAGGCAAGTTGAGAGGCATAGTTCTTTGACTGTGATACACTGGTGACACTAAGGGCGGATTCATGTAAGGATTGGATCTCTTGTACGTTGTTTCCCACCGTGGCGATTTCGCTTTTGAGGTCGTCGATCTCTTCAAAGAAGCCGGGCATGGTTGATACATCCGCTTGGGGTCGCTGTGGTGTCATTTCATAACTCTGATGGTCCAAAGAGTCCTGTGGAGGAGGGGGAGGCTGTGTGTTGTATCTAGACGACGATGTTGTTGTTCGCGATTGGTTATATCGAGACGGTTGTGTTGGTCTTGGTGAAGTAGTTGTTGCGGTACCGCTGTTATCATATCCCGCTGGTGTTCTCCTCGGCCCAAATCCATCGTCATGACCAGCACTAGCATTCAAATCAAAGACATACATGGTTATTCCTCAAATTCGGTTGAAGCTATGGGTTTATTTGTTAATCTGCATTCCTTACCTGCTTGGCTGAAAAGACGAATCCTATGAGACAAGTGGGTGTGAGCAAGAAGGTTTCATGTTTGTATAGTGCATAATATAGGCTACCTACCTGATTATCACCCCTAATTTCTGCAGTACGATCTCTACTAAAAGAAAATGACATGTGTGTGTGGACGACAGAAAAAAAAGAGGAAGGGAAAGTGAAAGAGAGACATTTGGGGATTCCACAATGCAAGGATATAAAAATGCGCAAGTTTAAACCCCGCCCGTCTGTGACTTGAGGTCGTCTGCCAACTCCATTCCACCTCTCTTTCTTCCCCTTTGTCTCCTTTTTTGCTGATGCCATTTACTAGCGATGGAAAAAAGCAGCGGATCCTTCAATACCTTCTTCAAACCTAAATCCCGGAGCCAACGTTCGCAACAACGTCAAAACATTGACAACAATGTATTCGTAACACCCAAGAAACGACGACGACTGGAACATGAAAAGAAAGCGGACCTTGACGTGGTATGTAAGTCTATGAAAAAAATGCCTTCTCAACTAACACAACACCCTTCTCCCCTTTGCATTGCGCTGCCTAGCTATTCGATAAGATCAGCAATGACCCTTTCTATGAAAATGAACTTCCCCCTGCCGAACCAACCGCTTCACCACAACTAGAAAGCGAGGACCCACCGTCGACTGATCAGAAACTGGAATGGCTTTACGATGGAACCTCAGATAACGAAGATACCGTGTCAACACCTGATCTCACAACTCTGGCAACAAGTTTCCTAGAAGAAGAACAAACAGAACAGCTGAAAATGGTACGTATCTTCTTGACAGCAGCAAGACAAGCTATGGCCACTAAATAAAACTGCTCATTGTACTGTACGTAGGCTCTCGATGGAACCGAACTCGTAAATACTGATACCCCAAACTACCGGTTCTTCAGCAAACGTTGCAAGGTAAGTGTATACAGCTCCCCGGTCTTTGTCTTTCTAACCATTGTCGCTTCTTCTTTTGCCCAAGTAGCTACCCAGTCCTTCCCTGCAAATCGAAACCAGGGGGTTCGTCGATGTGTCAAACAAGGCGAGATATGACCGCATCATCAAGTATTCCCAGAGTAGGTATTCAACACCCGAATGGATCCATATACTGATCAGTCTTTTTCTTTGCAGCCGAAACACAGCAAAAGCTCCTCCTATCTTCTGGGCTTCTTTCCCTTTGGTACAGTCTTGGTTGGCAATGCCCTCACTCCATACTCCGTTGGCTCATCGAAATCGGTAATAGATATGACTGAATCCACTGAACAAAGGAACTAATTGATCTTAATTTCTACTCTTTATCATAGTGGCGTTTGATAAAGACGTTGAACAAGCAAGAAGAGCCAAGGCCATCCTCTTCACATTCTGGTCTAAACTGGTAAGTCTTATATCATGCTATGGCAAAGAAACAGTGTTGCTAATCGATATTCCTTGATCTTACATATGGTAGCCTCGAGAAAAGTTATGCATGCAACCTGTAGCACCAGACGATATCAACTATAGTCGACCTTTGCCCATCGAAACATTCTTTTACATCATGAAATCCTACGGTGCAATCAATCTTCCCGCTATCGACGATCCTGACGACGATACAGATATGTGCCTGGGATCTCAGCAAATGGATGACAAGGACAACAACGATCTCACGGACAGGATTCCTTTGATCCAATTCGAATGGATCCTCCAACTTCTCCAGCAATCCTTATCTCTCTGGCCCGAAGCGTATTCCGCTGAACAATTGAATCGTCTGGCCACCACTATGGTCTGTTTGGGGATGGATGACATTGGCGTACTGGTACTGAAACACTCTCAAGATGCTTTGGAAGCTTGTTTGACGGCTCTTCCTCAAGATACCTGGCGACTGCAAGTGGAACAAGTGGCTTTCTCTCTATGCGAAAAGTTTCCCTCGATCGAGCTACAAGCCAGACTGCCGCCGACCATTAAAACAACATGTCCCCGCTCCTTATATCTGCGACGTACCACAGCGATGATGGCCCTGGAGGCGCTTCTACACAAATACAAACTGGAAAAGGAAGATCAAACGACATCAACAACAGACAACAAGCGGACCCCCACCTTTGGCGATCTGGCTTCCTCTTTGGCTTTCGAGAACGACCTGCTTGGGCGCCTAGCTGCGATCACTGCTGATCCCGATGGTATCTTTCAACAGACGGATCCTGACTACCGACAGATCGCTGACCAAATCTGTCTTCTTGATTTCGCCGTTGGGAACGATTACACGGAGCTGATGACTTCCATGGTAAGTTATAAAAAGAAAAAGGGGAAAGGGGGGGGGAAGGGGGATGAAATGTCACTGATTCACTTTTTCGTCGTCATTTTCCAGGATGCTGTAAACTCCTTAGTTACACAGTTACAAGCTTTTAGTCGCAAAATAGGTAAAATGATTGTTTTAGGAAAGGGGGATGGGATGATGACTCGAGAAAGCTAACGGTCTCCTTGAGATACAGGTGGATGTTTGGGTGCTTTGTCAAGAACCAAGGTAAGTTGGGAATCATTGATTGATCTGTGCATGTTTAACCGCCTTCTTCTTTCTCGGCTTCCAGGCTAACGAAGCAGCCCAGCGACTTTGGAGCAGACTTGTCTATGTCATTGGTCAAAATAGAAATACGATAGAATACAATGAATTATAGTTGGCCCTGCTACTTCTTAGTTACAGTCTAATCCTACTGAAGCAATGTGATCCCTCATGATCCAGTCAAATATGGGTAGATATGACCTCGAGCTTATTTTTAAAACTCCGTATTCCCTGCTCCCTTATAAAATATCGTCATCCATCTTTTTTTTTTATCTATCTCTCTTTCCCTTCTTCCTTGACTATTTAACATCATTCTTTGATCTATATATACCTCTTATCTCTCTACCCTATACGCTTTACTTAGAAGACATATATACTTACTGCAAGACATCATGGTATAACACAGATAGACAACCATAACAATCTCCTTGACGCTGACTCACGTTTTGCCTTTGTTTGAATGATAGAGTGGCCCACCTACAAGAGAATACCTTTACAAGATCCTAGTGGTAGGTGATCTCGGCACTGGCAAGACATCCATCATTCGACGATATGTACACAACATTTTCTCTACGAATTACAAGTCGACAGTGAGTCCCGAACAGAGCAGGACGTGGTTGTGTGTGCTGGGTTGGAAACGGTGGGGATACACACAGCAAGGATTGGTTGTGGTGGAGTTGAAAGCTCTCCAGAAAGGGAAAGTCAAGAACCATTCTTACTGACGTTACATTGGCTTATAGATTGGTGTTGACTTTGCTCTCAAAGTGATCCAATGGTCCCCTGAGATCATAGTCCGCTTACAACTCTGGGATATTGCAGGACAAGAACGATTCGGCAACATGACTCGCGTCTATTACAAGGAAGCTCTGGGTGCCTTTGTCGTCTATGATGTAACTCGACCACAAACATTTGAAGGTGTGACAAAGTGGAAGCAAGATTTGGACTCCAAGATCTCTCTTCCTGAACCTTGGGGCGGTGGTCATATTCCGGTTGTGTTGTTAGCAAACAAGGTAAGAGAGAGAGTAAAAGCGAATGCATGGCTCAACTAACGTGGATTTGTAGTCTGATTTGTTACAAGAAGGCCATGGACAGCCTATCAACCATCAAGAAATGAATCAATTTTGCACCGATAATGGATTCTCGAGCTGGTTTGAAACATCCGCCAAAGACAATACCAACATTGACGAAGCAGCAAGGGACCTCATCCAATCCATCGTGGCTATTGAAGAAGAACATGGCACCTTACTGGCTGACGATGATATGGATGACGATTCTATTCACCTTGATCAAACAAAACACCGCGATCACTACAGCGGTGGATCCGGCTGCTGTTAACTTGGCCCTTTCCCCCTTCCTTAGTTATATGTACATTCTCATACTCTTGTTATTACTCATATCGTTTTACTTATATACTTCTTTTGTTATCCCCCCTTGTTTATACATAAAGTCATTGATCTTGTTTGTTGAAAGATTTGTCTATTCTATTTTAGAACTCAGTCTCCCCTGATGATTAGATCACACGACTTTGCTGGCCTTGACATCTTTTCCTCCTCCGTCAAGATGCATATTTGTATCACCTGAGCCACAATGCACTTGTCCCTTCCAACTGATTCACAACTGCCTAACCTAGTCATTCATTCAAACTCAATAGGAATGTCAGACAATGCACAATGACATGATGGTGTTCTCGAGGGGGGGGGGCATCGTTAGCACGTAGGGCTAGGAAATGACGGTTGGGGAATGAAGTAGGCGTACCATGGATTTTGCGGACGACTTATTTGGCTGGGAGCATAGCTGGGACTCAATTTGAAATAAAGATGAAACCGTTGACCCGCCAGGCACTTTTTTGTCTCTTTCTTCTTACTTTATTTTTACACTCCCGTTTAAAACAGCTACTTCTTGACTACTAAATAATGACCGACATTCCCTCTTCTTCAAACACTGGAAACATTGGATCCTTTTTGTCTGCTAGTTCTGCGATTGGAATCTACTCTGGCATGGTAGTATGATGGGCTTGCTGGTGGCTACCCTGTAGAGACTCTGCAGCGACAATAGGGTGTCAATTGGAGGGAAGATCAAAAAGAACAAAAATTCTCCAACAGGCGCAGATCGATCATCACCATCATCAACAAATTTGCCCAGCAGCACAACATCACCACCGAAACTGACGCCAATGTCGCCGAAGAAAGATGCTCCGGGCTCAACAAGTCTTTGCACCATCTTGCCGAACATAATGACCAAATCTTCAAATAGTACTGTGTATATAGCTTCTAGTCTTTTCATGTTGCATGCTGTACAATCAATAAACTTCACTTCGTCTATTTGCACACTCCATATTTCAAACCCCGATTTGGCTACAAGAATTTTTCTTTTCGCCCATTCTTTATTTTTGCTCCTTCCCCTCGTCATCACTTTTTTGCCTCCATTGTCATTCTTTCTACCCCTCGACGACAAACGAACGAGCGAACGAACGAATGAACGAGAAAACGAACGAACGAACGGTAACTCTTCCCTTCTCACGTCATGTTCATCTTTTGCTCACCATTACTAACTTTTGCCTTTTTGCATCGTCCTTCTTCTTTTGACACTAGATCGGCTACGACAATAACGACAACGATAGGGACGACGACGATGCTAATGCCGACTCCACCACCGCTTCATGTCGCTCAAAAAGGCTCTTTTCAAAATTTTCAAATGTAAAAAACATGGGGAAACCCTTGAATTTTTTTTTTAGGTGCACTCATCCTGTCCGTAGTAGATTACCTAACCATTGTACCGATAAAGTGCACTATCTCTTGTCCCATTTATAACGCCTACCACTACTTATACTTTAGTTGACACTGGTCTGCTCTCAACCTCTTTTTTCCTTAGCTCATTACACTAGATTAGTTACTCCATGACAATCCCTGTATCCACTGCCACCCACTAGAACATGTAGCTTAAGCATAGTCTCAATCAGTCAATAAAAAGCCTACTTGAACCCATCTCCATGACTTTGTTCTTTTGCATGAGCTCCAGTGATCTTAGAGACTCTGGTTGTAGCGGTACAAATCACCCAGTGCCCCAAGCCCTGACCCTTTTGTCGACGTCGTCGGGATTACTGTAATTTTTCGTTGATAAGGGCGGCGATTCAAAAGCACAGGTTGGTAATAATGCGGCGATGAGGATTCATGCAACTTACCACCGGCGGCTAGAACTACTACACTATCCTTCCTTCTCAAAGGAAGGAGAACACCCATTCTCTCATCCAAGAGGTGGGATGCCCAAAAAGTCCTTTGCAGCTATATGGTTGAGCGTATGTGATAAAAAGGATGGGGAGAAAAGTGAAGACGATGGGAGACGTTGGTGAGCTATAAAGGGATCGTATTTATCAATGTCGTCAATGCCTTTCAGTTGGATGGCAATTCTCTTTTTCTTCCCCTTTTTTTGAAATGAATCAGAATTAACCCCTCGCGATCGGTGAGCATTGAGGTACCGGATCTATCGATGGTGTCAATTTCTGTCAGGTGGATGGCAGGCCCTTTTTTCTTTCCCTTGCATTCCGTGAAAGTTCGTCCACCGTCGAAAAATAGAGACCAGAGTGGCCATGAGACCTATCGTACAACTGTCATGTATGAATGACAGAGTGTCAAAAGTGATGAATTATTCACATCCCGCGGGGTTTGCAAAATTAAAACTTTTGAAAATGTGGTTTTTCGATCCCCTTTTTTTTTTT
>LT554307.1:228140-247409 GCA_900079185.1 Absidia glauca
GAAACAAGCACTTTTATGTTGTAAGCGACTGTGAAGGCTCCAAGAAGCCCCCAACAAGCGACTGATTGGAGTGGTATTAAAAATGGCAAGTCATCCAAGGAAAGCAGGCTTTTTGGGTATCAGTCGATAGATAAAAAGCACTTCTGAGTCTATGTGAAACTTGAAGTTGGTTTGTCCATCCCGTTCACGAGAAAAATGATCTTCAAAAAAGCGAGACTTTTTCCAAGGTCTGCCCCTCTCATTACAAGATTCTTAGTGTCCGCAATAACTCGGTGTTTATGCGGTCTCATGCAACCACAGTAACTACTCCTACCCCTGCCTACTAGAATGTGTGCCCATTGCCCCGAAGGGGAAGAGAAAACTTGAGCAGTGTGTACCTCGCGGCAACCCACAAGGGGTGTTCCTGAATCAAGATAAACTTTCAGGCGATCCCAAGAGTGTAAATACACAATTAACAAGTAATTGACCGTGCATAAGCTTCTTGTCGGAGTATGAAGATGGAGTGCTTCCTTATTTCCCACACGAACGGCCCTAGTCTGCTTTTGTTTGAGGCAAAAAGAGAAAACCTATAGCGTATTACTTCATTTATTGTGTTACGTGTGGAAAATGAGTGAGTAGAAAGAGAGGGGGAAGTGTACCTGTCGATCTAAATCCAACAATGTGTAAACGATAGGTATGGTTTTCAACTCCGATACTAAAACGAACCTTGTTTTTAGAGCTCTTTTTTCTAATTTAAAGATGGAGCTTGATGGTAAGACAAGAAAAGGCGGTTGAACCGATCTGGCAAGTTAATCAATAAAAAAAAAAGAGGGCTTTTATTGAGTTGGTATACAAATTGAAAAGTGACAAACAGAAGGAGCAAGGTCAATGGTACAACAATCACTGTCCTTTTTATAACTGACACAGATAGAATAGCAAACTAGATGGTAATAGTAGTAGTAGTAGTAGTAGTAGTAGTAGTAGTAGCAGTAAGATGACACATTATTGAGCGAAGAGAGTTGCCACCATAGCCACTACGGTGACAGCAAGGGCAGGTTGTCTGATGATACCGCCATTGACAGATTGTGCAGAGATTTGGTCAGAAGAGCCAGCGGAGGGAGAGCTGGAGGCACTGGCAGCGGGGGACTTTGCACTGGCAGATGAAGAGGCGGGGACAGAAGAGGAGGAGGAGGAGGGTTTGGCCGATGATGACACTGCTGATGAAGAAGAGCTGGCAGCAGAGGCGGAAGATGACACGGACACGGACACGGAAGGTTGAGAGGACGAACCATCACCTGTCATAGGTCCACTATAGTCACCAGGAATGACATGAGCACAACCCTTTTCAGAAATACCACGGTTGCATGTCACTTTATCGTTCTATGTCATCAAAAAAGGGGGTCAATGTCAGTACAATATCAGAAATGTGGTAACTTTTTCTACTTACACAGCAACGCATACAGTAAGTCTTTGTGGTGGGTTCGATCATGTTGACGTACAATTTCCAATCGGCGCAGGAAGATCCCTTTGCTATAATGTGAAAGCTTTTGAGTTAGTACAAGTGAAGTGCTGGGCAGATATGCAAACTTACGAGCAGCGACATCCATTTGACCACCTTCGTCGGTAACGTTCAAGTTGGCCTTGGCGGGATCGATCTGGCCTGTCACTTGAATGTATTTGTCGGTCACCACAAAGTGAGCTGATTGAATGAATCCGTCGGGCATCTTGTTGGCCTTGAGAGCTTTAGGTGTGTTGCCCATACAGAAAGCTTGAGCGTTCCATTCGGTGTCCGCAATGTTACGGTTGGCGGAATCAGGTGGGGGAAGGTACACGCAAAAGTTGTTGGCATCGACTACTTGAGAGATTTGACCAGCAACTTGCATGGCCAAGGTCATGACCATGGGCACAGAAGCTAAGAGGGTTTTCAATTGCATAACTATTAAAAGGGAGGTGAAGGTAGGAAAGTAGAAAAAGAAGGGAAGGGGTGAAGAAAGAAAGAAAGATAGAAGGAACGGTGAAGAAGAAAGAGAAGAAAGGAAGAAAAGGAAACCCTGGGTTTTTAAAAAGTGAATGGTGGGACGAATCAATGTTGCACTCAGACTATTTCAAACTCCGGTATGTTCCTGTGCCCTTCCTTTAACCATCTTTTTTGGCAAAACTTCCAATTTCTAAATGAACCTTTTTCCAGATCGAACATTAAGAGCGTGTAAAAGGGTAACAGGAACACAGATTGTATTTATAGAATGCTTAAAATAAGATCGTCTTGTTGGATTCTGACAGAGAAACGTCCTGTTTTCATCACCGATGCCTATTATGCTATATTCTCATTTCACCTCTTTTGTGCCATTTGTAGCGATCATCCTTCTTCTATTCACCATTATAGTCCAAATGATAATCCCCGTCTTCCTCGCTTTCTATGCTCATTCACTTATTTTCATCCAACTGTGCCAAATTTTTAAAACTCCGATAAACTTCATCCTGCATCCTTGCACGTGTAGTGAATCACCATTTTACTGGATCATGCAGTGCGTCGTTGAGAAGCCAAGAGGATGTGAACGAGCTTGTTTAAGCAATTTTGTATTTCGGTTGAGCATCCTAGGTATGGAGCAACGAGGCAACTAGAATGAGAAACTGCATGAATCCTACATTCTCGACTTTCTATTGTATTCCCACCAGTGATATAGCATAAGCAATCCTATCCCACACACTATAATCATCCTACATCTCGAATCACCCACACACACACACACACATAATCCTTTTTGTTAAAGACCACAGTATAAGACAGATGTAAAGCTGGTTTAAAATATAGTTTATTGATCTACCGCTAAGTACAAGCTAGTCGTCTTCGCCGATCTGATCTTCATCCGTCCTTGATTGTTGTTCTTTCGAGTATTTGGTCACCACGATGCATTCGTCAGGTATCACGCCATCTGGATTCAGGTACTTGAAGTTATCAGTGAAACTGTTATCCACCGAAGTCAAAAAGGTGTCAAAGCTATGTAAAGAAAGGCGGTTAGCATTGACCATGGTCTCTTCTTTGTTCTCTTACCCTCGTTCTTCCCGTTCAGCTTCAAACATCTTGGAGTACACCCACTTTTGTTTAAAAGCATCAATAGTATCCTAGTAGGGGAGCAAAAGAAGAAGAAAAAACGTCAGTTGCGTCGCTATCACGCAACAAAATATCACTTACTTTATGAGCATTGAATTCGATGCGAGGGTGTTCCTTTTGAAGTTTTTTTGCACCGAGTCGGTTGTTGTACGAGTCGAATACCGGTCGTTCTAATAATAGTCCCAGCGCTGGTGCTTTGGGGATGTTGATCTTTTGTGGGCCAAAGCTATCTTCGATCAAGGTCAAAGGGGTTCCACTACGGACTACTAGGACAGCCATAGCTACAAAGAAGAGCAAACAAAAGGGGTTGGTTTAGCCGATCCTCGCGTCCCTTTCATCCGTGCAAAAACTCTTTACTTACAGATCATCTTTCGGATTTGATGGAGCATGAATGATTGACCATGAAGTTTGACACTGATCCATTCGACATTGTCAATGTAGAGGGGTTCGGCAACCTATACAAGACAAACCTTAGTAGCCCTTTAATTGTGATGACATCCCTCCCCCGACCCATGACTTACGGTGATATCCATAATGTAGCGCTTGTTGCTTGCATCCGTATATGGTCGCCCCACGGTATAGTTATGGAAGTTGTGTGTGCCCTTGTACATATCCAGCGCCTTTCTAAAGCTATCCAATTGACTGTCCGAGATGCGGTATGCTTCCTTTTCCTTGACTTCAGCATCGGTCGCCCGAGACACATACTTGACAATGGATCCATCGTTGCTCATGATCTTCATATCGGAATCGCTGGTAGGTTCGTCCCTGAGGATCTTGGCGACAGGGGCAGAGAAGGCGTAGGAAGGCAAGAGATATTCATAGACCCGAGAATCGCAGTTCGTTTTGGCGTGGAAGGAGCGCATGACATCGGTGATACCCCAGACACGGATTTGTTCAGGTAATTGTTCGTTGATCTTGGCGAGCATGATTTCGTCGGAGTAAGGGAATTGCATCTTGAGTGAGACAACGTTGCCAGCAGCATGGACACCTTTATCTGTACGAGCCGTGCGGACCCAGTGGACTTTTTTAGGGGATTCAGAATTGGCAGCAGAGATCGCATTGGCCTTGACCAAAGCATCAAACAACGCACTTTCGATCGTGGTGGCACCAGGGTTGCTTATAAAAGAGATAGCGCTAATGAGTAACAGAGTTTCGAACCCGTGGTTATACCCTACTTACAATTGCATGCCTTGATATCCAGTTCCACAGAACCCAAGTAAAAGGGCCACTTTGCGTTTAGGATGGCGTTGCTCTTTATTGGGATTGGTGTTGGGAGGTCGTGTCGTTGTTTCTTCTTCTTCGTTGGCATCGTCCTTCCAAGTACGTTCCTTTTCAAAATGAGCCTTTCTATCTTTGGAGGTTTTGAATCGCTTCTTGGTGGTAGTCGTGGTGGTGGTGCTTGTTGTTTCCTGGATGACAAGACCCTCGTTGTTATTGTTAGTTGAAGTGTCTACGGTCATGATTGTTTCATCTTCAACGTCGGATACAGGACGCTTGACTCCAATGGTTGATTCGGTCTTGGTGGACTTTGATAAGATAGATCCCATTGTCGTATTCCACAGAGAGTGTGAGTAAAGGAAAAGAGAGAGGTGGGACAAAAAAAGTGCCTCATTTTATTTTAGCCAGTGGTCGTGCTTGGTGGCTTATTTTGAAGTTTATGCATCGGAGTTTGAACATTCTTCCCCAACCATTTTGCTACCATGAAGAAAGTGTCGTTATGCTTCCATCCTGCACCCCACCTTTGCCATAATGCTCATAATCGAATGTACATGCAGGCAAAATTCAATAGACTTGAAAATTATCTCTCGCCCTGAACGACATCGATACTACCCACCAAGATAGGAGCCCTAGTGGCATTGCTGTCAAAGCTTGTCAAGCAACATGACCCTCAAACGCATTTGTGTTGTGACCATAACCAAGGTTCTATCTATTCCACTTTTATTGCAGGCTAAAGCTACCAAGAACCACCTTACAATGCCAACGATCGATCATTTTGACATTTCTAGGATAAAGTGATGCCCTGCATGAATCGGAGTTTGAACCAGTACTCCCTTTTCGAGGGCGAGGATCAAGACTTTGAGAGAACCTGATACCTCCGTACTATCGATTCGATGTGATCTCAATTCTGCTTTTGTGTAGATGGGTTGGTGGTTGGGAACCAGGCGAAATCTTTAGAAAACAAGCAGGTGAGGGTAAAAAGAGGCACTGTACCGCTTCGAAAAAAAAGTTATCAAGGGCTACTTGTCATCCTTCTTAGTGATACCACCATGGTGTGCAAGTGAGCACTGTGTATTTGCAGAAGAATTGTAGTGACAGCGCACGTAGACTTTGAAGATCGGGTTTTAGTAAAGACAAGAAGCGAGTTTTATTGATTGATGGTAAACTCAAAAGCTGATTACATCTATGACTAAGCAAGAGATTCTAAGGGTGAGGCTAATGACCCAGCTAGTCTAGTATTATGACACCTGGAAAGGGAGCCTGGACCCACTGTGTTAAAGCGTTCCTGTGGTAGTAGGCGAAGGGAGCGGAGATAACCGGTGCCATCGCAACCGCCCTGATATACAAAGAGTGAGGAATGGTGTCAAAGGCAAAATTTGGTCATGGTGAACAGCATCATGAGTGGCCTTGTGTCCATTGCTAATGAGCATAGGTTAGCAAAAGCAAAGTCAGAGTTGGTGTCATGTTATTGGAAAGGTAAAAAGTGATGAAGGAGGGAAGAAGGAGCGAAGAAATTGGTGATGACAGACAAAGACTACACTCAAGGTGCCAAAATGCGGCGTTTGGAAATTTTGAAGCGTGAACTTTTTGAAATTGTAAACTTTTGATCCACATTTTTTTGGTGAAGAGTTGCTTTTTTCTCAGGAACAAGATTGACAACCCACCGTAAAATTTTACAGGCAAGATGATACAATGCATATCTATCGAATGATGTCTAGAAACAAACACTTTCATGCCGTATGCATTCGTGAAAGCTATAAAAAGCCCCAAAAAAGCGACTGATTGGAGTGGTATCAAAAAAAGACAATTCACTCAAGGAACCCCAACTTTCTTGGTATCAGTCGATAGATACAAAGCACCTCTGAATTTATGTTAAATCTGATGGTAAACTGTCTATCCCTTTCACAAGTAAAATTGAGTCCAAGAAAAAAAGAGCATTTTCCAAGGGAGTGGTCTGATCATTTTCCAAATGGCGGGGTTTAAAATGTTTTTGAAAATTGGGAACTTTTTTGAGAATGTAAACTTTTGACCAGGGAACGCTACAAACAAAACCACCGGGACAGAACCAATCTGTGTATGCTGAATTTTGCGGACAATAAGGACTGATATGGTGGCGGACACTCTGAGTTCCTGACTTGAGTCCCGGGCATAGCTGAGACTCAATTCCAAATGAAGATAAAACCGCCCCGCCAGGTACAGGAATGGTCTTACTCTTCTCATCGGGAACCAATCGGTAAGGCACTCTCTTCCCCTGGTATCAGGTCCAACAAAAAGACAGTATCAATTGCGGCTCATCAGCTCGTAAGGCGGGTAACGTGTGTGCGAACGTGGATCAAATACGACTCCAAGGCCGATGGAACAACACAACGATAAACGGCGCATATCTCACCAACCTTCCAAGAAAATTGGTGTGATCAATGGCAGGCTTTCCCACATATGGTCGATTCTTTTATCTTGCACGTGCCGCCCTTAACCCACCTACCAGCCTCTGCAAGAAGTTGTTCCCGGCGATCGGCAAATGACATGACCGACTGGCGGCGAAAGAACTCTGTCCTGGCGATCCTATTCAACCTACTGTCGCTGAAAATGCCTTTGTGCAGGCGATCATGATGTTCAGGAAGACTTTTATACAAGACTCGGTGCTCATGATGGAACTCCACCCCTACTGTCCCATTTGGCAACATTCTATCTTCTCTGATCCAGCCTATTTGTCATTCAAAAGGGAAGTCCACATCATAGCATGAGAATGTAGTAGCATGCTCGCTCCGATATGTTAGGGATCTGCTGCAAATTGAAGCTCAGGAACACGATCCTGTCCACACACTCCTCCAACAATGTGTGCCTATGCACTATAGATTTTAAACCCCGATTGGCTATAAGATTATTCTTTTTGCCCGTCCTTCATTTTTGCTCCTTCTTCCCCTCGTCGTTACTTTTTTGCCTCCATTGTCATTCTCTTTACTCCACGACGTCAAACGAACGAACGAACGAGCGAACGAACGAACGAACGAACGGTGACTCTCCTCTTCTCACGTCACGTTCCTCTTTTGCTTACCATTACTAACTTTTTACCTTTTGCATGGTTTCTCTTTCTTTTGACACTAGATCGGCTACGACGATGACGACGGCAATAGGGACGACGACGATGCTAATGACGACTCCACCACTACCTCATGTCGCCCAAAAAGGCTCTTTTTAAAATTTTCAAATGTAAAAAACATGGGGAAACCCTCGCAATTTTTTTTTAGGTGCACACCCATTCCATTGTAGAATCTCGTAGTCCAAGTTGCTAATAAAAGTATACCAATTATTTGCCCATACCCTTCCGCTACTATCTTTGATGCTTTCGCACAGCTTGGCCGTTTTTGTCCACCTCATTTGCTTACCTTTTACAGCAGTTTAGTCATGCCCATTACAATAGCTTGTTGCCATTAGACATTAGCTAAACTACGACCCCAAACATAGCCTTTACCATAGCCCTTAATCCTATCCCATCAATAAAGCCTACTTGAATCATACTACGAAAGACGTTTCTCAAATCAATAACCATGACAATACCACGTACATTATAAAGACCACACTATAGATGAGTAGCTCATCATAGACAACTCCTAAAACACCGCTGATTTACTAGTTGTAATGAATCTAATGACTTGTAAATGATCGTAAGATCTATCTTCGCATACATACAAAGTTTTATTGGTACAATAGGGATTAATGGGCTATGGTACAGACTATGTTTGAGGCCGGAGTTAAGCTAATGTGTAAATGGCGACGGGTTGTGATGAGAATGACTAAGCTACTGTAAAAATCAAGCAAAAGGAGGCGGACAAAGACGGCCAAGCTGTGTAAAAGTATCAAAGATAGTAGCGGAAGGGTACGGGCAAAGAATTGGTATACTTTTATTAGTAACTTGGACTACGAGATTCTACAATGGAATGGGAGTGCACCTAAAAAAAAAATTGCGAGGGTTTCCCCCTGTTTTTTACACTAGAAAATTTTAAAAAGAGCCTTTTTGGGCGACATGAAGTAGTGGTGGAGTCGTCATTAGCATCGTCGTCGTCCCTATTGCCGTCGTCATCGTCGTAGCCGATCTAGTGTCAAAAGAAAGAGGAACGATGCAAAAGGCAAAAAATTAGTAATGGTAAGCAAAAGATGAACATGACGTGAGAAGAGGAGAGTTACCGTTCGTTCGTTCGTTTCCTCGTTCGTTCGTTCGTTTGACGTCGTGGAGTAAAGAGAATGACAATGGAGGCAAAAAAGTAATGACGAGGGGAAGAAGGAGCATAATAATACGAAGGGCAAAAAAATTAATCTTATAGCCAATCGGGGTTTGAAATCTAGAGTGCACAGGCACCCATTGTTGGAGGAGTGTGTGGGCAGGGGCGGTTTTATCTTCAGTTCAAGTTGAGTCCCATCTATGACCGGGACTGAAGTCAGGGACTCAGAGAGTCCCCCGCCATGTAAGTCCTTATTGTCTGCAAAATTCAGGATACGCAGGTTGGGTTTGTCCGGATGGTTCTGTCTGTAGCATTCCCCCTTTTCCAAGAGGATGGTATGATATGTCCTTTTTCCAAATGGCGAGTTTTGAAAAAGCGATTCTTTCTCTACCCGGAGCCCAAACGATCACTATCAACACAAGGATGGTGGGTTTAGGTGGATAAGTGACTGTGTGGTCGCTAGAATCAGCTGCCAATTTGAGGTTTTGTGGGAAGTTCCGAGAAGCATACACCTTGGACATACTTGGAGTTTGGTATCATTCAGTAGATATACACCTCATATTGCTTCATGTGAAATTTGAAGATGGTTTGTGCATAACGGTTTTGAAAACAGGGCAACTCGTTACCAATTGCAAAAAGTCAAGCCCGCCCACTATTTCAAACCCCGTCCTTTTCTCGTTACAAGACTGGTGCATGTCAGAGTGTTCGAGATGACTGAAGCATATTAAAAGAATAAAAGTCATAGAGGTTGTTTTTCGAATAGGGTTTTATTGACTGAATGAGACTATGGTTACGCTACTTGTATGACTTATCATGGAGTGACTAATCTAGTGTGATGAGCTACGGATCGGGGGGAGGTGGTCAGCGGCGTCAGTGGTGGTGTCCAAAGGATGTGAGCTAAGGAATGGTGCTTTTTGAAAGTGCACTGGCTCTGCCATCGCAATCGATCATCTAGGAAAAAAAAGGAGCAGTCAAACAAAAGGCATATGTTTGCCATGGTAGACGAGATAGTGTGATGGAATTAGCTACACTGTGTTCGTCGTTAAAGGTCATTGTATAGAGGGCGAGTTGTTTGTAGTGTGGTGCCAATGTCGATCCATTGAAAAAAAGGGCTGAAAAAGCAAAGAAGAGGTGAGAGAGATGGAAAGTCCGATACTTTGATCTGCCGCTGTCGGGGGTTTAAACGCCGACTGGCTGGATGAAGTTTGTGTAAACTGAGCATGAAAACTTTTGAACAATAAGATTAGGATGATTGATCGGGCACTTTTGGTCCGCACAAAAAAAGAGTTTTTTCATTTATTTACAAGGACTAATACTATGAGGGGGGGATGCTATCAAAGTTTAGTCTAAAGTACAGGTATCCATATCGTCATCGTCGTCCATTTCGTCGTCGGCTTCTTCATCATCACTGTCATCCTGGGAGGTATCAAACGTATGGGCCCAACAGATCAGTTTTGCAGGATCCGCTGTAGTCAAGTCGTAATCCAAAAAGTACAGAAACTCCAGCTCGAGTCGCATGATCTTCAAATAGCGTTCATGGATCGATGGAATGTCTGCGTGGGGTTGCTCGGAGGAGGAGGCAAGAGGGGTGTGCGGAGGCGAGTGGGGTGTGGCATGGGCGTAGGTTGCTGTTGCTCGAGTTGCCATTGGCGGTGATGTGGGTGGGGAGATGGGTGACATTGCTATAGATGGCGGTGATGGTGATGACTTTTTTAGTGGTGGTGGAGCGTGCGATATGATCAGTCGTAGATTCGCTTGTAAGAACTTTGCTGCCATTAAATAAGCGATGATGATGAGTCGTGAACCACAGCCGACTGTTCCTTTGATACTATCATATTTCTTAAAGAGAAGGGGGTAAGCATTTCTTGGCTTCTTTCTGGTCCTACGGACTTACCTTGTTGAGGCGCTGGATGTATCCAATGGCGATCAATAGAGTAACACTAGGGCAGGGTGTCGGAGTGGATGCGGTGTTTTGGCAAAACGAAATCAAGGAGCCTTCCAAAGTCTGCTGTCTGATGGCTGTGGTGAAGAGAAGGTTCTGCATCAATTGGTATAGTTGTTGTATCTTTGCTTCGTCTGGATTGGTTTCCCATGATTGCGCTACATAGTTGGCTAGATAAGCTATGAGATTGAGAAAAGGTGTATTAGTAATGCGATCGATTCCCATATTTAGAGCCTATCCTTTCGGTGTGAAAGGGATCCCATCGTTCTCATACCTACGCAGCGAGGACTCAAGGGTTGCCTTCGATTGATTTCAATAGCATGTAGCAGCAGACAAGCTTGAGTGTGATTGCCACAGTTTCTCGATCGTCGACCCAAGTGATGTTTCTTATTCAGCAATGACGATGGTTTGTCATCATGAGGTCGCTTTTGTGGCAATGATGTCGGGTCGGTAGTGATGGTGGAGGTTGGATCGACAGACGAAGAATGAGCTGTCGTTGGTAAAGTCATACACTTTTGAGTAATAAAAAACAGGGGAGAAAAAGAAGTGAAAGAGATGACAAAGTTAAAAATCCGTGTGACAGGTTTGAAATTTATATGTTTTCGGGCGGGGAAATGCCGCCGACAGCATAAATTTGTCAGCAGGCCGGGAAAGGAAACTGTTGGCTGATTCATCCATCCATTGAACCAACTCTTTCTTTTTTCTCTTCTCCCTGCACACAACCCAGATTACTCACCCAGCTCTATATGGCTGACTTTGTGAGCATTCCCCCTTTTGCTTATGCACTCTTTCACACAGCAGGGCCTGGCGGGGTTTTAAATACCGAGCCTTCACCAACTCTCAAACCCCGTCTCTTTGAAACCCTTGCCTCCTACCGTTCGAGTACACACACCTATCGTAAACGATTGTATAGACAAAATTTATTATAGGATTAAGAAGTGTATGAGTTGTAACATGACAGGTAGTCTAACAAAAAGTAACGGTGTATCCAGACGGATTCTCACATGCATAGGTGGATCTGAGTTTGAAAAAAGGGGGATCGGTTAAATTCGCATACACTTCCCATCATCAATCACTTACGTTTGATCATCATAGGCAAAGCTATAGCTATCAGGGCAGGCTTTCTTGACGTTTTGGGCTTGCTTATCAGCCTTGCATTTATCGGGGCCATCATACTGCCCCACGCAGCAGTGTTCAGGATCGCCGGTTTTCGAGCACGACGACTGGCAGCCAATGACCTTCCCCGAGCCATCCTTGATCGCCAAGTTGGGCGGACAATCGGGCAACTCTTTGCAGTCGGACTTTCCACAATTCTTCCCATCGCCACCCCCGCCTTGTCCGCCTTGAGGTTCAATGGAGGCAGGGATGTTGTACCCGTCCACCAGACTGATATCGTAGTAATCCTTGTTGTTGTGACCCTTGAAGAAGAATTCGGCAAGCGTGGCAGGGTTGGCAGCGCCGGCATTACCGCAATGGGGCCCTTTGGCATCGGCGCCCACACAAGACGGCTGCCCGAATAAGCGCCCGCCCCATGATTCGGGCTTGTTGATCGTGCGTGAGCCTTGGGAATTCAAGTCGAAGCGTTCGTCGGGATTGCTGTTGCCGTTGGTCAATACTCCCACTGAGATTTTTTCTGGGCAGTTGTTCTTCACTGTGATGCTGCGTCCGTCCCCATGCACCATGACGGCGCTCGTGAAGAGGATGCTGAAGAGAAAAAGATGGCCTCGAGGAATCTTCATCGTTTGAAAGTAGGGAAAGAAAAGAAAAAGAGCAAAACCGTTGGATGAGGTGGCAATATGAATCTCGAGGGGGGTCGAGTATAGTCAATGGGTTGATGGGTCTTTTTTTTCAATGAGGGGTTGTTGGCCTCCATCGATTTTCAAATCCCGCTTTTCCTTTTTGGGACCACATGCTTCCTATGCATGAATGCTTGCAATCAAACGACATTGATGTGCGTAAATACTATGTGAAGGGTTTTTGCTGCTGTGTTCACTAGTTTACAATCTATAAAGAGACAAGTAGTGCGCCTATTCTCCTGCAATCCACCCATTCCTATTTTCAAACGCCGACAACCCCCTTGGATGCATGAAACCGACAAACAGAGACGTACAATACATAAACCATTGTGTTTATTGAAGTATGGATGCAAAAGTAAAGAATAAATAGACAACGGGGGGGAATAGATAATAAGAGTAACTAAAGGTATATATGTTGATGTATAAAGCTAACGAGCGACCTACTTTTACATGTAGTCCATAGGATGGTACTGGTTACTGTCGGTGGTGGAGGTGGAGGAAGAGAAGGTAGAATCCCCGCTTGTGCTACCATTTTCCGTACTTCCCTTGGCTTTGGTGGCGGTCGATGCTGCCCTTTGATCCCTGTGCACGGCAAAGATCCCCCATCCATAATAGTCAGAGTTTTCAAGATCGTCGACCAATTCATCCAAAGATTCGGGGACCGGGTCTTGATGGTGGCCGTACTGCAGCTGGGCCAGGGTGAGGATTTCATGTTGTTGTATAAAGACGAGGAGATCCTTTTCCAGTTTACTTTCAGCAAAGGAGCGGTGGGTAGGAGTGGTGCGATACATATGGAAGAGTTTCACGAGGGCGGCTTTGCTTTGAGCGACGAGCATGGGTGACCGGGGTCCATCCTCTTGTGTGATATTGCCCTACGAAAAAAAAAAAAAGAGAGAGAGAGAGAGGTCAGCTTTGAACTTTTGTCCATCCCATTGCTACCTTGAAGATCTGGATGATACACATGTAATGGTATAGGTAGGGGCGGAAGAAGCAGTCAAAGTGTTCGTTGGGACGGAACCAGTGAGCAAACAAGGCCATCATAGCAAAGGCAGCTTGAGAAGTGCGCCGGATCGCCGATTTCCGAGGAAGACGAGGGCGGTACAGATTGATCCAATGCAAGCAGTAATCCAACAAGACACAAAAGTAAGTACGACGAGCCCAGAATGACATTGTGGTGGTGGATCCCATGCGATGGCACCGGGCTGCATCGGGACAGCTCTTGTAGAAGGATCGCAGCGATTTTTCGGAGTGTAGGCGGCGGGTATGGATGATGCTGATGGCGAAGCGGGTTTGTTCAGTTTCGGTGGGGTCGAAATCGGACAGGACGCAGGGCAGTTCGATTTTGATATCTTCATGGCGGATGGTCGAGGGCTGGGCGAAAAAGTGAGGCACCATGGAGTCGAAGAACCAGACAGTCCAAAAGACACGTTTGGCTTGTTCTCGTTCAAAGGCAGTGGCGCACCGGGTATAGCCTTCGGAGCGATGGAGATCCAGGGCAAAGCACATGCGAATCGCCACACCAAGGTGGAGGAAGGCCCGTCGGACCCGGCCCAAGTCGAGATCGTAAGCAATGAGCAGGGTGCGTTGGTGGATGTTTGAGAGATTTGATTGGTCGTCCAGTCCAAGTTGTGTGCGTGAATGATCGTAGAAGCGTTCGCCCAGGGTCCGGAAGTCTTGAAGGTGCACAAGGTGAGGATGGTATATACACGCATGTGGAGCAATGTGGCAAAAGATGGATGAGAGGACCACTGATTTCAATTCCCCCGTTCGATAGTGCCGTTCAAATCGTGCAGGACTGACTAGGATGGGGAAGCCGCATTGGTGGTGTTGTTGGATCAAGCGAGACATGACATCTGTGCCTAGCAACCGATTCGTATTCGCCTTTGCTGATTCCTCGTCTTGCTCGTCGTCGTCTTCTCCCAATGATAATGATGCTGTAGATGCTGATGCTGATGCTGATGATAATGATGCTGAGGATGATGATGAATGGGTATGTGTCGGTGGTGTGGATGAGGAAGGTAGTCGATGTTGCTGAAGAGCGGGGATCCGACCCAATGTTTCAAAGACCGAAAAAGAGGGCAGATCACTGACGAAGATGGAGTTTTGAGGATAGGTGGGAGAGGTGTACATTGGAGGGCCCTGGAATTGGTAAGCCATCTGAAGAGCACGTCGGACAGCATCACGGAGAGTTTCATAACTTGTAATGTCGGTTTGTATCGTAGTAAGCCCGTCCCTGTCTAACGTAACATCCCAACCGGTTCCGTTTGCCCAATCCACAATAGTCGGGTTGTAGTGCTGACCATAAACAACGAGAGGTGGTGGTGGTGGTGGTACAGATGATGAGTCAGTAGGATTGCCCTCGTTGATATACGGAGGATGAGCAAGAGGCATAGTGGTATCTTCTTCATAGGCTGCAAGTGGTGGTGGTGATGATTGTTGTTGTTGTTGTTGTTGTGGCTGTGACGTCTGCTGTTCCAGAATCCGTGGTACCGTATCTCTGTAATCATCTTCAAGGCGCATAAGTACGTCATGCATCCGCTTGATTGTTGATTGCATATCATCCATTCGCTGCCGCATAGAGACATTATCGAGTCGTAGGGCGTGGTTGCTGTAGACACAATCGTATTTCCCATCACATTGTCCACAGGTCGGTCTTCCTCTATCACAGCCTACCCGACGTTCCCGACATCTGTCGTCATACAAAAAGATGAGAATGAGTCAAGGCAACCAGTACTTGATTAAGTGCACTTACTTGTCGCAAGCATAGCCAGTTTGTTGTCGCTTCCGTTTGGGAGGTAAAGCTTGCTGATCTTGTTGTTCATAGCCACCATCATTGCCTTGTGTGCCTGAGTCGGTAGAAGCTTGGAAGGCGGTTGTTTTAGCTGGTGGTGTGGGATACTGTATATACACAAAAGGGCGTATCTGTTGGGACAAGTGTTCCACTTCCATCAAGACTAGAGATTAAAGAGACAGGGTGTGATAAAAGAAATGGTGGGAAAAGTGGGGATGTAAAAGCGAAAGAGAGGCGGAAAAATAAATCGAGGGAAGAAAAAGAAAGATGTAAGAAGGAGGAGGCTTGTGTAACAAAGACCGAATAAGAATGAGATGCAAGGTAATAATCGTCACACACCTTTTATGATATACAACGTACATAACATGGTCATCCATCATGGTTCATGGTATGTATGCATTGATGCTATGCTATGGTGGCTTTGTTTATTGTAAAGTGGGTCTATTCTATCGTTAATGCATAATGACACTATCTAGGTTGATGCTACTTGGGCTTGATCTTCATGTTTCACTGCGATGGGTTGTTCCTGTTGTTGGCGACGTCGAGCATACTTCAATAGAACGACCATACCAGCCGGGGTCATGCCTTCTACTCGTTTAGCCGCCCCCTACAACACAACAGATCAGTTAGTATATACACCATCCATATCTGTCCCTGATTTAGACACTTACCAGTGTTTCGGGTCGTACAATGGCAAGCTTGTTCCGTATTTCATTCGACAGTTGATCCATGCTAGACCACAAACAATCGTCAGATCTGTATCCTAATTACACACTCCCACCTCTTCGTTACCTTTTGTAGTCCAAGTTGATATCCAGTTCAAGATTCTCATCTTTCTTCAACGCCTGTACTTCTGCTTCTTGGCGCTTCAAAAAGGGTTTGTAGCGGCCTTCAATCAGCACTCTTTCAGCTATAGACGGATCCAATTCCTTCAGGGACGGTAACACCTGGCCAAAGTTCTCCAAAGTAATCCCAGCCCATGTCAACAAGTCCATACCACTAAGACCACCAAGATATATCAATTAGTACAGCATCCTAGACCAAGACGTCCCTCTCTCTCTCTCTCTCTCTCTCTCTCTTACCTTCGTAGTGCGCCATGATCATTCATATTCTTCGTGCCCCCGTTGTTAGGTGTGACTCCATAGGTTGCCCATTTGTTCGCCGCCATCTTGGTTTCTTCCAGTAACGCCATAGTAGATGTCAGTGCCTTTTCCGTTTCAGTAAAGTGATCCCATCGAGTCTTCCCAATCACACCCGCTTCATACCCTAAGATAAGAAGAAAAAGGTGAGTGTTGGTACAAGAATCCCTTTGCTTTTCTTTCCTTCTTACCTTTCCGAGTCAAACGCATGTCAGCATTATCGGCCCGCAACAGCAATCGGTATTCGGATCTTGCTGTGAATACACGATAAGGTTCTTCCACCCCTTTGGTGATCAAGTCGTCGATTAAAACCCCGATATAAGCGTCCGATCGGTCAAGAATAAAGGGCGATCGGCCCAAAGATCGTAAACCAGCGTTGATCCCAGCCATCAAGCCTTGCGCAGCCGCTTCTTCGTATCCTGTCGTCCCATTGATCTGGCCAGCCATGAATAGCCCACCGATACGCTTGGTTTCCAGTGTGGAGCGGAGTTCCCGGGGATCGACATGGTCATATTCAACACCATAGGCTACAGAAAAAAGAGGTTCGATCAACAAAAGAAGGGGCCATGAATGACTTTTTTGTCTCTATTACCTGGTCGAACCATGTCCACGTTTTCCAGACCGGGGATCATGCGTAAAAAGTTGATTTGGATGTCTTCGGGCATAGTGTTTGAGATTCCATTGGGATATACAAGATGGTCATCCAATCCTGTGCAAAGCCAAAAGCAAAAGAGTGTTGAGCGATGACATTAATGTGTTGTTCAGAACTTACCTTCGGGTTCCAGCCAGATATTATGGCTCGTCTTGTGCCTGAAGCGCTTGATCTTGCTTTCTAGAGATGGGCAGTATCTACATAGGAGTGTTAGTACGAGTCATATATCTAAATGTCAGTATTTACCTTGGGCCTTTGACTGTTTCCCGGATATGAATGCTTTGGTCAAAGTGCTTTTCCAAGTAGTCGTGTACAGCAGCGTTGGTCCGAGTCTGATGGCAGAGCACTTGATGATCCTATCACATAAAGAATCAGAGTAAGACAGGTACATCATTTTGCCACACAAGATCACTTACTGCATAGGGCACGGTTTTGTGTAGATAAGAAAACGGAGATGGAGGGTTGTCGCCTACTTGTTCAATGAGTCCTTTATAGTTGATTGTCCTTCCATCCAATCTAGCAGGAGTGCCTTCAATAATGATAAAATAGTCGGTTAGTCGGGCGTCCTTTCTTTCCCGTGTCGGATGTACCTGTCTTCATTCTTGCCAATTGGAATCCTGCCTTGTGTAAAGATTTCGATAAACCGATCGAGGGGTTTTCGTTGATGCGTCCAGCAGGCCACACCTTGAGCCCCAAATGGATTTCACCGCCCAAAAAAGTCCCAGTAGTGATGACAACGTTAGGAGTGCGGACAACCTGTCCATTGTCTATAATACAGCATCAGTACTTTCCTTTAGTTGTAACGTCCTTTATATACTATACCTAACCGAATGCCTTGGACAACTTGTTCTCCTGTCGCAGACTGATCATTGCTGCCCAGTACTAAATCCGCCACGCTGCCAGCTCGTATCGTCAAGTTGGGATAGTCCTTCAAGTAAGATTGCAAATGCTTCTTGTATAGTGAGCGATCTATCTGAGCTCTTGGTCCCTATCAAAAGACAAGTCATTAGTAACAAGCCCTTCGAACTACCTTGATGTTCTTACATATACGGCAGCACCTTTGGATCGATTCAAGACCTTGAATTGAATGCCAGCGAGATCTATGGGTATAAAAAGATAACAATGAGGAGGACAGGATACACAGAAAGAAAGCAGTTCTTACCAGAGATCCGACCACATACACCATCAAGAGCATCGACTTCTCGAACAAGGACCCCTTTTCCTACACCACCAAATGATGGATTGCAAGACATTTCTCCTAAACATTCAACAGCAGTTATAGTTAGTGGGTGATCCAAACAGCAGTTGTAGTAGTCGCATACCTATGGTGTCTACATTTTGAGTGATCAGAAGGGTCCTGGCACCAGTACGAGCCGCTGCTGTACAAGCTTCTGTCCCGGCATGTCCACCACCAATAACCACAACATCGAATTCGTGGGCTAAAGCACTAGAAGCATAGGATCGTCGGTATTTGGTTCGTAAAAATAAAGATCGGCTGCAGCGGTACATTGACAATGTAAAAGAGAGAGAGAGAGAGAGAGAAAGAGAACAAACAAGACAAGAAAAAAAAAAGCTCCAGCTTTATGAAAGTGAGTCGGGGTTTGAAAATGATTTTTTGGATACAAAGGGGACAGGTGGAGCAACCTTTTCCTTTCTTTTTCTTTCTCTTCTTCAATTCTTATTTCGCTACTTTACATCATGCTGACGACATCCTCGATAGCACCCCTTACTGAAGCCTTATATTCGCATTTGCAAGCGACTCTTCACCTCCTTCAAGTATTCCTGACTTTGGAATGGACGGTCTTCTCTCGGCTGACCTTTGGCATCTTGGCATTGGCGTTTGTGTATCTTTTAGCACTTGTCTTCTCGCTCCGTAATGATCGTCAACCTCTTGTTATTTGGGAAAAGCTAGGAAAGCCGGTGATCAAACCTCTTCGGCCTCGTGTGTTTGCGTTTTTGCTTGGACATACCGATCCCTATGCCAAGTCTATCGGTAAAGAAAGTTCAAGCTCCTATGGGTAATGATGATGATTGATTTGTATTCTTTGTAGATATGCATGTGTCGTCTCTGTCACGTGGTTTTGTCACTGCCATAATGCGGGTAAGTGGGTGAAAAGTCGAAAGGTGAAACAGGGCAGCTACTCACTGATCAGATATAGGATCACCATAGAAACCGAAATCCATTCAACAGGTAACACATAAGATTACAAAAAACACATGCAAGCGAGGTGGCGGGTCATTAACCTTTATTGCAATAGTATCCATGCTACAGCTCTGGCCACTTTTGCTGAAACGGTTGGTGGGTTGGCTCTCATGACCAACCTGAAATCCAAGGATCGCGCCATTCTAGGATCGATCAATGTGAAGGTACGTATGTGGTGGAAAAGCATATGCTGATCATGTTCTCACTTTTTTTTTTT
>LT554307.1:256842-296797 GCA_900079185.1 Absidia glauca
ACTTGGTGTCTCTAAATCGGCTACAGATGATGAACTCAAGAAAGCCTATCGAAAGCAAGGTAAGGAAAAAGATTCCACCATTTGTAAAAAGATGGACGACTGTGTATACTTAGTAACCGCTTTTACTTTTTTTCTCTTTACCCGTATGTATGAAAATAGCTTTGAAGTGGCATCCCGATCGAAACAAGGACAATGCTGACAAGGCCAAGGAAAAGTTTCAAGAGGTGGGTGAAGCATTCGAAGTACTCTCCGATAAGAACAAGCGGGCTATCTTTGATCAATACGGCGAAGAAGGTTTGAAAGCTGGTCCTCCTCCTTCTTCTGGCGGCGGTGGCGGCGGCGGTTTCCCTGGTGGTGGCTTCTCTTCAGGCGGTGCAGGTGAATTCCCTGGCGGCTTCTCATTCACAAGCTCGAGCACTGGAGGTGGCGGCGGTTACAATCCAAGCTCTGCTGATGATATCTTCAAACACTTTTTCTCTGCCTTTGGTGGTGCTGATGATCTTGGTGGCATGGGCGGCATGGGCGGCATGGGCGGCGGTGGTATGCCTGGCTTCTCGTTCCAAAACATGGGTGGTGGCGATCGCTCTAAATCTTCACGATTCTCTCACCAACAGGGTCCATCTTCCTTCGGTGACTTTGATAGCTTCGGATCCTCCCCTGTAAATGAAAAACCACCCGCTATCAAGCGAGCTTTACCTGTAACTTTGGAAGGTAAACATAAACACAACCAACTTTATGTGAAACGAAACAGATGTACTAACCAATCGTCTTTTGAACAAATAGCTTTATATACCGGCACAACCAAGCGACTCAAGGTGACACGAAAGCAGCCCGACGCCAGCGGACGATTAGCAACAACCGACAAGGTGCTTACCATCAACATCAAGCCAGGGTGGAAGGCTGGCACCAAGATCTTATTCAAAAACGAAGGCGATGTGATGGACAACGGGCAGACGCAAGACATTGTATTCATAGTGGAAGAAAAACCTCACGATGTATTCAAACGAGATGGTGATAATCTTCGAATGGTGGTCAAACTGACGTTGGTGGAAGCTCTCACTGGATTCTCGAAAACGATCACAACACTAGATGGAAGGAAGCTCAAGGTGAGCAACACAAACTCAGTAATACAAACAGGCCAAGAATCCCGGGTCCCGAATGAAGGTATGCCCAACTCTAAAACTGGTCAAAAAGGTGATCTGTTTGTCAAATACGAGGTGGTCTTCCCAACTTCTTTGACAACCGAACAAAAGGATGGAATCAAGACATTATTAGGATAGAACTTGTTATAGATAGCTTTAATGGGATGTGGGGAAAGATGTATATAGCTTTATTCCATTTGGTTTTGTATGTTACTTGAATAAACTAATGCCATTGTATCTTTTGTATTAAATGTTCTATGTTGCCGATGATTGTTATCAGACAAGACTATCACTAAAGGCTATATAGCATAAGGGCACTAAGGGAGGGTGGGGGGATTAAAGACTAAATGTAGTTGATTGCCGTATGTCACGACTGCTTGCACCGATATACAAAGTGTAAGTGCCGCGAGTCAAGGTCCAATCGTTTTTGCTGACATCCCACACACGAAGTTCGCGCAAACCAAACCCAAAGTGGACCAATGCTGACGATGATCTTTGGACCAATACCTTCTCGAATCCACGCAGTACCTTTGGGGGCTCGCCCGCAGACTTGGGGAATCCAATGTAGGCTTGGACAATCTCGGCACCATCGACGTCGCCAGAATTCATCACCTTGACAGAAGCGTTCACCAAAGTAGTCGACCCGTCCTTGCTGGTGGTAGCTTGAAGGTTGCTGTAAGTGAAGTTGGTGTAAGAGAGACCAAAGCCGAATTCAAACAAAGGAGCAATGTTGTTTTCGTCAAAGTAACGATAGCCCACAAAGACACCTTCAGTGTAGTCTAGCTATAAAAGTTGACAATTAGCACAGATCACTCCTGCTCCCCGGTTTGACCTCCGCCCTCCTTTTTAGCTTACCTGCTGCTTGATTAGAGATACTTGCACCGGGTAATCCTGCTTGTTTTTAGCTATAGTATAGGGCAACCGACCAGATGGATTGACATCACCGAACAACACATCCGCCAGAGAATTTCCAGTTTCTTGCCCGGGGTATCCAGCCCATACGACCGCTTTGACATTTGGGTGATCGATCCAAGGCATAAGCACCGCACTTGGAGAATGGATCACGACAATGGTGTTTTGATTTGCATCTGCGACGGTTTTGATCTACCCAAAGTATTCCCAATCAAGTCAGTCTTTCAGCGTAATAAGCGGGTAGGGGGGGGGGAGGGAAGGAAGCTATTTGGTACTTACAAGATTATCACCGTTCCTATTCAAGTTAATGCTTGGTCGATCAAATGCTTCCATGGTAAAAACGTTAGAAAAGACAATAGCCACATCGGACATCTTTGCTTTATGGCGAGCACCAATAAGGTCGATATCAATAGCACCATGGTTGATAGTTATGTTCTTCCCAGCTCTATTTCTGATACCCTCAAGAGGCTGCAACAGACATTCACAAATGAAGGCGGATTGAGTAAGGTGTATGCTGTCAAGTGTATGATTTGCCATAGCTTACCGTCACAAGATAAGGATAATCCGCTGATCCACTGCCTCCACCCATAGCAACGGTACCTGTCAGACAAGGTACATTGACACATAGCTTATTCCCCCTACAGAAAGTTGGTTAGAGCCAATAGCATTCGTGTTCCTGCGAAGTTCGGTACTTACAGTATAAGGCTGTTGTCAGCATCAGTACCAATAACCGCTATACTTTTGATCTTCTTTGGTTGTAAAGGAAGGACATGGTCTTGATTTTTTAGCAGCACAGTACTGGCAGCACCAAGAGAGCGGACATATTGCTTGTGATCCCCCTGCACATTCACCTTTTGATCCTTCAGTTTGTTGACTGCATTCATGTTGACAGTTGGATATCCGGTATCTTGACCGAGCTATAAAGAAGAGAGGTTAGGTAATCATTCATATAGCTTTACTGGCTCATAAGATCTGATGATTTGCTTTACCTTGTACCAAGTGGAGACTATGCGTAAGGCCATATCGTTGATCTATGGGTAAAGTGTCAAGTTAGGTGGGTGGACAGTTACACTGCATATGATTATTTTAACCAACCTTCTCTTGGGTTACTTGTCCATCCTTGACAGCTTTCAAAAGTTGGCTTCCATAGTGTGTTGGTCCAGGCATTTCAACGTCTTTGCATGATATCAAATTGTTAGAGCAAGTCAAGTCGCTAGTCATGCCGGTGTCTTTACTTACCTAGACCATTGTTGGCACTCTTTGCGGTAGAATGAGTCGCCAGCCAATCGCTAGTAATGAATCCTTTGAATGAAAGTCTTCCCTTGACAATGGTGTTGAGGATGTATTCGTTTTCGCAGGCGTATGTTCCATTCACTTTGTTGTAGCTGCACATGATAGATCCTACATCAGCCTTAGGTGAAAGAAGAGTTAGCAATGGTATCAAATGAGTACGAAGTGCATCCAATGTGTATATCGCTTTGCTTTAATTACATTAATAGCTTCTTCGAAGGGCCACAAGTAGACCTCATTGAGTGCCTTGTCACCAACATTGGAAGAGTACTACAAAAGAGAAAGAAAGAGAGAGAAATGTCGGAGTTTAAAATACAATTTTTCTGAAGCCTTTATCTTACCGTCATTCTCCAAGTTTCCTGTTCGTTGGCTATGACATGCTTCACTTGAGCAATCTATAAGAGCAACAATTGAGTATAAGAAACAAAACTTTTTATCGTAACTTACCACCCCTTTGCTTTGAACACCGAGTATGGTTTCGACGCCTGCCACACCGCTCAAAAAGGGGTCTTCTCCAAACGTCTCAAAGTTTCGCCCAGCATAAGGAGACCTGACCAAGTTGACATCAGGTCCTAGATAAACGTTCGCTCCTTTTCCTCTGAATTCTTCTCCCAGGTACTCTCCTCTTTGCCGAATAGCCTTCTTGTCAAAAGACGCAGCAGCATTGATACCTGCCACACCTGCCGTTACGCCTGTTGTTCCACGTACCTGAAAAGCGGGGTTTGAATATGCAAACAGTCTTCCTTTTTTGGCATCGTGAGCTGACCACTTACACCCATGGGACCATCTTGCAAACATAGACTGGGGAATAGACCATCAACTTTAGCTGTGTTACCAACACACGGTCCTCCAAACAGCCCATTGCCCGTCATAATGCCAACCTTCTGCTCTAGTGACATTTGTTTCACCAATTCGTTGGCTTTTTTATACGCTTGATCCCAAGTGAGCGATGCTTTGCTAGTGTCGTTCGTAGACTGAGCATTGATCCCAAGGAGAAGCAGGAAGGAAAGAGCTGCAAACTTCATATCGAACAAAGTGGTCAGAAGAGAAAAAGAAGTTCAAGATATGAATCAATGACTTTTCTCATTGCTTGAGAACGATCAGAAATAGATTAGACTCCTGATGCTCCTTTTACTAATTTGACCACGCCTTCATTTAAGATAGTGATACCAGATATAAAGTCTCCGCATTCACACAACCAAAAGCTACCCTTTACAGAAAAAGATGTTTGCCTCGGGGTCTGTCCTTCTCCATATGTCTTTTCGGTTCGCATTCTCCTTAATCTTAATTCAGGGGCACGCATATGCATGAGGCGAACACATTTCAAACGCCGACAACAAACTGAAATGGTTCTCTTCGTCGAACTGTTAGTAAATGAACACAAGTTCAAATTCCAATACTAAACCAAAATTACTTTGTACACATAGTCATACTTCTTGTTGAACTATAAAATCATGGAATTTTAGCCCAGTCTAGGACTTTTTCATGCATCCCTCCTTTTCCGTGCCTAGTAACAGTATGTATGCACGTACGGAATAGAGTCTACGTAACTGTTCATAAAAACCAATGACATGGCTCTTACTTTATTGGCAAACACATATAGGAAGAGATATATCTATACTATAAAGCTAAACTACAAGGTAAAGGTAGCAGATTGGCGGATGTCTCGGCTAGAAGCACCCACATGGATTTGGAATTGACCGCGAGGAATAGTCCACGATTGAGAAGCAACATCCCAGATACTGAGTTCGGTCTTTGTGAGTTCAAACTTGACAGTCTTCGATTGGTGGCCAGCCTTGATAAACACCTTTTCAAAGCCACGAAGGATCTTGGGAGGTTCACCAGCAGCCTTGGGGAAGGAGAGATAGAGTTGGATGACTTCGGCACCGTCCACATGACCAGTGTTCTGCACCTTCAATTGGGCATTGACCACATTCTTCTTGCTTTGGACCTTGACGCTCAATTTGCCATAATCAAACTTGGTGTAAGACAAACCATGACCAAATGCAAAGAGGGGATCGATGTTGTTGGTATCAAACCAGCGATAGCCAACGTTAAGTTTTTCAGAGTAGTCAATCTAAGAAAATAGACAACAGGGAGCGACTATAAGTACCCCTATAAACGATCCAATGATACCACTTACTTCCAAGTCAGCAGTGGCTTTGGCGGGGTAGTCTTCAAGGTTTTTAGCGATTGTATAAGGAAGACGACCACTAGGGTTGACATCACCATATAACACATCAGCAAGAGAGTTACCGCTTTCTTGTCCAGGCAAACCTATAGCGATATAAGAGAATGAGTACCCAGCCACTTCCACAAGATTGGTACGGCACTCTTTTGCTTACCAGGCCAGACAATCGCCTTGATGTTAGGATGATTCACCCAGGGCATGAGCACAGCACCAATGGAATGGATGACAACAATGGTGTTCTTATTCGCATCAGCAACCGCTTGGACCTAATGCATATATGAGATGGTTAACAAAGCGATGCTTAATGGAGGATATGAACCCATTTCTTACCAGACTATCACCATTGTTCCACAGAGTCAAGTTGTTACGGTCCCCGACGTTTCCATCAACTGAAATGTATTCTTCCCCACCATCCGCATTGGCGAACACAATAGCAACATCGGAAGCTTTAGCAATCTTCTTGGCGTTTTCCAAATCGTAGTTGTCTTTTGTCGACTGGATCTTGACGTTCTTTCCAGCACGAGCCGTGATACCTTCCAAAGGCTACAAGGATCCAAAGACAAGGTTAGTATACAATCATCCCTCTTTTCCTCCTTCTATGCAGTGTAAACTTACAGCAACAATATAGGATGGATAGGATACTGTACCGCTACCCCAACCTATAGAAAGTAATGTCGGTTAGATACTGTTGTGGTCCTTTCCCTCCAACTATTCCATTCTTTACCTTGAATCAAGGTAGCAGGGTCACAGCCAAAGTCACCGCACTTCTTACGATCGAATAGCCTATATAGAAATAGAAATAGAAATAATGAGTCGTCAGTACCAGACATGGTGGAGCAAATAAAAGCAACTAGGTAAGCTTACAAAGGATCGCTGAAGGCATCGCTTCCAATGATGGAGATGCTCTTGTCCGACTTGGTGAGAGGAAGAATGTTATCTTTGTTGGATAAAAGCACCACAGAAGCAGCGCCCATTTCACGTACAAGCTTTCCATGGTCGCTTTCTACATCGACGGAGCCCTTTGGAGTAGCGTTAAAACTGTCGAGCGTGGTTTCTGGGAAGTTCTGAGAAGAGGAGCGAAAAATTAGGATCGAAACTTTTTCCACGAATTTAAGCTTTTTCGGAGTTTAAAATACCTTGTCTTGACCCATCTTAAAGTACGCCGAGGTAATGCGGATAGCCATATCAGTGACCCGACTTTCATCGAGCTTTCCTGCCTTGACAGCAAGAGTCAAGTTGGGACCAAAGTAGGATGGAGAGAAATCATCACTTTCAAGCATGTTGCCAGGCATCACCATGTCTATACGATGTATCAAAGCCAACGTGAAACGGATACGCATTAGTGACCCATCCTATTACCGCTCCTTTAGCTACATACCAAGTCCACCCTCTGCAGATCCAATAGTACTAACAGCAGCCCACCAGTCCGATTGAATGAAGCCATTGAAGCCTTTACAAAAAAAGAGAATTAGGTCCTCGGAAGCGGGGTTTCAAATACACTGCTACTTACCAAGCTCATCTTTCAAAAGACGGGTCATCATATCGTTTTCACAAGCTGAAGTTCCATTAATCTTGTTGTAAGAGCACATAACAGATCCAACTCCAGCCTATAATAGAGGTCTTTAGTCAGTGCCCTCGCCATAACCAAAATCATCGCATCACTTACTTCAACGGATCGAGCAAACGGCCACAGATAGACTTCATGCATAGTTCTGTCGTCGATATTGGAGCTTTCCTTAAATTTCAAAAGTAAGAGTAAGCACATTGTATGTGTGATAAATTGTTCAGGGGTGTTGTCGCTTTACCTCATGACGATTCTTTTCTTGATCATTGGCAATAAAGTGCTTGGCAGTAGCAATGACACCTTGCGATTGGATGCCTATGATGGTTTCAGCAGATGCTACACCGGTCAAGTAAGGATCTTCACCAAAGGATTCCCATCCACGACCACCTTCAGGGCTGCGCATAAAGTTCATAGCTTGGAAGAGAAAGGGAGAAGAAAGATAAGCTTTTCGAGAATTCAGGGGTAGCGGAGTTTGTAAATTTACCTGGGCCCAACTGAATATGCACACCTTTGCCTCGGAATTCCTTCCCCATGTATTCACCTCGCTCCAAGATTGCTTTCTTGTCAAAACTAGCAGCAGCATTGACACCTGACACACCAGCAGTGACATTATAGGCAAATCTAAAAGAAAAGAGGTGAGTTTCTGTGCGTGCATTGAGTTGATCCCTTCCTTACCTCATGCCAAGGGGTGCATCTTGAAGGCAAAGACTAGGAAAGTCAGGGTTGGTAATAGGATACGTGTTTCCTACGCACTTGGATCGGTTGAAGCCAGTTCCTGTTGTCATTTTGACCTTTTGCTCCAGAGTCATTTTGCCGACCAGTTCCTTTGCGAGAGTTTGAGCTTCTTCCCAAGATCGGAGCTTTGGATTAGCAGCGTCCACAGATGATGATGCCCCAAGCAGTACCAACAAGAGTAAAGTAGAGGCCTTTGAAATGGAGGATATAAGCATGATGTTTAGAAGAAAGAACAAAGAAAATGCTACAAACTGATGTCGAAATCGACTTGGATCCCTTTAAATATAAAAGTGGCAGGTACACAGAAATTCCTTTTTCGGAATGAACCAACCCCGTATTAAAAGGAGGAAAGAAATGGAAAGGCGGGGAAATGGAAATGCTCCCAGTTAAGGTTTTATGGGTTGACTGGAGATTTTGTCGGGGAAATCAGTGCTGAAAAAACCATTTTTGACTTTCTCCGATCAGCGCATGAACCGGGGAAATCAAAGTTGGGTGAGAAAAATGAAACTTGTGTGATACCACCTGGTAATCCCACCCGGTAAAAACAAACTCGCCAGTCTTTTTTTTTTTTTTTTTTCGCTCACTGGAGGAGGCTATTGAGCAAATGGTACAACAAAGCAACCTTTTTTCTACAGCTGGGGTCATAAGGGACAGTTCCCATGGGAAAAGGGAAGATGCTGAAGGTCCCTTTTCCCTTCGATTCAGGTACAAAAATCCAAGGCGGGCTTTGAAATATCATCCCGCTTTGCAGGAAAGTAGTTCCCACACTGAAAGTCATTCAGTCATACTTCTTTTTAATGGCAGTATTAGCCGATCCAATTGAAATGCTTTTTGGCAGTTGTCTTCGTCCAAGTTGATTGTTCTACTAACAGCAAATGTTGATTGCCATTCAAGAAGACCTAAACTTCGCTGTCCCGGTAGCCCACCGTAGCCCGAGCAGTGACAGGACAATGCATAATTGACTTTTCCAGCTATCAAAAGCGTTTCCCGAGTTCAATATACTACTCATCACACAAAGAGACCGAAAGACCGGGCATAAGACAGGAACCCGAGGGTCTTTAACATCAGGGAAAGTTACCACCTATTCGGATGTCTCATCATCATATCATACCAGATCACTGAACAAACCATTTGAGTGGATGAATCCCTGTGTTAGTGAATCTTATATAATCATTTCCTCTTTCCCGTTGGCACATCCCATGTTGTACTTACTGTACCAAAGAATACCAGGAAACATGCATTAATGTCCCAGCCGTAGCTCGCACTGAAAACGATCAAGGCATTATGCGGTATTTCAAGACAGGAGCATGCGATTATCATTGGTCAATTTGATTTTACATTGCACTGCATCATTTTTTGACACTTTCCAGTTAGGATTGGTACAAGGATTTGAAGTTGGTGTAGCGGGGTTCGAATGACTACCAGCTGAAATTCAAATCCTGCCACCGGCGACTTTAGCATGAAATCTCTCGCTCGCCTTTATTTCGCTTCTTCTTTCCTTCTTCACTTTTATTTTCCATGCACCTCCGCACATCACCACCGACAACTCGACCTTCATAAAACGAGCTTTGAAGACGAGCACATGGTAACTCTCCTTTTCAGCATCAAGTCCACCTTGACATCTTTCGTCATTACACTTCTTTGACTCACTAAATTCAACAGGACGGAAACGGATATCGGCTCTCTGGCATCAGGAGTGGATGGGCATGTGGTTAGATTGGGGATTGGACACGAGGGATTACGAAAAACATCTCACTTTTCCATTGTAGGTTCTCTGGCCATTGCACAGCTGAAGAGCAACATTCCTTCTGCTACTACCTTTAAATAGCACTACTGATACTTTTGATACCGCTGGCCAGCTCTCCCTTCCTTCAACCCATTGGTCATTACACTAGAATAGTCATTCCATCGCAAGCCCTGTTTGCGGCCTCCCCTGCTTAGACATATAGCTTAGCTATTACCCTTATTTAGTCAATAAAACTTGATTCAGATTACCTCCATGACATCCATCTTAATTCCAAGGGGTAAATTTGAACGAAGGAACCAAGTTTCTGCCTCTGTGGCTCCGACTTGACTTGACTTGAGTTTTGTGTACAAGAGGAAGTTTTGCGCTGTATGAGATAGTAAAGCTCCCTTTTCGACTTTACTATGTTGCTTTCTGAAGTCTACTTACGCACCACTATGTGTTTTTGGCATCCTCCGGTCGATAAAACCACCCCTGCCCACACACTCCTCCAACAAAGTGTGCCTATGCACTCTAGATTTCAAACCCCGATTGGCTATAAGATTATTTTTTTGCCCGCCCTATTATTTGCTCCTTCTTCCCCTCGTCATTACTTTTTTGCCTCCATTGTCATTCTCTTTACTCCACGACGTCAAACCAACGAACGAACGAACGAACGAACGAACGAACGAACGAACGAACGAACGAACGAACGAACGAACGAACGAACGAACGGTAACTCTCCTCTTCTCACATCATGTTCCTCATATGCTTACCATTACTAACTTTTTGCCATTTGCATCGTTCCTCTTTCTTTTGACACTAGATCGGCTACAACGATGACGACGGCAATAGGGACGACGACGATGCTAATGACGACTCCACCACTGCTTCATGTTGCCCAAAAAGGCTCTTTTTAAAATTTTCAAATGTAAAAAACAGGGGGAAACCCTCGCAATTTTTTTTTTAGGTGCACTCCCATTGCATTGTAGAATCTCGTAGTCCAAGTTACTAATAAAAGTATACCAATTCTTCGCCCATACCCTTCCGCTACTATCTCTGATACTTTGACACAGCTTGACCGTCTTTGTCCGCCTCCATTTGCTTGATTTTTACAGTAGCTTAGTCATTCTTATTACAACCCGTTGCCATTTACACTTTAGCTTAACTCCGGCCTCAAACATAGTCTGTACTATAGCCCATTAATCCTATTGTACCAATAAAACTTTGTATGTATGTGAAGATAGACCTTGCGATCATGTACATGTCATTAGATTCAATACAAGTAGTAAACCAATGGTGTTTTATAGGAGTTGTCATTGATGGGCTACTCATCTGTAGTTTGGTCTTTATAATGTACATCGTATTGCCATGCTTATGGATTTGAGAATCAACTTTCGTAGAATGATTAAAGTAGGCTTTATTGGTGGGATAGGACTAAAGGGTTATGAAACAGGCTATGTTTGGGGTCGTAGTTAAGCTAATGTCTAATGGCAACAAGCTATTGTAATGGGAATGACTAAGCTACTGTAAAAACCAGCAAATGGAGGCGGACAAAGACGGTCAAGCTGTGTAAAAGAATCAGAGATAGTAGCGGTAGGATATGGGCGAAGAATTGGTATACTTTTATTAGTAGCTTGGACTACGAGATTCTACAATGCAATGGGAGTGCACCTAAAAAAAAAATTGCGAGGGTTTCCCCCTGTTTTTTACATTTGAAAATTTTAAAAAGAGCCTTTTTGGGCGACATGAAGCAGTGGTGGAGTCGTCATTAGCATCGTCGTCGTCCCTATTGCCGTCGTCATCGTTGTAGCCGATCTAGTGTCAAAAGAAAGAGGAACGATGCAAAAGGCAAAAAGTTAGTAATGGTAAGCAAATGAGGAACATGATGTGAGAAGAGGAGAGTTACCGTTCGTTCGTTCGCTCGTTCGTTCGCTCGTTCGTTCGTTCGTTCGTTCGTTCGTTCGTTCGTTCGTTCGTTCGTTGATTTGACGTCGTGGAGTAAAGAGAATGACAATGGAGGCAAAAAAGTAATGACGAGGGGAAGAAGGAGCAAATAATAGGGCGGGCAAAAAATAATCTTATAGCCAATCGGGGGTTGAAATCTAGAGTGCATAGGCACACATTGTTGGAGGAGTGTGTGGGCAGGATCGTGTTCCTGAGCTTCAACTTGCAGCATATCCCTAACATATCAGAGCGAGAATGCTACTACATTCTCATGCTACGATGTGGACCTACCTTTTGAATGACAAATAGGCTGGATCAGAGAAAATTGAATGTTGCCAAATGGGATAGCAGGGGTGGAGTTCCATCATCAGCACCGAGTCTTGTTTAAAAGTCTTCCTAAACATCATGATCGCCTGCGCAAATGCATTTCCAGCGACGGTAGGTTGAATAGGATCGCCAGGACTGAGTTCTTTCGCCGCCAGTCGGTCATGTCATTCGTCGATCCTCGGGAACAACTTCTTGCAGATGCTGGTAGGCGGTTTAAGGACGGCACGTGCATTATAAAAGAGCCGACCATATGTGGGGAAGCCTGCCATTGATCGCACTAATTCTCTTGGAAGGTGGTGAGATATGTGCCGTTTATCGTTGTGTTGTTCCATCGGCCTTGGCGTCGTATTTGATCCACGTTCACGTTCGCACACACGTTACCCGCCATACGAGCTGATGAGCCGCAATTGATATGTGACTTTTTGTTGGACCTGATACCAGGAGAAGAGAGGGCCTTGCCGATCGATTCCCGATGAGAAGAGTAAGATTATTCTTGTGCCTGGCGGGGCGGTTTTATCTTCATTTCGAATTGAGTCCCAGCTATGCCCGGGACTCAAGTCAGGGACTCAGAGAGTCCCCCGCCATATCAGTACTTATTGTTCGCAAAATTCAGCATACATAGATTGGTTCTGTCCCGGTGGTTCTGCCTGTGACATTCCCCATTTTTGGTGAGGGGGTGAGAATAGCAAAATCGGGGGGTGAGAATGGCATTTTTTTTTTTTTGGACCTGCGTATGTGGACCTGCCCCTAAAATTTCCTCGGACCATCCTCCATGAAAAGTGTCACTTTTTCTTGGACTTGTATGATTTGCAAACAAAACACACAAACCTACTTCAAATTTTACGTGAAGCAAGCTGTGCTTCCTATCTATTGAATGTTGCCAAGCATAATGGGGTTTCTCAGATGCTCGCCGTTCTCTGACCTCTTCAAATCGGCCGCTATTTTGGGGCTTTGTATAGGCTGAACAGACGTATACAGCGCAGAAAACGTTTGTCTTTGGTATAGTTCGATAGATATGGGTTGTACCTCGTATTATATCAAATCTGAAAGCCGGTTGTCGATCTCAATTTTGAGACATCGGCCAAGTTGTTACAAAAAGTTAGAGTTGGGATCGCAAAAGTTTTTGAAAAAGTTCAAAAACTTCAAACGCCGCCGTAGGTAGCGAAATTTGTCATTGTCACAAAATTCAAATGCTCTGACCTTCCTTGTGAACAGCACTTCCGCTCCACCCACCAACATTTGCGATAAAATGTAGCGATTGCCACTGTACTTGAGCAATGACAACCTCAAGTTCGTTGGGGGAGAACCCCTTGTGCCGCCTTCGGGGGCCAATAAGTATTCTGACGTTCCATTATGAACAAACTTACGACACCATTTACTATGTCTGTGCGTACCAAGAATTCGTATGAGTAAAATGCTGTTAATGTGAGAAACAGAGTCTAGTCAAGGGGAGAGAGCCGTTTAGTGATTCATCGGTAGATCGAAAATGTCAGACACCGGTCGGAGTTTGAAAACTCAGATATCCAAGTCAGGGTGATTTTTTTGTTTCCTTCTCTTTCTCTCCCTTCTTTTAACTTTCTACCTTCCTCGCTAGTCTCTGACATTTAACGGACAACAATGCTCAAGTCATGGATGCAAAGGCCCGAAACCAAGAAATATGCTGCTGACGGTAAGTGAATGCTTTGCTTTGGCCTTGAAAGAAAAAAACTGTTGACTCATGTGTGGTCTTTTTGATTGTGAACAGCTGCTGTGTTTGCCTTGTCTCAAGTAGCCTTCTACTTTGCCTTCAAGTGGATAGTGGGCTCGCTTGATCCCTCAAAAGCCAAACGTCAAGAAGCAAAGACTAAAAGCAACAAAGTTCTTGGCAAACTGGGTGTAAGTCATCACAAGCTAATGTATGGGGCTTTTATCGTGACTCATCTTAAATGTTATACACAGGTCAAGGATTTGAAACTGACTGAATATGAACAAATCATTGCCACCGAAGTTATCCATGCCGATGAAATCCATGTCAACTTCAAAGGTAGTTATAGTCAGCGAACCGGAATAGCAGCCTCACAGAACGTTGAACTAACACCCCTCCTTTCCTTGATGACTGATACTTGACTTTATAGAAATTGGCGGACTGGACCATATTATCCAAGATTTGCGTGAAAGCGTTATCTATCCGTTGTGCTATCCTGAACTCTTCACTTCGGCCTCTGGTTTACTCGGCGCACCACCCGGCGTTTTACTCTACGGCCCTCCAGGATGCGGCAAGACGATGATGGCCAAGGCCCTTGCCAAGGAAAGCAATGCTACCTTTATCAACCTTCACATCTCGACACTGACTGACAAGTACTATGGTGAATCCAACAAGCTAGCAGCAGCAGTCTTCTCTTTGGCTCGCAAACTACAACCTGCGATTGTGTTTATCGACGAAATCGACTCCTTTTTACGTGAACGACGCAGTAACGACCACGAAACAACAGGCATGATGAAGGCTGAATTCATGAGCTTATGGGATGGACTGACTACGGGGGAAGATCGTCGGATCGTTATTTTGGGTGCCACCAACCGTCCCAACGATATTGACTCGGCCATCTTGCGACGAATGCCAAAACGATTTGCTGTACGACTACCCACTGAAGCCCAACGAAGAAGTATCTTGGAATTGGTAAGAATAGCTAGAAAACTTGGGCGTATGTATAAGGATTATCGCATGCTAATACGTATCTATAGCTTCTCAAGAACATCAAACTGGTGGACAACTTTGACATGGCGGAATTGGTACAACGAACTGCAGGTTGTTCTGGTAGCGATCTTAAAGAACTTTGTAGAAATGCTGCCATGATACCCATTCGTGAAATCGTTAGGAAGGAACAACCCAAGGATAGTGAAGATGCTAGTCAAGATCTGATTCATCTGGATATCAAGGTAAAGAACTGGGTTGATGTATAGTGAAGGACTACCGGATGGGTGCTAACATTGAACATTTCCCAACCCTGTGATCTTTTAGAACATCGATAAAGATTTGCGGCCGTTGACGGTGGCCGACTTTTATGCTTTTGACGAAACAAACGACAAGACTTATACTTACGCTGCACCAGCAAGCGCCCCTGTACAAGAAAACCTGGATTAGTTAGTTACCTTATAGTATCATACATAGTAGTATCTTTTATCTTATAGAGCTTTTGAATACAACTTTTTTCCCCCAGTCTTTTGTCTTATAGGTGGGATGGTGTGAACTTTGGTAGGAAGAGAGGTGGGCCCTACGATCATGTATGATAGATCAAGGATTCGAAATTCCCAGACATTTACCTCATCTGTCGGAGTTTGGAAATGCTAAAAGTCTCTACTTTTTTCACAAATCTTGAAAATTTGAACCCCTATTTTTTTTTGGTAAAGAATGCTTTTTCTCTCAGAACTAAGATAGATAACCCATCCTCAAATTTCACAGGCAACACAATACACTGCTCTTCTATCGAATGGTACAGGAAACATGCAATTGTACAGCCAATAGGCTCGTGAACGCTACAAGAAGCCTTAAAAAAGTGACTGATCGGAGCGGTACCAAAATTGGCAATTCATGCAATGAAACCAGGTTTTCTTGGTATCAGTCGATAGATAAAAAGCACATCTGGATCTATGGTAAATTTGGTGGTAGGTTGTCACCTAGAAGGATCAGGGGGAAAGTAGGGCAGGTATGATAGTAGATCCTTTATTGACAGTAATAAAATTGATGTTTGTACCAAAAACACAAAACACTATGCATTTGCAACTAGCTGGTAGAGATAACACACTAGGGATCGGGTATAACTATTCCTATACTAGTATCCTGTAACAATGTCACGCTAAAGCACCAGTTTCAAGTCATTTATTTAGAGGAAGGTGTCGATTTTTACATTGGTGATGACTTGGTTGACCTGTTCAACATAACGGTTAGTAACATTCCATGTCATTGGCCAGATCAGAAACTTGAATCAACCAAGGAGAACCATAACATTGACAATCCACCTGAGGCAAACAATCCACCAGCTGGTACCCCTGAAGATCACCAAGAGTTCATGCATGCTATACAGCCCTATACAGAGAAGGATCAAACGATTTCAAAGGCAACCTTTTGTCCTCTTTGATATCTCCATAATCAGGTTAGATACACTACCATGCCCACTGATTGTACCAATCATCACCAATATCCCATTGCACTTACGCTACAGCCTTTGGTTAATGAAGCACTTGCCAGCCCATCTCTTCAATATCCACCCAGATGATCAACACAAGACTACATTCACACAAAGAGGACGTCAGTATATGTTCCAAGGACCACCAAACAGCCTCTTTCAGCCATAGTTCCAACGTGCTATGCACAGTATGTTCCACGACTTACCTTTTGTGAATACCTTCATTGATGATGCAGTAGTCTATACACCTGATCTTCAAACACATACCACGCATAAACGGTCAACTGACCTTGAATCCAAATAGTGCCATTGAGTCCGGATTGCGGTATACTTCCTCGGTATAGTAAACTACTTGAGAGCCCATCTTCGCAATGTCGCTGCCATGACTGCACCATGGGATACCTTGTGTAACAAAGAGGCCATCATCGTTCAAGACTGGGCACCACGACTTGAGAAGCAGTTCCTATTAACCAAACAGATTAGGCACAGATGACTACCATTCTACACTATCCTGATCCGAACCTACCATTCCACGTTGCTATTGACGCATCCAATAATGACGGTATAGGCGAGGCGTTGTACCAGGCCATCATCGATTACATGACTAGGCCGTTATCACCGTCCGAGCGACACCTATAATACCACCAAATGTGAGACGCTTGGCCCTAGAAACAAGTTCCATGAGTACATACGGGGTAATTTCTTCACACAGTACCTTTGTTCGAGCTACGAGAAGCGAATTCACCCACTTGTACAAGCTTGTTCATTGGTGGGCTTTTGATGTTTGGCGCCAAAAAGACCGACAGCCGAATAGTTGTGTTTGTCAATCGTCCTTGTAATAGCCCCCATGCTTTATCGTCGCCCGCTCCAGATCACAATTGGCATGTTCTGTTGCTTTCCAGATGCGTTGCCAAGGGCCAAGGGAAAGAGAAAGAGGGAGAGTCACCCCAACATTCAATTCTAAAAGCTTTGGAGTTTTGTTAATGATGGACAATGAGAATGATTATCAAAAAGTTCAATGTGAGAGAAAGAAGTAAGTTGGAATGCACTTGTCCTTCACAACTTCTGTACGGTTCCTTTTATTTTAATCTCCGCCATTCGGGAAAATAATTTCAAACGCCGCAATCTGCTTTTGCTTGTGGTTAACAATTTTGATTTGAGAGACTGGTGCTTGTGTTTAGGGGTGATGATCACCACAGTAGGTCAGCCAAGATAAAGAATGTCTTTGATAGCAGCATTACTAGTGAGTCTGGGCAAGTTGGAGTTGGGCTTGCTGACTTTTTACTCTCAAAAAGTCATCTTGATCCACAGCCAAGACAGGTCCTTCCAATTACGTATGCCAACAAGGCATCGGAGTTGAAACTGTGAGTGGCCTCCTTGTCTCTCTCTCTGCCAAGAACCATTTTTTGCTCTTGTCATATAGACGAAGCCTCGGCATCTATAGTCATTTGATCATAGTAAGTGTTGTGTGTTAAGGCTGCCATAGAGACTCTGCTACTGCGCTTCCGACCTTCTCTTGGATAATGTTGCACAATAGTCTTTATGTGGCCAACTGTGACATTATTTTCTTAGACCGAGCGGAGTTTGAAAGTTGAGCCCAACATTGGCGGGCTTCCAGAGGGCTTGAAAAACGAAACGAAAAACATTCGACGTTCTTCTTTTCTTTCCTTTTCATCTTTTTTTATAAAACCTATCTATCAAAATGGTAAGTTGTTGGGCTGTGGTTGGTTGGAGAAGAAGAGAAAAGACATGATGGTGAATGGGAAAAGGCATTGCTGCTCTCAATGAAAGGGGCCTCTTTGACTTTTTATCCTTCTGTTGCTCATCATCATCTTTTTCCTTTTGCCTTGCTTCTTGGTCTCGCTTGGTTTGGAACACGTAGTCATCCGGTGTCGGTGTTAACGTTGAATGTTTGCAAGCCTTTGAAGAACTTAAGCTTCGCAAGAAGTACAAGTACATTATCTTCAAGATGTCCGGTAAGTACTGATGTGATGGTGGAACAGTGGGCCTTGGTCTGTCACTATGGACGGGACTGAGAGAAACCTTTGTAACTGACATGCCTCTTTCTTTTGATGATGATAGATAACTTGAAGGAAGTTGTTGTTGAAAAGACTGCCGAAACCAGCACCTACCCTGAATTCCTTGAAAACCTTCCCGCCGATGAACCCCGCTATGCTGTCTATGACTTTGACTATGAAAAGCCTGGTGATGGTCAACGTAACAAGATCACTTTCTATTCTTGGTAAGAAGACGAAAAGAATCTTGACCCTTTGGCAGCTGTACTAACCGTTTGGTATGATTCCAGGACCCCTGATACCTCTAAGATCCGTCAAAAGATGGTGTACGCCTCCAGTAAGGATGCTATCCGTAGACAATTGGTTGGTATTGCTGTTGAAATGCAAGGAACTGACTTATCAGAAGTAAGTTGCGGAAAAAAGGAGATATGGAATGATGATGATGGTGCTGGTCAGCTTGGCATTGGAGGGAGTATGTTGGTTTACTGACTGTTCCTTTTTTTTTCTTTCTTAGGTTGACTATGACAGTGTGCTTGAAAAGGCTTCTCGCTTCTCCACTGCTTAAGTGGATGCCTGCGAATCGATTTACCCTCTAGTCTTTAGTCCGTAGACCTTTGTCTTTAGCTATTACATAACAAACATGAAAATAAAAAACATGATCTCTATCACCTTTTTGTAATCACTTGGCATATGGGCGGGTATAGGAAGGGATAACGAAAACACACTCCTTGTCAAGTATCTAGGGATGTGTTCCTTATCTAGTAAACAAAAACGTGCTCTATAAAAAAGACAGACAGACGTGGGATGTGGATGCTTTATTATATAAAGAAGACAGCGACGAATACAAAAGCGTAACTAGTAGGTGGTGCTAGGGGCAAGGGGATGACAGGGAGACGGATGAGGAGAAGGAAGATCAGGAAGAAGATATCAGGGCCAAAGAGTTCTTTTTTGACGGGTCTAAGGGTTGGTTATCGTCTATGGATTGCGAAGGAGGCGGGACCAACTCTTGTAGTTCGGCGATATCTTGAGAGATGTCTTGTTCATCCAAACCTAAAGTCAAAGAGCGTAATGCACAATAGATGGTTAAGGATCACACAATGCAAATGTACAGCTTGATGGGGCGAGTGATTGATGATTAGCATGCATAAAAAGGATATTGATCATGGAGGGCCTATCAGGCGGAGCCCATTCGTGCAAATGTGGATCGTCCAATGCGCTCTTGTTGCTTTGCTGGGAGAAGAAGTATTCCTGTTCGATCTTGTTGATTTTCTGCTGTACTTGATTCATCATATTTCGTCGCAGTGCCAACTTGTCGAACTATACAAGAAAAGTTTGTTTGTTTGTTTGTGTCCCTGTCTTTCACACAATGCCATGTATGACCATCGATCCACTTACATGAAACTTGTCAAAGGCAGCTTTCTTTTGGGCAAGATATCCATTTTTAAAGTGAGTTTCCATGAGAGCATGTCTTCCTTGAGCCACATCCAGTTTTTCGGCCCGTTTGTCTTGTATCTCCTTGAGCAGGCTTTGATATTCTTCATGAGACTGGTCCTTGACCATTTGTTCCAATGATTCCAATTCATCCAGTCTATTGTAAGAAAAAAAAAAGTCAGCATACAAGCACAAAAGGAAGAGAAGAGAATGCGTTTTCATCGTTACTTACTTTTTCTTGACAATGATTCCCCGCTCGGCTTTTCTTGCATCTTTCGCTTCCTTGGAGAGCCGTTGAGTGGTATGCCGAGTTTCCCGTTCATAGTCATCAGCATTACCGGGACCACGTGGAGGACTTTTGACACTTGGTGTTGCTGAAGACGGAGATAAGGATGTGCTGATAGATGAAGGCGATGTTGTTGTTGACGACGGCGGTGGTGGTGTTGTTGTTGAAGAAGTGGTATTAGGAGTGGTGGCTGTGGTTGTAGCTGGAGCTGCAGTGTTGGTGGTTGTCGATGCCCCCGATCGCTTTTTATGGGACAATTTGCTACTGTTACTGGTGTGCCGACGCCGCTTTCCATTCCCGTTGGCGGTATTCGCACTGGCGCTGCTATTGTTGTTGTTGGTGGCAGTTAATTCTTCGTTGCTATTGGAATCGGCAGACAGTGATCGTGTGACACGTGAGTGGTGATTGGCTGTAAGGGCTGGTACTGTTGACATTGTGCTGCTGCTGCTGCTGCTGTTGTCGTTGTCGTTAGTACCTGGGATGGTTAAAGGAGTATCACTGGCGGGTGTTGAGGGTGATGCTGTAGTGCTATTGGTTGATTCAGGTAATACTCCGTTCCGGTCGTCTTTGGTGGTTGTGGTTGTGATTGGGGAGCTCGATAAAGCAGATCGGCTACTTCGTCTAGGTTGGACTCTTCCCAGGTGATGACTGGTAGTGTTGCTATTGCCGTTTGTTTCTGTTCTTGTTTCGTCCATCATATATCTATTGGCAACTCACCTTCAACAATGACAAGGTTACAAGGGCAAAGAGGGTTTGAAGTAAATAGGGGGTAATGACAAAGGAAGACCAAGTAAGAGAGTTAGAAGACTATGTAAAGTGTTGGAATGTAGAAAAAGGGACTATAAGACAGAAGGCTACAATCCAGTTGGAGGAATGGAGAAATGATTAAAGAGGAAAGAAAGAAAGAAAGAAGAACGAAAAAAGTATTGGTGGAGGAGTTTGGAGAGAGAAAAAAAGAAGGGGATTTTCAAATTCCGATTTGGTCAATTCATCTCACAGGGTAAAGTAAAACTCCGCCCCTTCATGTTGGGCCTGCATAAGCTTGATCATATCATAGTCTCATTCATTACAACCTATTTGAGGAACCGTCTCCATGACTTTACTCTTTTGAATATGTTCTTGTCACGGCAACTCTCACATGCACCGGGTCTTGACCGATTGAGGTTTTGAAATAATGCGGGGGTTGAAATTAAGTCTGAACACCATTGACTTTTTCGAAACTTTACGATTTCTAGTTGTAAAATTTTGTGACAAGTTGCCCTGTTTCTAAAAACCGAGATGGATGACCCATTCTCAAATTTCACATAGAACAAGATGAAAAGCATATCTACCGAAAAATACTAAAATCAAAGCATATCTGTGCTGTATGCTTCTTTGAACGCTACACGAAGCCCAAAAACAGCGACTGATTCCAGCGACCCCAAAGTCGGTTATTCATCCATCAAAGCTCAACATCCTTAACATCATTCGGTAGATAAGAAGCACCGCATTGGTCATGTGAAATTTAAAGTGAGGTTTGTTATCTCTTTCACGAGAAAATTTATGTCCAACAAAAGGTGGCACTTTTGACGGGTGATCGTCCATCCTTTTTTAAAAAGCGGGGTTTGAAAAGCGGTGGCACCTTTTTTTGTTTTTCTGACTGGAGGATGCCAGGAACACATGGTGCTTATGTAGATAGGGTTCAAAGGCAAAGTGGTCAAGTCAAAAAGTGATAATTGCTCATTTATACACTTGACACAGAGTGAAATCCTTGAGGTACACAAAACAAAAAGTCAAGCCAGAGCAACAGCGGCGGAATCTCTGTTCCTTCATTCAAGCTCGGCCCTAGCAATCGAATCGGTAATCATGTAAATGGTTCAAGTATGTTTTATTGAGTGAATGAGACTATCTTAAAGCTATATAGAGGAAGGGGGAGGCTGCGAAGGTATGCACAGGACTTGCAATGACTAACTTAGTGTCATGACTAAGAGAATGCAGGAGGGGAGGACTGACTGGTGGCGCATAAAGTGTCAGTGGTAGCGGGAAAAGGTGAGTAGTGATGTTTGGCGATGCAATGGCTAGAGAATCTACAATGGAATGGGAGTGCACCTAAAGAAAATTGGGAGGCTTTCCTCAAGTCTATCGTAATACCTTGCGTCCACACCATAATCTAGCCAAATGTCCATCCAGTCCTGCTGCTAGAGAGCCTGTATAAGTTGCCATCCCAATCGATCTGCTAAGAAAAGAAGGAGCAAAGATACAAAAGGCAAATGTTAGTCATGACATGACAAAGATGGACAAGATGGTGAGAAGGAGAGAGTTACCCTGTGTTCGTCAGCTAAGGTTGTTGTATAGAGTGCGAGTCGTTAACGAGCGGTTCAATTGGCGAAGGAAAGAAAAAAGTGATAAAGGAGCAAAGAAGAGGCAAATAAAAAGACTGACGGAAAAAGTGATCTTTTGTAGCCAAAGCGGAGTTTGAATTCAGTGAGCTTCAAATCACTCAATGCGCCCAGGGCGCTGGCTGTTACCTATGCAAACCCATGAATCCAAGCTAAGCTTCATTGCTCTGATAAAAAAGTGGCACTGTAGTTCAACTAGTGCTAGCTGCTTAGATTCACAGAAACGGGCTACATAGAGTGCCTGACTGTGTGCCCACAGAATGTCTCAATGATAGTCATGACTCGCTCAGTGACACCTCTAGAACAAAGGACCTTAGACAGCACCGCCCTGTTCTTTAGCCACTTGACTTGTTTATCGTACGCTACGTAATCATCGTTTTCTGTACTAGAATCCATGGGGAACTTGCTATTGAAAAAGGTTTTATGCACGCCATTTATGGCAAAAGGTTCTAAAAGGGGGGGACCCTGCCAGAAATCAAAAGAGCGGAGTTTGTATTATTTTCGTCGGGCTATATATTTTCCACTTTTTTTCGCTTCTAGTTTCGCTTCCCTTCCTTCTCTATTTTCTTTCTTTTTTGCTAAACACTATACAATCATGGCTACACCTACTGGAAGTCACCTGGCTGGTCTTCGCGACTTGATGAAGTCTGAACAATACAAAGTTGATGCATTGTAAGTTGATAAAACTTGGAAACGGATCGTTGAATGTATGGCCACTGATTACCTTTTTCTTTTGCAGCCTTGTGCCCACCGAAGATGCTCACCAAGTAAGTCATAAAAAACGTTGACAGGAACAAGAAGAAGGCTGTGATTACTCATGTTTAATGATAGAGTGAATACATTGCTGACTGTGACAAGCGTCGTGAATGGATCTCTGGCTTCACTGGTTCAGCAGGTAAAACAGAGTTGGAATACGTGTTTGTCTGTCGGGGCTAGTTTATAAGTTCTCACGCTATCTTTTTTGTCGTTCTAGGATTCGCTGTAGTGACACTCGACCAAGCAGCACTGTTCACGGATGGACGCTACTTCCTTCAAGCTTCCAAGCAGCTGGATAACAACTGGACATTGATGAAACAAGGATTACCTGGGGTACCGACATGGCAAGAGTATCTCGTCAAGGTAAGCAGGCGAGGAGGAAGATGGGAGATCACGAATGATATCGTCAATACTCATTTGTCCTTGCTCGTATATAGGATCTCCCTTCGGGCTCACGTATCGGTTTGGATCCTACGTTAATCACTGCTGGTAAGTTCCTTATAAAGAGAGATGAAGTATGCTCTTTCTAACGTCTTCTTCCCGTTATAGCCGATGCTCGTCACCTGTCTGCGGAATTGTCAGCCAATGGATCTACTCTTGTCCCTATTCATGACAACCTCGTTGATCTTGCTTGGGGTGCTGGTCGTCCTGCTGCTCCCGATCACAAAGTGGTGACGCATCCCATCGAATTCTCTGGCAAGGCCCATCACGAAAAGCTCAAGGATTTGCAGGATCATATCAAGGAAAAGGGCGCTTATGGTATTGTCGTATCTGCCTTGGACGAAATCGCCTGGGTGTTTAATCTGCGTGGCTCTGATATCGAATGCAACCCTGTCTTTGTCTCTTATGCCATCATCACTCAAGACGAAGCTGTGCTCTATGTAAATCCCGACAAGGTGACCCAACAAGTCCAAGATCATCTCGGTGGCCATGTCCTTTTGAAGCCTTACGCCGACTTTTTCAACGAATTGCGTAAATTGGCTCCTACGTTGCGTGATTCCAAGAAAAAGCTGATTACTGATTCCAAGACCAGTTTGGCTGTGGAAGTGGCTGTGGGCGAAGTAAGTAGCGATGCACGGCATAGTGGACTTTTTTTTATTAACTGTTTCACCTCACTACTATAGGACAACATTGTCGATGAACGATCCGTGATCACCGATGCCAAGGCCATCAAGAACGAAGCTGAACTGAAGGGTATGCGTGATTGTCACATTCGCGATGGTGCTGCTTTGGTGCAATACTTTGCTTGGTTGGAAAAGCAATTGAAGGCGGGTGTGCAATTGGATGAAGTGGATGGTGCTGATCGTCTGGAACAATTCCGTGCTGCTCAAAAGGATTTCGTTGGTCTATCCTTCGACACAATCTCTTCTACTGGCCCCAATGGCGCTATTATCCACTACAAGCCCGAAAAAGGTGAATGCAAGATTATCGATCCCAGCTTGATCTATCTCTGCGACTCTGGCGGTCAATACAAGGATGGCACTACTGATGTCACTCGTACTTTACATTTTGGTGAACCCACTGCTTATGAAAAGCGATGCTTTACTCGGGTGTTACAAGGTCATATCGGCGTGGATGTCGCTGTCTTCCCCAAAGGCACCTCAGGTAAGCTTGTTACACACGATTAGGAATGGTACCTTTTTACTGACCGAATGCATAATAGGGTATTTGCTGGATCCTTTTGCCCGACAAGCCTTGTGGAAAGATGGGCTTGATTTCAGACATGGTACTGGTCATGGTGTAGGATCATTCTTGAATGTCCATGAAGGGCCCCACGGCATTGGTATTCGCATCGCTTACAACGACACTCCCTTGGCGGCTGGCATGACTGTGACTGACGGTAAAGCGGAGAACAGGGAGAATGACTCAGGGACACTAACGGCTCACACCTTATTGAACAGAACCTGGGTACTATGAAGATGGCAAGTTTGGTATCCGTATCGAAAACGTCTTGGTAGTCCGTGATGCTAACACACCCAACAACTTTGGAGACCGTGGATACCTTGGTTTCGAGCATGTCACTTTGGTACCTCTTGGAAGAAAGCTTATCGATGTCGAACTGCTGTCCCCTGATGAAAAGAAATGGGTCAATGAATACCATGCAGAAACGTTGGAAAAGCTGACCCCTTTATTGGCTTCTGATGCTGATGCTTTGGAATGGTTGAAGAAGGAAACTTTGCCCATCTAAACCCTGTGCTTGTCGGTCTCTTTGTCTTCCTCTCAATGGCTCCTTCTTGTATATGTTTTATCTCACGGACCTTTTAGTTTAGTCTTCACCTTTCTATTCTATCCCTTATCTATTCTCAAACTTCAATAAACCGCTTGTCATCTCCTATACACTGTTGTCCCACCAATACTTGCTTTGATGGCCCTGTGTTTTTTAAACCCCGTTTTTTAAACGACGACTATAATTCGACGCTCAATTTTTTTTCGCCTTTTGTTTTCGCTCTTTCACTTTTAGATCACAACAAACCAATGTCTGATTCACCAGAAGCTATAGCGGTAGCAGAACTACATGGCGACACCAATTCTCGATCACCTTCTGGTACACCGACCTCAATAAGCAATGTAGCGCTGCACAGTGACCTTGTCGATGCTCCACCCTCGTTATCGACCGATTACTCTTACAGTGACATGGACGAAGACGACCCTGTTGTGGCGGAATTCCCGGTGTACCTCAGCACTGAACTATCTAAGGATCTCTATCTGTTACAATACCCCATGCGAAACACACCCTTTGGACCACGTCAAGGACCAATGGCGGCCCGGATCAAACCTGAAGCGAAAATGGTGCAATTGGATCTACCGCTGGACACACGATCGAACTTTTACAGCACAGAACGAGGTGAAGACTTTGCAATGGGGATGAACGATAAGGCGGTCAAGACAGCTTACGATCGGCGAATGGAGGAGCATGAAGATGAACAACGGTTTGGCAAGAACAAGAAACAACAAGAAGACGAGCTTTTGGACAAGATGACACTGACGTCGACTCTAGTACCTACACAAACGAAATACCTGGTTGGGGTGCTCCACAATGGTAATTACAAAAAAGGGTGGTGGTGGCGGTGGGGATTGAATGATTGACTGATTGATGGGTTGGTGATACCGTTTATAGATGAACTGCATGTGACGCCTCTGAGCACAGTGATTCAAATGCGACCCGGCTTCAACTACTTGGACAAGATGGACGAAAAGCTCAAGGCTGCCAACAAACGGATTCATGATGTAGAACAACAAGAAGAAAAGAAGAAGGTGGAAAGCCAAGCCCAAACCGTACAAGTAAGTGAATGATATGATGGTTGACAGTGATATACTAACGGAATTCCTTTGCTAAAGGTGTCGATGAAACAAAATGAACGAGAAGGTAGCTCGCGGCGCAACCTCTACTCTATGGCTGTCAGGAATGCTGATGAAGAAACATGGAAACCTGTGGTGTATCATGATGAAAACGTAAGTACAAAGGGATCAAAAACTTGTTCGTTTAACTAACAAGATCGCTTTACTTTGTTTTAATGCATAGTCACCGGAAGCAGAGGCGGAATACAACAGACTCTACGCAACAGAATCAATGGAACTGAAAAGTGATATGACTCAATCTGATTTTCTCGATCAAATCAGTGGTATAAAGCTATGAAAACAATAAACTTGGACTTTGGCATTGCAACACCTTCATCTTGGGGGAAAAAAAGGAGTACGTTTGTACGTTTGTATCCCTTATTTTTTATGACATACCGTTTATTTTGGTCTGATCATTCTTCATCAACATCACTTCATCCCCTATCTTTTATAAGTACAACCTTCTCCTTCTCCCATTCATCCACCCCCCAAAGATCCTCCTTTAAATGATCCGTCTCTTTATCTTTTACTTCTCTTTCTTTTTGATATACAATCATTCCTCTTCCCTACCTTCCTTTATATATCTATAGTTGTATTAGTATCAACACCATCGAATCACCCTACGTACAACTAATACCATCCCTATCCGATTCGTGTTTCGACTAAAGCACCATGGCACATGTACGTTACCAACAACAAACACCCAACACTACTGACAACATACCTCAACCACCACCACATGACAACAGCGGTAACCATGGATACAGCACCTCGACAGATATACAGCAGCAACCACAGCAGCAACTGCAGCAGCAAGATAATGCGTTAGGAAGGAAACCGACAACTTTGGGCCGAGCACCAACGCGCCGTATGGTCCCTGGAGCCAATAGTATCGCCAATGCCAGCCAAAACATACAACGTGGGCGGACTTTGATTCGACCCGATCGGTATCAAGAACCAGCACCTCTCTTAACCGGCAAGTCCACCAATAGCCAAGGCTGGTTCGACCCTTGGGTGATTATATCTCGGATGATTACGTTTTGGGCACTTCCACCTCTTCTACAGGCGTTTGGCAAGACCGATAAGGGGATGCAGCAAGCTTGGCGTGAAAAGATGACCCTGTGCTTCCTGATTGCATGTCTTGGTGCATTTGTGGCTTTCATCACTATTGGACTCAGCTCGGTGATGTGTCCTCCTGATCAAGCTAACAATCAACAAAACTATGCTTCCTATAACGATACGATCAATAGTGGTAGGTACCTTCCCCTCGAAAAGTATAAAGTGTCGGGGTTTTAACATTTCCCTTTTTTGTCTTTCTTCTTCCGCAGATTCACTTCTTGGTATCGCTGGTTGGCAATTCAATATCAGCAAGGCGAAAACTCAAAAGAGCGTTGACTTTTACAACTTTGACAACGTTCCAGGCACTGATATCACCAATTACTTCCAACATGGCAAGAACATTCAAGAATGTCAAGATCCTATAGCTCAATCCTTCAAGGCGGTGACTTTTGATCCCTGTGACAAGAACAATGGTTATGGCGGCTGTCCACTGGGTCCACTCTCTCCTGTCACCTTTGCTCAACTTCAAATTGTCAACTCTTCACGCTTGGTTGGGTTTGACTGGGAACAGCTGGCTTCTTATAACCTCAGCAACTACTTTGTGGTGGACGGCAACGTGCTCAATATGGACCCTTATATCAACGCCAATCCAAAGCCCATACCTACTGACGAACTGGACACGCTGATACGAATGATTCTACAACAACCTTTCTCTGAAGGCGGACGTGATGCAACAAAGCACCTCTTCCGACGAACTCAACTACAATCAGCCATCAACTGCTTGGTCCAAAAGTATCGTGCAGGTCACATCGACAAGTCTACCCCTGGCTGTTTTGTCGCCTCTATCATTCTCTATTGCTCCCTCGGTGTGGTGCTTTCGATTGTCTTGGCCCGCTTCTTTATGGCTCTTATCTTCTCATGGTTTATCTCTCGAAAACTCTCTCGGGCGCCTCCTGCTGCAACTCGCTCTGCCCCTATGATCAATAACAGCGACGACGAAAACAACTCAGCAACGGCGCAAAAAGTTAACGTTGTCATGGAAATGGATAATATCACTCGCTCGACAACACCAAATGGAACTGTGCAAGTGGGAAATGATCTCTATACTGTCATGCTTATCACTTGCTACTCGGAAAACATGGAGGGAATACGGGCTACTGTGGAATCTTTGTCGCAAACATCTTACCCTGACGACCGCAAACTCTTATTCTTGATCGCCGATGGTATCATCACTGGTAGTGGGGAAACGCTGTCTACGCCTGATCAGTGTCTCTCTTTGATATCCTTCAACCCGAACCGGCCGGATCTGCAACATCCCGAAGCTCAATCTTACATTGCTGTGGCGAATGGTACAAAGATGCATAACTGTGCCAAAGTGTATGCTGGTCATTATAGTAAGTGTCGAACATTTTTGTGTGTGTAAATGTGTCTTGACTATGTTTCACTTACCTCTCTCTCCCGTCCTTTTTTGTTTTTATAGTTTGTAAAGGGCATAAAGTACCGATGATACTGATCGTCAAGTGTGGAAACCCGGAGGAACAAGAAAAACCCAAACCTGGCAACCGTGGCAAGCGGGATTCACAATTGATCCTGATGAACTTTTTTAGCCGGGTGACATACAACGATCGAATGACTCCTTTGGACTACGACCTATTCCGCAAAATCAACCATCTCATGGGTGTGACGCCCGATCTCTTTGAATTGGTGTTGATGGTGGATGCCGATACCAAAGTCTACCCAACCTCGCTTCGGCTCTTGGTGAACTGTATGGTGAACGACAATCTGATCATGGGCCTATGCGGAGAAACAAAGATCGCCAATAAACGGGACTCGTGGGTGACAGCAATCCAGGTCTATGAATACTTTATCTCGCATCATCTGTCCAAAGGCTTCGAGTCTGTATTTGGTGGTGTCACTTGTCTTCCTGGGTGCTTCTCCATGTACCGTCTCAAGGCTCGAAAAGGCGATGGCGACTGGGTGCCGATCATCACCAAACCTGAAATCGTACAAGAATACTCGCAAAACACTGTGGATACCCTGCACCAAAAGAACCTTTTGCTACTGGGCGAAGATCGCTTCTTGACAACTCTTATGCTCCGCAACTTTCCCTATCGTAAAATGGTGTTTACTCCACAAGCCGTAAGTCAAGCCCAAAATGCTTTGCCCGCCGTCTGGAATCTAACATTTTTTCTTTCTATTAGGTCTGTAAGACTATTGTACCCGATGAATTCAAGGTCCTTTTGTCCCAGCGCCGACGATGGATCAACTCGACAATACACAACCTCTTTGAACTGGTGCTTGTCCGGAACTTGTGTGGTACATTCTGCTTCTCCATGCAATTCGTGGTGATGATGGATCTTTTGGGAACGTTAACTTTGCCGGTGGCTATTGTATTGACCGTGGTGCTGGTTACCAATCTGGCGCAGGTGCAAATCACTAGTTTTATGGTAGCGGTGCCTTTGGTGTTGCTCATCGTGGTGCTATTCTCTCCAGCCTTTCTGATTCTCATCACGACCCGGAAGTGGATCTATTTGGTATGGATGTTTGTCTATCTTTTCGCCTTGCCTATTTGGAACTTTGTCTTACCGGTGTATTCCTATTGGCACTTTGACGACTTCTCCTGGGGCGAAACAAGAAAGGTGACGGGCGAGGTCAAAGGTGCGGACGATCACGGCAAAAAGGATGGCGTGTTTGATCCTTCCAAGGTACCGCTTAAACGATGGGAAGACTACGAAAGGAAACGGATACGGGCTCACAAACGACGGGAACGGAAACTTCAAGAACTTGGACCGGCATACTCTCCTTCCGTTGATGGTGGCATGGATGATCTTTATACACCGAGTAGCATGAATAGTGGGCAACAGAAACAAGGCTCATCTGGCGAACCTTCCCCGGTCCATTACTTTGATCCCTCTAAAGAAGCGCCTGGTAAAGCAAGCAGCGGCTACTATCCCACCTATCGACCGCAAACTCAACAACCGCAACAGACCCCGCCATCTCCCCCTGCAAAGCTGCCCAAAACCATCAACCCCGTATCGTCGCCTCATACTCCTCGACCTCAGCAACCCTTTTATCCCACCCAACAACCTCAGCAGCGACCGCTTTATAGACCTGCACCCACTCCGTATCAGCCACCACAACGACCTCTTTATCAGCCACAACAACATTCTGCTTCTGCGATGAGAGGCCAACCTCATATCCAGCAACAACGGCCCCTTTATCAACAGCAACAGCAGCCCTCTGCAAGGGGCCCCATGATGGCAAGTCCTAGGCCACCACCACCACAACAGCATCCCTACATGAGGCCTCCTTAGTTTCCCTCTCACCTGAATGGACCATATATCATACCAACTGTACTTTTTTTATATACATAAACATACACTCCCCACTAGTTTACTTACATTGTAGTATGATAGGGGTAATGGAATGACTCGGTAGATTCAATAAAAGCTTAGATGATCTCTCTTCCGACTGTTTTTTTTTTTCATACATGTGATTGACTCCTGATAAGACATGCCTTCTGCACAGAAATGAAGTTGACAAGGATTAGTCATGGGTGCAATTTCATCCGGGGGTCTCCTTGGATACCACTTTCAGGGGTAAGTTTGGCATCATGCATGAAATCACTAAAAAGGCAATCCGATATGTAATGATTTTGACACACTGTGAGTGTTGTTTTTTATTTTATTTACTTGACATCAAATTGGATGTTTACTTTTTAAGAATGCGTATGTATAACTAAACAAAGAGGAGATGTTTGGTGATCAACACTAATAAAACAGAGAGAGAGAGAGAACTATACTACAAAAAGGACTAACTACAATATGGAAGAGAAGGGGAGAAGAGAGAGAGAGGGGGGGACTAGCCACCATCAGCTTCGGCAGATGTGGACTGTGTGTAACCATACATGCGCACATGATGAGGGCGAGCATTTCCAGTGGCGAGCGAAGAGGGTGCTGTAGGAGATCCAGGGGCGAAGGATTGCATGGTTTCGGAAGCGAGACGATTGGCCTTGTCGAAGAATTCCGAGTTTGAGGTGAATCGTTGGGCGGGGAGTTCATAGTGGATGTTGAGATCGTCGAGGGTATCCTTGAGCATAAACATAAACCTGTTGCGTCGCTGCAGGCGCTTGCCGACGTTCTGCCAATTGCCCTTGTGAGGTAGCCACACGGTCAGCACCAGTTTGTTCACATCCAAGATATCCTGAAGCCGTACATCAAAGCCTGTGGAGAATTCGCGGGGTTGGTCGTTCACCCAGGCAGCCAGGCGTTCACGCAGTGTAAATACAAGATCGGTCGAGGTCCTAAAGTCCACATTGATGAGGATCGATTCGCCCATGTCGCCAGAGCGTCGCACATTGGTGATGAGTTTGGTCATGAGCACGGTGGTGGGTGCATACACCTTTTGCCCGTCGCCCCTGATGAATACCGTGCCGGTGATGCCCATGTTGTGCACCGTGAGCGTCGTATCGTCTATCAGGACATTGTCGCCAGCGTCGTATGGATGGGTCACAAACAAAAACATGATCGATTCAAACGCCACCTTGACTGTGTTGGAAAACATGAAGGAGAGACCCATAATGAAGGTGCCCATGGGGACAAGCGCTTGGTACAGGTTGACATTGAAGATCGCCGTGATGCACAAAAAGACGTTAATTACCATCACCAAGATAAAGAGGATGATATCAATCTTGCCCAGCGCCTGGCTCGTATCACGGATGCATTGCGCCAACAATTTTCGTTCCCGGTAGATCTGCACCACGGTGTCCCTGAATTCCCGCCGAGTGACATCGCCGTTGCCATCTTTGTCAAATACTTCAAACGCCGCCGTGCATTGTTCCTCCGTCTTGAAGTAGGGCCTAAAATGTTGTTTCTCCAGGGCCTTGACACCGTTATCGCCAGCCATGGAAGGGGGTGGTGGGAGGCCAAAAGGATGGGCAAGGGAGTAGAAGAGTTTCTTGGCAACCTTTTTCGCAAAATCGTCCGAGTTGATATCCACTTTACGGGTCTCCATTCGACTAAGGCCTTGAGGTTTGTCGGTAAGAATCATGCCCTGCACCCGTTTGTGGAGATTGTTGAAGCGTTCGGCTGTGTTTCCTCGAGAGTGTTGTGCTTGGCTGTTGTAACTACTCGTATACGACATCGGTTCGCTTCTAGGAGGGCTGACGTTAGTGGATGATTGGCCAAGGTCTTGGGATGAGTCGTTGGATGCATGTCGCTGGCGGAGATTGTTGTTACTTTCGGCTCGAGATCGTCGACCTTCGGATTTGCTGAGAGAGTCCAACACTGAAATGAAGAAAAAGACCCATCAGTCTCGACTTGTCCTCCTCTTCGTCCCATCATCATTGTTTACCTTTGAGGGAATGTTTGTTTTCACTAATGCGTTCGGAATAGGCAGATCGATGGAATCGTGTGGCTAGTGAGAGGCAAATTGCGTTAAATGAGGGTATTCAACATCCGCTTTTGAATGAGACAGGAACACTTACCAATGATCTGTATGATCAGTTTCTGGAAGAAGAGCAGGCAGGTTGTGACAAAAATACAGGCAAAGACCTTCCATATGATCCAAGAATAGCCCTGCTTTTGCACCGACTACACATAAAAGAAGAGAGCAGAGAGTTAAAATTAGACCTTCGGAAGTCAAAACTTGACAGCTATTGAGCACCAATCGCACTAATTTCACTTACCGAAAACGGAAAGTTAAGGAGGAATGCCCACGAACCCCAGTTCCATGCGCCGAGAAGAAGTATGGTAATGTACCTTTTCATAGACATGTAATACTAACAAATTGACAACACTGATGAGTGGATCTGTTTGGGGAGAAGTAACACCTATCATACTTGTCACTTACCTCCATACTAGATTTGACCTTTTCCGATCGGCGGCCGACAAAGATTTTCGTCCACAAGGAGACAAAAGAAGGCACGATTTCGACAAAGACAGTGGTGATCCACCCGATATGCCACATGAATGCAGCCCAGTACATCCACAGTTGAGCGTTGCTTCGAATGTTGGAGAAGTTGGGGTCGTTTTCTTCGGCTTCGGTGGGTTTCGGCAACAGGAGATAGATGGCCACGGCTACAGCAATGAAGATGAGGGACCCAGTGGCAGCGATGATCAGGCGTTTCATAAAAGGGGACAAAAAGTGCCAGCAACAAGGTTTCTTCATGGCGGCTTGGATGCGTTCCCTTGTCGTTTTCCTTCGCTTGGGTTTGTTCGGGTCGTCAGGGTCATCGTTCCAGTCGAATTCTTCGTCATCGTCGGGGGTCTGGCGGTTTCCCATTTGTGGCTGTTGTTGAAGAAGATCTGTATCCTTGCTCGTCTTTCCAGGGTCGTCGTATAATCCTTTGTAAGTAGAGTCCAAATGGTTGCTGTTGCTGTTGCTGTTGCTGTTGTTGTTGTTGTAGGTATCGTCATCGTCGTCATCGTAGTCGTCGTAGGCAGGGTTCACAAACCTTTCATCCGATTCACGGTACATGCTGTCATCGTTATAGCTCCAATGGGAATCATCTTGTAGCTTGATCGGTGGGAATCGTAAGGTTGAGTTGTCTTCTTGATGATCAGGCTCACCTGGGGTTGGTGTTGTCGTCAACGTGGGAGGGTTGATATCATGGTCATGTTCTTGCATTTCAATGGTATAGAAGGGATCTTTTTCATCCACGTGTGGCATAGGTGCTGCATCTACATAAAGACAGATAACGGTAAGATCATCTAGCATGTGTGGCAATGATGCAGAAAACCCGAGTCCAGTGATCACAATGAAGTGTCACAAAAACAGGGTTTTCATTGTTCAAGGGGACCTTTCTTACCTTCAATCAATCGATTCTGATCTTCGCCAGCTATCCTTACTGATTTGGTGTGCTTCCCCATTTCATTCCAAAAGATTCAACAAAGTTGAGAAAAAAAGTGTTTTGTAGCGGAAAGAGATGGAAAGCGAAAAAATTTGTTGTCAAAGACCTTTATCAACTTTTGGGAAAGTCGGCGTTTGAAAATGCCAATTTGCTCCAGACTCTGCCGAGTTTGAAAATACAGAATCAGGGCTATTAGCTGATGAGTCTGGAATCTAAAGGATCTACCAACCACCAATTGCCATTGATGAAAGTGAGACATGGTCATGTTTATCGTCAGAGCCCTGAATTCACAGTAGAGAGACAGTTCTGTGGCAAGCAGAAACGTTCTTGTTGGTTTTCTGATACCATGCCCGCAGAAAAGAAGCTTTTGATATGCAGAATGTGGTAACGCGAGTCGTTGCACCTTGAATAGAGGACTAAGGGAGGTTGACGATCCTTTTGCTGCTTAGGGTGGAACTAAAAATAGGGTCATTCTCTTTATTCAAAAAGCGCATCAAGCGATTTTAGTTGTGAAGGTCAGGTGGCTCTAGAGGTCTTGACAGAGAGAGAGAGAGAGAGCTGACTGGGCTTGGCGAAAGATGTTTTCATTGTCAGTTCGAGTGGTGTAACCTTTGCATGCCTTTGTTTGAGGTTCCCATCAAAAACAAAATTCATATGCCGCCGGCCCCCTTCATGATATTCAAACCCCGTACAACTCACCCCCCTTTTTTTATCGGTTTTATAAAAACACCCTTTCCCCTTTTCTTTCCTCTTCCTCTTTTCTTTCTCTTTCTTCCCTTCACTCTCCTACTATTGATATATCGTGCTGGTTCACGCTATTCGACTTCTTCTGTATATTCCCAACCCATTCATTACCCCTCATTCTAGTCACTAGTCTTCTTTTATCATGATCACAAAATCCTTTGAACCATCGTCCACCAGCTCTCATCATAGCACCTTGGACAAGAATGGTTTCACTCGATCCAGAAAACGGACTCACCTTACTGCAAGTCAAATAGCATCCCTTCAAGCGTCCTTTGCCAACAACCCACTACCAGATGCATCTATTCGTCATGGACTCTCAATGTCACTTGGCATCACTGAACGAACTGTCCAAATATGGTTCCAGAACCGGCGGGCCAAAGCACGAAAGATGGAAGATATCGCCAATGGCAGGTCTACTGGTACCCCTGGTGGGATTAGAACTACACCTCTTGCCTCTTCCACGACATCCCTATCTATACCGGCTCCTACTAGTCGATATCAAGCTACCTTCCGATCGATGATGACTCCTCAGCTTTTTGAAGAAATGAATGCTGCCACCACCTTACCACCTCAACCTGCCTCCGTCTATACAGGCCATCGTCGTCGACCTCGATCTACCTCCAAGCCTGAAAAACCCAAGCTGGCACCAGCTCCTTTAGCCCCACGATCAATGTCCGAAGAAACGGACCATCAACGTCATCAAAGTAAGTTCTCCACTCTTACTCAGTACATGGGAAAAAGCGCATGACTATCTATGATGATGATGATGATGTTTCTAATCTCTCTTTGTTTTAGATTCTTCCGCCTCTCAACTTCCGCCTCGGGGTTTGAACCATGACCAATCCAATATTGTGACACTTCCAGTGCATTTGCTTCGTATTGGTGCTTGGACTCGATTCGCCAACATCACTGCCGCCACTGACTGGGGATTACTATGCTTCTGTACCAAGGATCATTTGATATGGCAAATTCAAGCTGAAGGTCAACGATTCCGTATCCATGTCCCTTTTACAGCCATCGATCAACTCTCTCTTGGATCAACCGACGATGTTTCCTTTGGCCAACTCAACATTCAATTGGATCCACAACAATTGATCTTCACCATGTGTCTCAACCAACAGTATCAGCAAGAAAAAGAAGAATGGGTGCGTTGTGGTGACTTTTCCGAGGACAAACAAGCAAGTCTACTCTTTGTGCACGAAATCCAAGGTCATCATGATATGTTACAACAGGCTGTGTTGAACATGCTCACTGCGATCCCTGTATTGGCTCCCAAGCTGGTCTTGTTGGCTTCTCCTTTACTGGATGACATGAGTCGTGATATGACCATCTCACCATCTGCCACCCCTGAACCTTCTGCCTACGCAATGATGAACGGTACTCCCGCCGCCTCTGTCTCTGTGACTAGTGCCATCTACTCAAATCAACCTGCCTCTACCCTGATGGACAAGTCCATGATGCTACAAGCTCCTTTTTATTACCCCCCTTCATATGATGATCAACACATCTATAACCAAATGATGATGCTCTGATTGGGTCTCTTCTCCCATCCTGCCTTCCTTAGTTTTGTAGTTAGCATGTACAGCCATCCCTCCCTTTGTCTATAACAACTCCCTCCCCCATTTTTATCATGCCATCCATCCATTCATCCCCTTCTCATTTACTCCGAAGCTAAATTAGTCCTCCTTTTTCATTCCCATCCTTCTCTTCTATCGATGTAGAAACCTTTAAGAAATAAAAAGCCTTGTTTTACTTACCATGTCTTCAATGTCAACGGACGATAGAGTTTAGGTTTCTCTCATGAACTCACCATAACCACGTTTCCCGACATAGTGGGTGATAATGACGGGATCCCTTCACTTTACATGCGGAGTTTGACTTTTTTTGCTGGAAGGGGAGCATACTGTTGTCACCTGGTCTCATTAAGACACGCACGTTGAACTTTGCATGATGGGAATTCCCTGATCATAAGGTTTGTTCCTGTGTCTTTTTTCCATGAAACCATTTTTCCCTTATCGCTCAGTCGGAGTTGGAACTCGGCAATCACCACCCAAAGTGTCATTATAGGACTTTTAACCGAAATTCCCTCTTATTCAAACACTGGATCCTCCTCGTCTTCTAGTTCTGTAATTGGAATATACTCTGACATGGCAAACGAATTCCAAGTCTACAGTGACATCGCTTTTTACACTAATGCACTTGAGCGGGTACAACAAGAAATAGGCGAGGAAGCAGCTTCGTTACGACCTAAGAGCACTGATATGGCCTACAAGAGTAAGCAGTTGAAGCTCTTGGACTGGTGCGCCATCTTGCCTGGACCTGAAATCGCTCGCCCACACACTCCTCCAACAATGTGTGCCCATGCACATATTTCAAACCCCGATTTGGCTACAAGAGCTTTTTTTCTGCCCGTCCTTTATTTTGCTCCTTCTTCCCCTCGTCATCACTTTTTTTTATCCCACTGATCCCACTGTCATTCTCTTTCCTCCACGACGACAAACGAACGAATGGACGAGCAAACGAACGAACGAACGAACGGTAACTTTTCCCTTCTCACGTCTTGTTCATCTTTTGCTTACCATTACTAACTTTTTGCCTTTTGCATCGTTCCTCTTTCTTTTGACCCTAGATCGGCTATGACGATGACGACGACGATAGAGACGACGACGATGCTAATGCCGACTCCACCACTGCCTCATGTCGCCCAAAAAGGCTCTTTTTAAAATTTTCAAATGTAAAAAACATGGGGAAACCCTTGAATTTTTTTTTTCCTGCACTCATCTTGTCCATAGTAGATTCCCTAGCCATTGTACCGATAAAGTGCACTATTCCTTGACGCATTCGCAGCACCAACTACTACTGATAATTTGAATAACACTTGCCTGCTCTCCTCTTCCCTTTTCCTTAGCTCATTACACTAGATTAGTCACTCCATGACAAGCCCTGTATTCACTGCCTTCCACTAGATCATGTAGCTTGAGCGTAATCTCATTCACTCAATAAAAGCCCTACTTTAACCCATGACTTCCTTCTTCTATTGCATAAGCTTCAGCGATCGTAGAGACTCTTATTTGTAGCGGTACAAATCACCCAGTGTGCCAAGCCCTGACCCTTTTTATTGTCTACTTCGTCGTTTGGCGGTGTTCGAACTATGGTGTTGACACATTTTGGCCAAACTAGTGCCTGATTCCACAGATCGCCAGGGTACTAAAAGGATGGGATAGGATACGATGGATCAATGGGGATTGATTGAGCGAAGTGTTGCTCCATTGATTGATGAAGGATTCCCCATGTAAAGCATGCACTTTTCAAAATGCGAAGTTTGTATTAGAATCATCACCATAGTAGGCGCTCAAAAGTCTTGCACCGAAAAATCTCGGAGGCGGCGGGGTTTAAAATTAAAAGTGATACACCAGCGACTTTTTTTTTGTCGCGCTTCTTTCTTTTCTTGTTATCCTTTCCCTTGTCCTTTATTGCCCTTTGAACATTACTACTGTTCATAGAAGACTTGAATATGCAATCTAACAACGTAAGTCCCCGAATTCGATGATCAAGACGAATAGAGGCTATTGATACCTGGGCTGTCTTTTGTATATGACTTTGATTAACCCTTATTCAAATAGGAAGACCAAGAAATGAAACAAGAGCAAGCTCCCCTTTACCAAGTAACTGATCTTGCTTCTGACCTTGAACAAAGGGATGCCACCTTGGGTAAAGCAATCTCGGTTATAACTGATTGTAAGTACCAAAAAAAAGCTTCTTCGAACATACTGACGTTTCTGTTTCTTGCTATATCCCAGTTGGAACAATTGCGGATAAGGAAATGGCACCAATGGACGAAGAAGTACTGGGCTTTGATTGTCAACAATGGGAAATCGCAAACTGGTCTTCTCTCCCTGATCGTACACAAGGGCCTGTATTCAAAGTAGCTGGCTATCATTGGTAACTTGAAAGAACAATCCTCTCTGCTGCATAGCATTACTAACCTTCCTTTCTCCTTCTTGATGGGGTGTGATAGGAATGTCTTACTCTTTCCCAGAGGCAACAACCAAAACGAGTGCGCTTCTATGTACCTGGAATTCTCGGACGCAAAATCTGATTCTCCTGACAAATATGCCTGCGCTCAATTCATCATATGTGTGTCAAAGCCTTCAGATCCCACCTACTACTCTGTACACAGTAAGTAATTATGATATTTGCTCAAGAACAAGGAACATTGATCTCAATAACTATATACCATAGGTGCACATCATCGATTCAATGCAGAGGAATCGGATTGGGGCTTCACCAAATTTATCGAACTCAAAGCTCTAGATAGTCAAGACGGCAAAGGCTACTTGGAAAACGACGCTATCCGTGTTACAACCATCATACGTATCGTAAAGGATGAAACCGGCATCCTTTGGCATAATCTTCAAAAGTAAGTGTGCATGCACTGTATGTACTGTATGTACTGTATGTAATGTATATAATACTGATAGGTACTAACCAAAGAGATATCTTCCTAGTTACGACTCCAAGAAAACGACAGGCTATGTGGGGCTTAAAAATCAGGGTGCCACCTGCTATATGAACTCCTTATTCCAATCTCTCTATTGTACCAACTACTTCCGAAAGGCGGTGTATCAAATACCAACGGACCTTGATGAACCGACCAAAAGCGTTGCCCTGGCTCTGCAGCGTATGTTTTACAACCTACAATACCAATCAACTTCAGTGGGTAAGTTTGTGCACTGCACTTCACAACGGACTTTCGAAATTATTAACTCTTGGGTCATACCATCTCATAGGCACAACTGAATTGACAAAGTCTTTTGGATGGGATTCTTTGGATGCCTTCATGCAACACGATGTGCAGGAATTCAATAGAGTACTGCAAGATAACTTGGAAGCTAAGATGAAGGTAAGAACATACTACAGGGTCCATCCTGGGCAAAATACGAGACACTGACTACAATTGTACTATGACTAGAATACTCCTGCTGATGGTGCTATCAAGAAACTCTTTGTAGGAAAGATGAAAAGCTACATCAAGTGCATCGATGTGGATTATGAATCTTCTAGATCTGAAGACTATTACGGTATGAAAAGAAAAAAAAAAAA
>LT554318.1:10748-50995 GCA_900079185.1 Absidia glauca
GCCCACAGATCTATCCAAACTTCAATCCAACATATCTTGCCCGCAAATGCACCTAGACCACTCAATTTGACCCTTGAAACAACCGGCTGGAGCCCAGTTGTAGACGGATCCGAACACGTAGCCAAGTATGGTGCGAGAAGATGTGACATGGTTATGCATTAATGACAACTTTTAATGGTGTGGTGGTGGCTAGAAGGGATCAAATAGCGGAGTAAGGCTACTGTAGCAGGAGAAGAGTAAAAGCCGTAGGTATAAAGAGACAAGTATGTTTTATTGAGCGAATGAGACCATATTTAAGCTACATGTCTAAGTGTAGGGGCGAGAATAACTTGCCATGAAGTAGCTAATGTAGTGTAATGGCGTTGGGAATGGAGGACGGGATAGCAGGCCAATGGTCCCAAAGTGTCAGTGGAGATGGAAGCAGGGATCAGGCTAAAGAATAGTGCATTTCAGTATTGCGATGGCTATGGAATCTACTATGGATGAGGTGAGTGCACAAAAAAAATTCAAGGGTTTCCCTCTGTTTTCCATACTTAAATTTTTTTAAAACAGCCTTTCTGAGTGATATAAAGCAGTGAGCGAGTCGTCATCGTCGTCATCGTCTTCGTTATCGTCGTCGTCATCTTCGTAGCCTGATCCAATGTCGAAAAAAAAAGACTAGTCATGGTAAGCTAAAAGATTAGCAAGATGCTGAGAGGAGGGAAGAGTAATCGTTCGTTCGTTCGTTCGTTCGGAGAGGGATGAGGAAGAGGAAAAGGAGGGAAAGGAGGAGCATTGTAAATGACGAGGGAAAAATGACGAGGGGAAGAAGAAGCAAAGAAAAGGATTGGTGGGAAAAAGTGATACTTATAGGCATTTTCAATTGCCGCCGCGCCTAGGTTTAGGCCTACGGATGAGAAATAGCTCACCATGCAGACAAGATTCCAAGAAAAGACAGACCTTGGAAAAAGTCTCACTTTTTTGGAGCTCATTTTTCTTGTGAGCGCGATAGACAACTCAACTTCAAATTTGACATAGACTCAGAAGTGCCTTTTATCTATCGACTGATACTTAGAAAGCCGGATTTTCTTGGATGACTCGCCATTTTTGATACCACTCCAATTGGTCGCTTTTGGGGGTTTTCTTGTAGCGTTCACGGCCGCATACTACATAAAAGTACTGGTTTCTGGGTATGAGTCGATAGATATGCATTTCATTGTGCTGCATATAAGATTTGAAACTGGGTTACCCACCGTGGTTCTGAGAGATATGGAACCTCCTTATAAAAATGTCAATCGAAATGATAAGTTTGGCAAAGGAAACTGTTTCACACTCCGCCACACCCGCTCAATTTCAATTCTGCTTTTGTGGTCAAGGCTTTACGCACCGGTGCACGCCAAAAATTTTATACATGAATGGAACACATTCGTAAGAGTAAAGTCATGGAGACAGTTTCAAGTTGGTTTTATTGACTCGATGAGATTATGGTGAGGCTATATGCAAGACTTGCCATTGAATTACTATTCAAGTGTAATGAGCTACGGAATGAAGAAAGGGAGGGCTGGTCAGCGGTGCTAAAAGTGTCAGTGAGTAGTGTGCGCACGGAATGATTCAAGAGATGGGGCATTTCAGAAGAATTATGGCTGGGAAATCTACAATCAAAAAGCGAATGCACGTAAAAAAATATTGCAAGGATTTCCATTTCGTAATTTCTAATCTAACCACATGTCCATCCAGTTCTATTGTCAGAGAGCCTACATTCGTTGTCACCTCATTCGATCTGCTAAGAAAAAAAGGAGCAATAATGCAAAAGTCAAATGTTAGCCATGATAAAAGACAGACAATGATGATGAGAAAAAGAGAGTTACCATGCGTTCGTCGGTCAAAGCCATTGTACAGTGGTCGAGTCATTTGTAGTGCGGTGTAAATGTCGATTGAAAGAAAAAAGTGGTGAAGAAGCAAAGAAGGAGAAAAAAAAAAGAAATTGACGGCAAGGAATCTTTTGTTGCCAAAAGCGGGGTTTGAATTCCAGTGGGATCTGCAAATCGCCTGATGAGAGGTGAGGCCAGGTTCTGACGCTTTATTAAACTATTTACTAGGAAAAACTGGGGATACCGAATAAAGTCAGCGTTGTGGAATAGATGAGTAAAGAAGAAGATAAAATGATAGGACGTATGCTACTGCTACAAGAAAGTGTGAATGTAAAAGTACCTAAACTAATCTAAACTATAACCTTCAGCGGAAGTCCAAGCGTTTGCTAGAGCAATGATTACCAATGCGGAGTTTCGAGGAATAGCACAGTACACCGGATGGGTCACGGGCTCTTCATCCATTGCAAACCGTTCGTACCAAGCCAACAGAGATAGGGGTTCTTCCTCCACCTTGGTATGGAATGGGCCAGTATCGAGTGAGCTATGGTTTATGGCGGGGATGAAGTAGAAAAGAAGACAAAGGGAGAAAGGTACAGAAAAGCATATTTTTTTTTATTAAAGGCAGAAAAAAAGAAATCAAACGCCGACGATCAAGTCTGGACATCCATTGGTATAGTATCGTCGTATTTCCATATCTTGACAGTTTGATCATCACTACAACTAGCTAGCATACCTTGTTTAGAATTCCAATTTGCTTCATAGACCACACCATGGTGTCCACGGAGTTTCTGCAAGACTTCCCCTGTATCTTGATCCCATATATACACAATACCGTCTTCAGAGCCGCCCACGATAAGATTATTGTCAGCAAAGCTTGATCGTACAAAGTTCTTGGATGTGTTTTGATGGCCTTTGAGTTTACGTATCGGTCGAACCTATAAAATAGGGAAGATGATGGTGAGCGATCTAGGATTTAATGAGAGCTAATCTACTTACCATCCTGACATCCCATAATCGATTCGAGTTGTCTTTGGAGCTACTGAGCAGTAATGTGCCACTAGAGTTCATTTCCACCGAGGTTACTTCGCCCAAATGAGATGAGATCGTCCTAATGCACAGTCCAGACACAATGTCCCAAAACTTGATAGTATTGTCCTTCGAGCCACTGATCACCAGATTGCCAAGTGGGTTGATGATCGTCTTTGTCACCGCCAGCTGATGCCCAGGGAAGGTCTTGACAATGGCACCGGTATTGACATCAAACATCCGTACAATCTTATCATAACCACCAGATACTACATGATCCTATAAAAAGAGAGAGAGAGAGAGAGAGAGTTGAGTACAACAAAAAGACCAACTCTTCCTCTCTGTTGCATTACCTCGTTTGGATGGTATTTGACAGAATAGACATCACCAGAATGACCACTTAGAGTATTTACACAGCAAGCTTTGGATTCCTTCAAACTCCAGATCTATTGATGTAGAAACCAAGAGTGAGATTAGATAATCGGCTGTCCAACAGAACCAGATACACATACCTTGACCATCCCATCACCACTCGCGCTGGCAATATGATCCCCGCTCCGCGTGCTAGAAACATCCCATATCCTTGATTGATGGCCTTCTAAAACATCCAAACATTCCGCGGTTTCCACATCCCATATACGAAGTGTGTTGTCACTAGGAAGAGGCTAGTCAGTAACCAAGATACATCAGATGAGATGGAATGCTCCCCTTACCTTGAGCCTGATACTGCTGTTCGACCTTCTTCACCAATAAACTCGACGCACTTGACGTTCCCTTTGTGCCCCGTCAAAGTGGCGCCCACGGCATTCGGAATGACAAAGCTTGTATAATCTTCTAGTAGGGTGTTGACAGTAGGCGCGATCTTGGGATGGTACCGAGAGAATTCAATTTGATAGGCAACAGATTGGCGTAACAGAGTCAACAGTCTATTTGGTGGGATATAGCGACTACCTAGAGGAAGCAAAGAAGAGTGAATACTGGTTGTCTTTCCCAAGAGCAGAGAGAGAGAAATCATACCACTTCGATCGGCAGTTTCGAAATCAAGCATGTTTTGAAGTTGATCGACCAAGTTTTCCCTATTCAAGTAAAAGGCGGATGATCAGTTTGTGTTGCACCTCGATGATCGTTTTTGTTTACCTTGCCGCCATGATCCCTTCCCAGTTGTTAAAGCTTGCCACTTCGGTGATGGATTTCGTTGTCAATAGATAGCACATATCTCTAAATTCGTTTGGTTTGGTTTGTAGGTGTTCCAAAGGTTTCAGTCGTTTGTTGAGAAAAGTAAACGCCTAGCAACGAAAGAATCAGTCTACATGGATATGAATCGTCAATCATCCTCCTTTTACCTTTTGTATTTCCCGTCTATCGATATATTCTAGGTACTGTTGCTTGTACACCGAGTATAAAAACGACCGATGATTCTTGACCAAAGGCTTCGCACACAGTTTCTCGGCTTCTTGCCAATCGCCATCTGTATACAACCCAAAGTCAGTTAGTCAGTCCTCCTTCGACGTCCCCTTACCTAAGATAGCCTTCTTCAGTCGTTTCACCTCCATGGTCCGTTCTTCTCGTTCCTTCCACTTGACATTGGCCTCGTCGTAAAGCACCGACTGAGCTGCCGTGTAGCCTTCGTCCGATAAGTACTGCATAATGATCGCCAAGATATCATCCTTCAACCTGGGATCGTTGGCATTGAAGATATCTTCCGTCGGCCGAATAACTGACGTGTGGACACCCATGTTTTGATTATATGTGGCTAGACTAGTGGTATCATAAGGAAAGATAGAGTTGAGCATCGTCGAGTCCTGGGGCGACATTGTCTGCTTACCTTCGTCGTCGTCGGGCTGAGACACTCTCAGAGACCCCGCCGCGATTCCACAGTCGTGATTCGTTGTCCTGTCGTTGTGATGAGGATGAAGTCGAGGTTGAGGTTGATGGTAGTGGCGGCGGTGGTAAGTCACTTCCAATGAAGGTGCTTTTGCTGTTTGACATTGAGAAAAGTGGAAAAGAAAATGGGAAGAGAAGGAGAAGAGAGAAAAAAGAGGCAAAGAGTAAATTTTATTTGAATTTTTAAAACCCCGCTGAACCCCGACTCATCCGACAGGCAGGCAGACGAAAAGGAGTGTGGGTATCAAACAGAGTACACCTTGAGGAAGGGTAGTTATAGTAAAGAGTATAAAAAAAAGTGGATGTAGTAGTGTAAGAGATGTTCTATTGTAACTAGGCGCTTTGCTGGATTTCCCGAAGTTCTTGTAGCCTTTCTTCGAGTTTTGGGATTTCAAGGAGCTTGGTTTCGATCTAAAAAAGCGCATTGTCAATTGTATCCAAGGGTACGCATGATTTCAATCAAATTGTACTTACAGCAGTCTTTTCTTCTTGAAGTTTCAACCGTTTCTCGGCATCCAATTTGGTAAACACGTATCCTCCTTGGCCATCATATTGAAGAATGTAGTTATGGTACTTCCAGAGGGAGGGTCGGTGGGATACAGTCAAAAGTGATATTCCAAGGTCTATGTAGCATATCATTCAGTCAGGCATCATCAAAGGGAGAATAATCGAATCTTACCTGTAGCATGGGTATACATGATCTTTTCAATATCCATGCTGACTGCACTTGTGCCTACAAGTATATACGAAGATGAGTCATCCATACCTTCTTTGAGACATCTTACATTCATCGAGGATGGCGTAGCGAGGAGAATGGTAGAATAGTCGAGCCATAGCAATCTACAACAAATGGTAAGATCAGTATTGGTCAAAAAGGTCGAGATAGCATGCTACTTACACGTTGCTTGTCACCACCCGATAATGCAATCGCCCATTCCTTTTCGACTTCCCAGCCGCCTTCACGATCAACAATGTGACCGATCTGAACAACATGAAGAATGTCCAGTAGATCCTTGTCAGTCACCCCTCGTTCTTGCATTTCTTCAACAGTGTCAGGGTAGAGGATCCTACAGAGAGCGTCATTAGAGTCAACAACCCTTACTCGTATACAGGTGAGGGACAACTTACTGGTCGCGCAGAGTACCGAGAGACAAGTAGGGTCGTTGAGGGATATAAAAGATATCACGATGACTTGGCTTGTTGACAGTTCCACCATAGACGGGCCATAATCCACCAAGAATACGGAAAAGACTTGATTTACCACACCCATTGGGACCAACAATGAGCAGATGCATCTAAAGGAGAAGTATTATGAATAAAGTGCTCGGTACCTGGTTCCTATGGCAACACTTACCCCTGGCTTGACATGGAAGGACAGCTTTGGCACCAAAATATCACCGTTTGGACTGACAATGGGCACATCAACGAATTCGATATCTTGGCTGTCCTTGATTTCACCTCGGCCAGCCAGAGTTTTGGCATTGGATTCGGTAGAGATCGAGGAGACGAGTCGTTTTTGATAGCGGCCAGCCTTGACATCATCAAAGACATCAAGCAAATCGACAACCTAGTTGACCAATAGAAAAGTGCCAAAATTAGTTCAGGTACATTGACAATGGGCCTCGTTCTTACCCGACTTGTATACCCAGCAAGTTCAGTGACTTCTTTGTAAGCATACATGATACGGCCCACTGCATCAGACGAGCTCACCAACAAACGACGGTTGGTTACAAAGCCTACCGAGGAAAAAAGATGAGATATGTATATGTATATGTATATAGAATGTGCGAATGCAGGAGGTCTTACCTTCAGTACGAGATCCCACCGAGCCAACCTCCATGCCTTCGACCTTGAAGAAGACAGGGACAGAGCACAAGATCAGACCACAAGCACCCCAAAAGTACTTGATGACAAAGTCTTCCAGCATACCATGAGGCACACGCATTCTAAAGATACGGTTGACATGGCGTATCAAAGCATAGTAGCTCTTATCCAACACCGTCTTTTCGATTTCTTGACCTTCAAACAGAGCGATTTCCTCGGAGTTTTCAATGATGCGGGAATGGCGGAAGCGGAATTCACCTTCCAAACGTTGTTCTTCGGCCACCATCTTGCCAAAGGAGGGAGTGTATTTGCGCATGACCATAGAAGACAGGCGGATGATCAAGCTGCCGATAAAGACACCTTCGAATCCAACGTTTTGGCTGAGCTGGTAATTGTAGATAAAGACGTCTAGGATGGGTTTGGCGAGATTGGAGTAGAGTTCGGCCAAGGAGTTGCTGAACTTCATAGTGTCGACGGTGATGCATTGGTCGGCGTTCTTGATGCGATCGTCGAGGTTGCCCAGAGTGTAAAAAGTCATGTCAGTGAGGTACTTTTCGTGGATATGTGTCGTCAGCCTTGTTCGGAATTGGATGGCCAGTTTGCTTTGCATGTACGTCAGCTACAACCATGAAATGTGTTAGTATGCCTGTATTGATGCATGGATGTCCTGATTTATGTCTTACCATACTGTTGGTATAGGTTGCGGGAAGAGCCACAGTCATCCACCACGTGATTCCCATTATAAAGTCCTTCATCTTGCCCTGTACCTATGAGACAAATCAACGACAATCAATAGACGGTCCATCATCGGTGTTTTTGTTTGGTAGCCTTACTAATGCACTAACGATGCGCCCATCCAACGAAGCAATATAGACAGAGAGAATGGTTCTAAATACTGTATCAGAGCTGATTAGTACGAATTCATCCATTCACGCCTTGTATTGTATCTTCTTACCTAGGAACCCAGAATGGACGACCAGCATACCAAACTCTTTCGACCGGAGGCCTGGCATGACGATTTTCAGCAACCTTTGTATCTGGCGCAAGAAGGCCATGTTGACGTCAATCTTCTTGTTCTTGTGGTCCAATGGTTTGACAGGGATGGGTTTCACCTGTTCCTTCTTGAACTTGCTCATGGCTTGATGGATAGACAAGAGACCACGTAGTAGAAACAACACAAATAAGGAGCGCCGTATGGTTATTCGATGGCGGCTGTATGTTTTGATCCATTGCAAGACGTAAGGGGCGGCAGAACGCCACGGCGAGGATGAAGCCAAAGTGGATAAAACGTTGGTCATTGAAGGGAGGAGAAGAATCTTTCTTTCTTCACAATGTAGTTTAATCCGGTCTAGGTAGATAGGGAGAGATAGAGAGAGAGTGTGTGTGTAAAAGAGAAAGAGAGGTGGAGAATGTAAAGATGGAGATAAAAAGAAAAGGAAAGAGATGCAGCGAAAAGTAATCTGTGTAACTTTGGTTAAATGCACGTGAAGACCGTTCCCCAGGAATTTCAAACTCCGGCTGGCACCTGTCTCTCAACTTCCCAACTTCTGGAGTTCCATGTGATCCCAGCCGGCGTAGTTTTCAAAAGGTGCCGCCTGAGTTTATGTTGCATCATCCGTCAATGTGCCGAACGCCTACTCTTGATGCCGTTCATGGCAAAATTGAGGAGGCATAAACAGCATGTGCGTCATTGGGTGAAAGGAATTTCAATCTCCGACTGCGACTTTTTTTTCCTTCGGTTGTTATTTGTTGGTGGGATTCCCATTTTTCACTCCTTCTCCTTCTTCTTTACACTTTCCATTATAAACCATCGTATTTGACTATATCGCATCGCTATTATCATTTTATCGTGCTTATATACTTCGAAGAGGTTTTTATCAAAAGAAACAATCTTCCTCCCTTATCACTGCAACTCAAAGACCACTTTTTAACATTCCCACAATGTCCTCTCCTCTGAATAGAAAGCCTGACACTGAAGAAGGTGAAATCCGTGAAGATGATGCAACCACAATGAATACTCTGCCTCCTTCTGGCTCCCTCACAACAGATCACTCTCATCATTCTCATCACCGCTCCACCAAACAAGGACGTCATGGAAGATCCCCCGACAGAAGCGACTCTCGACACTACAAGAGGCCCCGTTATGATGATGATCGGCACGATCGAAGAAACTCCCGTGATAGATCAACGACTCGAGAACAACATCGACCGTCGTCTCACTCGCGGTACAATCGGGACGATAAGGACGACTCTAAGCACTCGCATCATGGTAATCATCTCCATCGACATGGACAGCAACCCTCGTCCTCCCGTCACTCCTCTCACCACCACGACAAAGACCGGCGTAGAAGCAGCGATAGATATATGGAACAGGAAAAGCCATCGTATGAACAACAACATTCAAGGTAAGTGCAGGTGTGTGTATGAGTTGGCGGTCAGTCAGTCAGTACTAATTATATTTACATGATAGCAGACTAGCCGTGGACCATAATGTGAAGACTACCAAGATGGAAGTGGAGGAAGATGACTCTGTGGACTATGACCTGCTAGATGAAGATGAACGAAAACAAGAGGAAGAACGACTGATTGAAGAAAGACGTAAACGACGACAAGCTATCTTGGACAAGTACAACAAATCGTCCCCTGGAGCTACCAGCAATGTATCAACCCCAACTGCACAAAGTAAGGACTTCAAGGAGATGGATGTATTGATGACGCTGACGATGAACTTTTATAGATCTCTCACATCCAAGTACCCCTATACATTTGTCTAAACAAGCAGACGACAGTGACACGGCATCTTCGGTGATGGGTGTTGTTAGTCCAAAAGTACATACGGGGGATAGAGGCGGGAATATGGATCATGACTCACCAGATATTGTTGTCTCTGCCACAGATCATCCTTCTTCTTCTTCTTCTCCCCTGACAGATCATCAACAGCAACAGCAATTCAACACTCCTTCAACCAAACAAGAACTACTTCGACAAAAGGATCACCAGGAAGATTTGATGATGATGAATGGTGGTATCAATAGCCAAGTCGACATGAAGGCTACCGATTACACCGAACATGTCGAACAACAGAAACAACAGCCGCCACCAACCGTGGGAGATGATGATTTCGATATGTTTGCAACAGATGTCGATATATTTGCCGACACTGAAACGACTGGACCTGCCTCTAGCTCGGATATACCTACTGTGCCTGTCGCTGTGGCTCATGCTGATGCTAACCCTACTTTGAATGACAACTGGGATGATTCGGAAGGCTACTACAGTAAGTGTACACATTCCCTGTCCTATAAATCCACTCACAACCTTCCTATTCCTATATAGATGCCCGCATTGGTGAAGTCTTGAATGGAAGATATCAAACACTGTCTTATCTGGGCAAAGGGGTCTTTAGCTCCGTAGTCAAAGCCAAGGATACAACAACTGGAGAAGAAGTCGCCGTCAAAATGATTCGCAACAACGAAACAATGTAAGCCAAGCAACACCAACCAATACATAGGAAGAAAGCTAAACTAGTGTCTTTTCATTAGGTACAAGGCCGGTCAGAAAGAACTCGCTTTACTGAAGAAGCTAATGGAAGCCGATCCTGATAACAAGAAGCATGTCATTCGACTTCTCCGTCACTTTGAACATCGTAACCATCTATGCTTGGTCTTTGAAAGTCTTAGGTAAGTAAATGCGAACCACACGTTGGGGTATCTGGAATCTGACTTTCTTCTTCACCCTGGGTAGTATGAATCTGCGTGACGTTTTGAAAAAGTACGGGAAAGATGTGGGTATCAGTATCAAGGCGGTGCGTGTGTATGCTCAACAGCTCTTCCTAAGCCTCTCTCTCTTGAAACGATGCAACCTTCTCCATGCTGATATTAAACCGGATAATATCTTGGTGACCGAGTCGAAAAACGCCCTGAAACTGTGTGATCTTGGCTCTGCTTCTGACGTGAGTGACAATGAAATCACTCCCTACCTGGTCTCTCGATTCTATCGAGCCCCTGAAATCAGTAAGTAAAGAAAGGATCATACGCTGCCCCCCTAAAAAAAGTACTTGCGCTCATGTCTTCACTCTTCTTCATTAGTTCTGGGTCTTCATTACGATTATGCATTGGATGTCTGGTCAGCCGCCTGCACATTATACGAACTCTTCACTGGCAAGATTCTCTTCCCTGGTCGCAGCAACAACCAAATGCTCAAGTATATGATGGAAGTCAAAGGCCGATTCTCCAACAAGATGCTCCGGAAGGCCCAATTCGCCAGCCAGCACTTTGATGACTCGTTTACCTTCATGTCCGTGGAACAAGACAAGCTCTCTGGTAAAAGCGTCATCAAGAAGATGCCCGTCGTCAAGCCTTCCAAGGATCTCAAGTCTAGAGTCATGGCCGCAGGAACCGCTCTCAACACCGATGGTGTTTCCGACGACGAAAACCGCTTGCTCTTGGCCTTTGTCGACTTTTTGGAAAAGTGTCTGATGCTCACCCCCGATCGACGAATGACCGCCAAAGAAGCCCTGGTCCATCCTTTTATCACCGGCAAAGTATAGTTGTTAAGATAGTTTTTTAGCATTACTTGGTACCCCAAATTTGAAAATAAAAGAGCATGTCTTTGCTGATTTATGATGATGATGATGCAGATCAGAGTTGGCCCTGGATGGATTGAAGAACCCTGATCAACAAATTCTGACAATTCATGCAGAAACATTTTAAACTCCATGCGCCCTTCCCCTACGCAAAATTCAACTTTTACCTGGTGGACGCCACTGGGTTTCAAACTTCCCCATCACTTTTTTTCTTTCTTTCCAATGGTTACTCCCCGACGCTACATACCCCTGGCAGGACCAGTACACAGCGACATTGATCAAATATGACGCCAAGGCCGATGGAACAACACAACGATAAAAGGCGCATATCTCACCAATCTTCCAAGGGAATTGGTGCGATCAATGGCACGCTTCCCCACATATAGTCGATTTTTTTATCTCGCACGTGCCGTCCTTAACCCACCTACCAGCTTCTGCAAGAAGTTGTTCCCGGCAACCGGTGAATGGCATGACCGACTGGCGGCGAAAGAACTCAGTCCTGGCGATCCAATCCAAGCTACCGTCGCTGAAAATGCATTTGTACAGGTGATCATGCTGTTCTGGAAGACTTTTATACAAGACTCGGTGCTCATGATGGAACTCCACCCCTGCTATTCCATTTGGCAACATTCAATCTTCTCTGATCCAGCCTATTTGTCATTCAAAAGATAAGTCCACATCATAGCATGAGAATGTAGTAGCATGCTCGCTCTGATATGTTGGGAATATGCTGCAACTTGAAGCTCAGGAACACGATCCTGCCCACACACTCATCCAACAATGTGTGCCTATGCACTCTAGATTTCAAACCCCGATTGGCCATAAGATCATTTTTTTCGCCTGTCCTATTATTTTGCTCCTTCTTCCTCTCGTCATTACTTTTTTGCCTCCATTGTCATTCTCTTTACTCCACGACATCAAACGAACGAACGAACGAACGAGCAAACGAACGAACGAATGGTAACTCTCCTCTTCTCACGCCATGTTCATCTTTTGCTTACCGTTACTAACTTTTTGCCTTTTGCATCGCTCCTCTTTCTTTTGACACTAGATCGGCTACGACGATGACGACGGCGATAGGGACGACGACGATGCCAATGACGACTCCACCACTGCTTCATGTCGCTCAAAAAGGCACTTTTAAAATTTTTAAATGTAAAAAACATGGGGAAACCCTCGCAATTTTTTTTTAGGTGCACACCCATTCCATTGTAGAATCTCGTAGTCCAAGTTACTAATAAAAGTGTACCAATTTTTTGCCCATATCCTTCCGCTACTATCACTGATACTTTTACACAGCTTGACCGTCTTTGTCCGTCTCCATTTGCTGGGTTTTTACAGTAGCTTAGTCCTTCTCATTACAACCCGTCGCCATTATGAACAATAGCTTAACTACGACCCCAAACATAGCCTGTACCATAGACCTTTAGTCCCATCCCATCAATAAAGCCTACTTGAATCATCCTACAAAAGACGTTTCTCAAATCCACAACCATGACAATACCATGTACATTATAAAGACCAAATTACAGATGAGTAACTCATCACTAACAACTCCTAAAACACCATTGGTTTGCTAGTTGTAGAGAATCTAATGATATGTACATGATCGTAAGGTCTATTTTCGTATACATACAACGTTTTATTGGTACATTTGGATTAATGAGCTATGGTACAGACAATGTTTGAGGCCGGAGTTAAGCTAATGTGTAGATGGCGACGGGTTGTAATGAGAAGGACTAAGCTACTGTAAAAACCCAGCAAATGGAGACGGACAAAGACGGTCAAGCTGTGTAAAAGTATCAGTGATAGTAGCGGAAGGGTATGGGCAAAAAATTGGTACACTTTTATTAGTAACTTGGACTACGAGATTCTACAATGGAATGGGTGTGCACCTAAAAAAAAATTGCGAGGGTTTTCCCATGTTTTTTACATTTAAAAATTTTAAAAGTGCCTTTTTGAGCGACATGAAGCAGTGGTGGAGTCGTCATTAGCATCGTCGTCGTCCCTATTGCCGTCGTCATCGTCGTAGCCGATCTAGTGTCAAAAGAAAGAGGAGCGATGCAAAAGGCAAAAAGTTAGTAACGGTAAGCAAAAGATGAACGTGCCGTGAGAAGAGGAGAGTTACCATTCGTTCGTTCGTTTGCTCGTTCGTTCGTTCGTTTGGCGTCGCGGAGTAAAGAGAATGACAATGGAGGCAAAAAAGTAATGACGAGGGGAAGAAGGAGCAAAATAATAGGACAGGCGAAAAAAATGATCTTATGGCCAATCGGGGTTTGAAATCTAGAGTGCATAGGCACACATTGTTGGAGGAGTGTGTGGGCAGGACTCAGAGAGTCCCCCGCCATGTAAGGCCTTAGTGTCAGCAAAATTCAGGATACGCAGGTTGGTTCTGTCCGGATGGTTCTGTCTGTAGCATTCCCCCCTTGGAAAAAGTCTCACTTTTTTTGGAGCCCATTTTCTTGTGAACGGGATGGGCAACCCACCCTCAAATTTGACATAGGCTTAGAGGTGCTTTTTATCTATCGACTGATATTAAGAAAGCCTGATTTCCTTGGATGACTTGTCATGTTTGATACCGCTTTAGTCGGTCGCTTTTTGGGGACGTCTCGTGGCGTTCACGGTCGTATACAACATAAAAATGCTTGTTTCTGGGTATCAGTCGATAGATATGCTTTGCATTGTGTTGCCTGTGAAATTTGATGGTGGTTTGTCCATCTCAGTTCTGAGAAATAAGCAACTCTTTAAAAGCTCAAATTTTTAACTTCTCAAACCCCGCCATTTGGAGAAAGGAAAGGCATCCCCTCCCATATCCGCCCTGAATTTTTCAAAAAGCCGCCACCACCACCCATCCACCCTCACACCAAAGAGATACTTCGCCCGTATTGAGTATCCACATAGACCCATAGTGAGTGCCTAAATAGGTTCACAACGAGTACGGGGTTCCTTTATCCACTTCTGTCACAACCACGCACATCTACAAGCACCAGGCTCAATGCCACATCACGGCCTTCCAGCCCAGTCTATAGGATCTGAAGTTAGATGTAACAGTTATATAAAGCAAAGCATTGTTGGTTTTTAATAAGAGTGTAAATGAAAGTATAAGATTTTTATGTATGATGGTGATAAAAGCAATATAGACATGAGATTTAAAGCAAAACTAGGTAACTACAACTTAGATAAAATTGGGGGCATTTGAACCAAAGGCAAACAGTAGACCAGCCAGTAAGCCAGCAGCAGGAAGAGTGAGGATCCAAGAGAAAAAGCACCAACCGATCATCTTCCAATTCACCGCCCTGAAGTTTCCGCTGCAAAGACCAATACCAGCAGTGGCGCCGGTAATACAATGGGTGGTGGATACAGGCAAACCAAGCTTAGAGCAAGTCAGAACAGTCAAGGCAGCTGCCAATTCAGCACAGAAGCCACGAGAGGGGGTAAAGTAAGTAATGTTGTTACCCATCTTTCTCATCACCTAAAAAAGAAAAGAAGGGTGTAAGTATGAGGAGGAGGAACAGCGTGTGTATGTGTTTTACCTTGTAACCCATGGTGATGAGACCGATATCAATAGCGACGCCGCCATAAGCAAGAATCCAAATCGGCACAGGGACTGTTCCAGCAATGTCCACACGAGCGTTCTGCCAAATATCAAAGATCGAAGCCAAGGGACCCACCGCATTGGCCACATCGTTACTACCGTGAGCAAAAGAGGCCATACAAGCAGTCAGGATTTGCAAAAAAGAGAAGAGGTATTCGGCATCATCATCATAGAGAGTAGCGGCAGCATGCACCTTTTTCAGGTCGGCGTTGTCCAGGTTTCGAACATCTTGGCGGAGTCCGTGCATAGCAGCATTAATAGCCTTGTTCTTGTACTGGGAGAGCTTTGATTTGAAGGTGGTATCGTCCTGAGGATCATGTTGTTGTTGGCCGTCAGTTTCAATCGATTCAAGTTCTTCTCCTTTAGCCAGGACCTTTTCATCAATGGTTTCGTCGCCAGTAGGTGTTTCGGCAGCGGCAGCGGCAGCAGCAGTGGGAGCATGCATTTCAGGGTCGGCTTGTTGAAGGGTGGGGCGTGCGGTTAAAAAGGGAGTCAGGAACACATGGTACCAGCGGAGATCTTCATGTTTCTTGACACGGCGATAGACCCAAGGGACAAAGAAGAACTGAGCAAACAGAGCGAATGCAGCACCAATACCAAAAGAGATACCGACAATAGTTCCCACAGACAAAGAAGCAGCATCAGTACCAGGGGCGCCTTTGTAGATGATGTAGAACGCATTGATCGTCAAGGTGAAGAAGAAGTACACAGGCACCAAGCGAAGACCCCAGGTGAAGCTATCGGCTCTTCTTAAGACAGCGTACTTGGTGATGGTATATAAAAGAGCAGCTACAAGACCAGCGGCTATAGGAGATAAAAACCAAGATGTGACGATAGAAGAGATGCCACCCCATTCCCATTTAAGTGATTCGCCACCAAAGCTATGTGATAGACATAAAAAAGACGTTAGTCCATCTTGCAGCAGCAGCAGTTGTTGTTGTTATCACTTACGCAGCAATACCGACACCACAGATAGCACCGACAATGGAATGAGTAGTACTGACGGGCCAACCTCGATTGGAGGCAAAGACAACCCACACGGCAGAGCCAAAGACAGCGCATAACATTGCAAGCATAAGCATTTCAGGCTGATCAGCAAAGTTGGCAACAGATAGAATACCGCCCTTGATGGTTTCAGATGTACCAGATCCCAAGAGTAAAGCGCCCAGGAACTCTGTGAAACAAGCAATGATCGAAGCTTGAATGAGGGTCAAAGAGCCAGACGAGATGGACGTTGCAAAGGCGTTGGAGACATCATTTGCCCCGATACCATACTAAAGAGAAGAGAGGAAAGTGCCTGTAAGTACTACTGCCGTTCATTGTCCCTAAAGAAAGACTTACAGCATCCATGAAGGCAAAGACCATTCCGACACCAAACATCCAAGTGAAATCACCAGGTTGCATCATTGTCTCTTGAAGAGGGGAGTGTGTGTGTGTGAGTAGAAGAAGTGAAAGGTTGAGTTGTTGCTTAAAATACAAAGAAGGGACATGACAGGGTATTTATATCAAAAAGGTGAAAGCTGGGCATATGTTTAGTGGAAAGAAAAGAAAGAAAACCGAACAGTGAGAAAGGCATTGATCAAGTTCGACGGAGTTTTAAATCCAAAAAAATTGGCCAATCATGGTCGATTTTTAACCCACGCATATCGATTTCTGCAAACGCCCACAGAATCCAGGGAATCCTAAAGTTTCGTTTTTTCTTTTTTTGACAGCTTCGATCCCAACTAGAGGCTTGAGCTACCATACTATTTGCATCAAACCAATCAGCCCATGGCCCACTGGGGTCTTGTACGTCAACCACATCTTCGGTCCCAGCATTCTCGATCTTCCTCCCAGTCCCCGTTTTGGAATCAAACCAGACATAAACACATCGTACAACACAGATCGTTACTTAGACAGACAAATGATTGGATTTTATTGATTCAAGACAGTAACATAAAAGGTAGCTAGATCTAATTGTTTCACCAAAGGGACAAGGTACCATGTGAGATCACATACCAGAAGACAATTCATACCCAGCCATCCAGCCCATCCAATCATGAGCATACATTCATGCACACACCAGAAGCACCACACCCACCCATTCACAGGCGACATCACCCCCAACCCTCTGAGTACCTCTCACAAGACCAATCCATTCATAGCCCATTCCATTCCATGACCTTCCATATCCTTGGCGACAAGTCCCATCCCAACCGCTGTCCATCCCGATCATTGGCTCAATCACTACGCAGGTATTACCCTGGTCAGCTTATAAGAGTATAATCTCAGCGACAAAGAGACACATAAATGCATCCCAATGAAGCACCCCTTTGAGTCATGATCAATACAATCGTGTCAACCTTTATTCCTATTAGTCTATAAATGTCAAAGGTGTAATAAATAGAATTCCATCCACTTTTTTTTGTGTGTGTTGTTTCTTTTTGATACTTAAACTTGTGCATGGTGTGGTTGTTCCTTGGCTCCAAAGAGAATCTCCATGTCTTCCAGGGTCCGACCTTTTGTTTCGGGGATAAAGCTGACACCAATAAAGCACACCACACAGCAAGCCCCAAAGAAGAAGTAGACGCCGGATACAGTGGACGCCATGAATAAGGGGACGCAGTAAGTGATGAGAATCGAGAAGCCCCAGTTCAATCCGTAGGTGAGAGACAATCCTTTTGCACGGCACCGCATGTTGAAGATCTAAGGGACACGACATAAAAGGGGTGGTCAGCCAGGATTATCGGTTATCTTCGATGTTTTCTTTCGTCCTTACCTCTGCAGGATACACATAGGAAGCCATGCCATAGCTGAAGGCGAAGGAGGCGGTGAAGATATAGACAAAGGCGATGATGGTGTTGCGAGCATTGGTATCCACGACAATGACATTCCCAGTTTCCACATCCACAATAGCATAGCGAGCAAACATGGCACCGACAATAAACATGGAGATCCCCATAGACGCTGCACCCATTTGGAAGACAGGCACCCGCCCGACTCGGTCGATCAAGAATTGTAACGACAGAGCAGCGGCAATCAGAGATAGGATACCAGAAGCGCCACTGGCGGCAATGGAAGAGGACACATCACTAAGACCGGCATTGGCCAAGATTTGAGGGGCATAATACCAGATGGCCACGCTGCCAGTGAAGGAGGTAGAGATGGAGATGAAGAAGGCGATCAGGGTACGTTTCAGGTTGCTGCCGACAAAGAGTTCCTTGTAAGTGCGTTTGCCGAGGGATCGTTCGAATTCGATTTCGTCGTGGATCTCCGTAAACTCCTTTTGGATCGCCGGGTGGTCCGTGCCAAGTTCGTTCAAGTCAGCCAACACCGCAAGCGCTTCTTCTTTACGACCCTTATCCAATAGCCATCGAGGGGTAAACGGCAACGTGAGAGCAAACACACCAAAGAGAGCCCCGCTGAAGAGTTGGATCATCCAAGGCGCACGCCATGACCAATCAGTGGCCAAATAGTTAGTGCCAAATGTGACAAAGTAGCCAACCACTTGTCCAAAAGTGCTCATTAAAGTAAACAGACTGATAAGTTTGCCACGGATGTCAGGTGGACTGATTTCGGAATGATATCTATGTATGTAGAGGCAGATGGTTTTAGTCTGCTGATGGTGAAGGGGGATGATAGTTCAACCACTACTTACAAAGGAATACTGTTGCCAAGGATACCACTTCCAATACCAGTGATAAGACGACCAGCGCATAAAAGACCAAAGTTATATCCGATGACTTGAAAGAGCACACCGAGGCAAAAGACAGCTGAGGACCCGGCAATAGCGTACTTGCGACTAAATCGATCTAATGATAAAGTACAGCAACATGGGTCAGTGTCAATCCTTGCGTGCATATATTCAGTGCGCATAACTTACCACAAAAGTACCCAGAAGAAAAGGAGCCTATGGCAGCAGTCATCAAGTAAAGGGCCAGCAGCAAGCCTTGGAGATAAGTGTAGTTATCTTCGGTGAAAAACCGACTTTTGAAGATATCCATGGCACTTTTTTTGTGAAATAAGAAGGATAATGAGTTGGCGGCTATGTTCCTTTCTGTCACAGTGCTTTTTTTACTTACAGGATAGAAGAGATACAACCAGTGTCATAACCACATAGGGCACCGCCCAACGCAGCCACAGTAGACGAGATATAGACAGACTTGCGGAAGGGCTTGGGTTCATTGTCCAATGGGAACAAAGATTCAGTAGGAGATTTGGTTGCAAGATAGTTGGGCTGATCAAGATCCATTTGAAGTTTAGAGCTTGCCATTGTTTGAATGAGTAGCTATCAATGAGAGGAAAGGGGAGAAAAAGAGACAAAAAAGAAAAAGACCTCTTATGAGAAAAGAATTTTCAAATTTTCAACCCCCGCCCGTGATCCACATCTACCCGAGCTTTCACCAACAAGCGGACCTTGCTTCGATCGATACACAAGCACAGCATTTTGCTCAAAGAACACATCTTATGACAGGCAAAGAATCTGTCATTAAGATCTTTATCGGATCATCCTTGTTTGTACAGTGCAATGCAACCTTTCAATGTTTTGTTCCCTGAAACGCAACAAACAAAAAGGAAACAAGGGGGAAATTTGACTCTTTTTCCAAATTTCTTTGTCCGCCTTTGTGCAACAAGCACTGTTCTGATTGTGATTGTAAAGATGGGGACCTGGTATATTTCTTGATCAGATCAAAAGATAGGACAGCTGAACTGGCGCATATCGTCGTCTCTTTATAAGGCCGATGGGTCTAGAGTCAATGATTCTTAAGAATAATGGCAGTGTGTATGATAACTTGCTACATATATAATTCAGTGCCTTTTATTGAGAATGAGTCTCGATCTCTGTTTGCATGACAATGAATGTCAGGTACCCCCCCACACACACACACACACAAATTTTATTTTCAAACTCCGATAGCCACTTTAGTAACTTTCCCACACTTTTTTTTTTTCATTTCTTTGTCTTTCGCTTTTTCCCCTTGATGCGAACTCTACTTTTACATCGTGGCGGTAATCCCATTCATATAAAAAGGAACCTCTCTTTTTACCTGTTTGTATGAACTTACCGCCTCTACTTTATACAGTAACGCCAAGATTCATGTCCACCTCCACGCAACTCCACATTCGGCCTTCTGCAACGTAAAGCATAGTCCATCGAAAAGTCGAACGGTTATGCTTATAGCCAACATTTCTTTGCTCTTGTAGACTCATTGTAGCGGCACCCATTCCAAGCAACACTCAGAAGCAAGATCAATGCGATTATCGTATCCTAATGCTGAAACGGTAAGACTTTGCACTACAAGAAAACAGCGTGCTCACCGGTTACTTGTTTAGAAATGGAAAAAGCAGTTTCGTACATGCTCATGTGTTTCCCGGTGGTGTGGTCGACCAAAACGATGATGAAGCCCACTGGAAAAAGGTGCTACCAAGTACTCTGCCGCGAACACAGGACATGTAATGGACAGTGGGAAGGCTCCGTCACAGTGTGTTCTCATCATATCTTTCTTTCTAGGTTGACGCATAAAATTTGTGCCATTCGTGAAACCTTTGAAGAATCTGGCTTGCTCTTGACGACTCCTGCAGCACACACGGTACCTGAACTGGATACGGAAATCTGGCGGCACAAAGTCCACAACGATGCATCTCAATTCAAACACATGTGCGAGCTTTATAAGCTTCAACCTGCCGTCGATCGACTTGTACCCTTCGCCAATTGGATCACACCTGCCTTTGAAAAGAAACGATTCAACACACTCTTCTTTTTGACGGTTTTACACCAAACTGTGGACGAAGAACATAAGGAAACTGTCAAGGTCTCTGCGGATGGAAGGGAAACCGTGCAAATGGATTGGTTTAATCCTCGAGAAGGTAAGATCAAGGGAGAAGGGTGATGGACAGCAGAGAATGACCAGCGTTTATTGTAGCCTTGGACAACTATGACCAAAAGAAGATTGTTCTCTTCCCACCCCAATGGTACGCCTTGCGATGCATGAACGAAATATCACAACACAAAGATCTGGCAGCAAATGTAGGTGTAGGTGCGCTCCGAACCACGTCAGGCGATCCTATCACAATCCGTCCTCAACTCCACAACTCTGACGACGGCGACAACAGTAACTATGCAAAGTATTTGGCCTATCCTGGTGATGAATCTTATTCGACCCTTGGTGAAGATGTAAGGTCCGACTTTGTACAGATACCACAGGCAAAAAAGGGCGATCGTCACCGGCTCTACTTTAAGGACAGGATGCAAGAAGTGTCTCTCGAACGGTCACGGAGTGTTACGGAACTGGTCAAATCTTCTTTGTAGTCCTCCCCCCTCATATCCAACTTAGAAAGTCGCTTGTTTAGCTTAGTTAGATTCGTAGTCTTAGATAACCCTTTGTCTCTTGAATAGAATATACCGTGTCCTTTGCTCGTCAACGTCATTGTGATGTGATGTACGATAAGAATGGTCATGGGCAAGTGAACCCTCTCATCTTCCTGTTTATGTGATACGAGGGGTTAGGCATGCGTAATCTTTGGCTCTGCTAACCTTTATTGCTTGACCATCATGCATTGTAGACTTTGCCCAGACCAGCACCTCGATATCGAACAATCAATAGACCGATCTCCTAAATTTCCTTTTGAGGATGGCGGCGTTTATCAGGCTTCAAAGACTCGGATCCTGTGCCAATCCTCATCTTTGCTTCTTCTTTGGTTCTTCACCACATTTTTCTCCATCGACATTGGCACTACCACTGATCCTTTTAGCGCCGCTTGCCAAGTCTCTCCTTACACTAGATTAGTTATCCCATGGCAAGTCCTACAGATATGGTGCAGCTCAGCTATAATGTACATAAATGGAATTTTTTTTCAAACCGCTAAGGATATTTTTTTTATGTTGAAAGTTAAAATTCTAGCCGTGTAGAATGATAGAGAAGGTTATAAAGAACATATGTACACGGCTACTTTTTTCTTTTTGCTAAGAAAAAAAGTTGGGTTAGTGGTTTGAAGTCGGTCGGTTTTAGCTGGGGGACACCAATTTGCACCATTGGATAATCTATCAGCCGCATATACAAAGTCCACACTCCGATTAAAGCAGCGATTACAGCACAGCTACCACTCACAGTCCTTGTTTTCCCAAATCAACTAAACTCCGGCGAAGGTGAGATAGATGTGCCCTGGCCTGTCAAAAATGTCGGGGCTTGAAACCAAGGACACTTGTCTTTTATGGATCCGCATGGCGCAAATCCACAAACTCCGGCCCACAAATAAATGCGCCGATTGAATTGGGAAATTTGCTCCAAAATAAGGATCATGTACGTTATAGCTGAGTTGCACCATAGCTTAATCATGGTCTCACTCAGCCAATAAAATCTATTTGAAACTATCTCGATGACTTTAATCTTTTGAATACGTCCTAGTCATCTTGGAAACCATGACATGCACCGGCGTGCCAAGTCTTGGCCGACCATCACAGGGCTCAGCCCAGATAATCACAGTTATTCGAGGGTCAAGTCCCCAGTATGCCCTGTTAGAGTCGCCCACTCATTGATCCAGCATATCATATCCCATCGCCAATGTCTCCAGTATGTATTTTATCATAAACCATTACCGATCTACAGTCTCATATCCTATCCCATCCTTTTAGCACCCTGGCGGTCTGTCGTATCAGGCGCTAGTTAGGCTAAAAGGTGTCAACACCATAGTTTGAACACCGCCAAGCATCGAAGTAGACAATAAAAGAGTCACTGGGTGATTTGTGTCGCTACATATCAGAGCCCTCAAGATCACTGGAGCTATACAAAAGAACAAAGTCATGTAGAGGGGTTAAAGTAGGTTTTTTATTAACTAAATGAGACTATGCTTAAGCTACATGTCCTAGTGGATGGCAGTGAATACAGAGCTTGTCATGGAGCCTCTAATCTAGTGTAATGAGCTAAGGAAAAGAGAGTGGAGAGCAGACCAGTGTTATCCAAAGTATCAGTAGTAGTAGGCGTTGAAAATGGATGAAGGGGTAGTGCACTTCATTGGTACAATAGCTGGGTAATCTACAATGGAATGGGAGTGCACCTAAAAAAAAAATTCAAGGGTTTCCCCATGTTTTTTACATTAAAAAATTTTAAAAGGGCCTTTTTGGGCGACATGAAGCAGTGGTGGAGTCGCCGATAGCATCGTCGTCGTCGTCAATGTCGTCGTCATCGTCGTAGCCGATCTAGTGTCAAATGAAAGAGGAATGATGCAAAAGGCGAAAAGTTAGTAGTGGTAAGCAAAAGATGAACATGACGTTAGAAGAGGAGAGTTACCGTTCGTTCGTTCGTCTGCTCATCCGTCCGTCCGTCCGTTCGTTCATTCGTTCGTTTGTCGTCGTGGAGTAAAAAAGAATGACAATGCGGTAAAAAAGTGATGACGAAGGGAAGAAGGAGCAAAAATAAAGAACAGGCAAAAAAAGTTCTTATCTGGCCAAATCGGGGTTTGAAATGTTCCTGAGATTCAATTTGCAGCAGATCCCTGACATACCAGAGTGAGCATGCTACTACATTCTGAATGCTATGACGTTGACTTACCTTTTGAATGACAAGTAGGCTGGATCAGAGAAGATTGAATGTTGCCAAATGGGATGGCAGGGGTGGAGTTTCATCATGACCACCGAGACTTGTATAGAAGTCTTCTTGAGCATCATGATCACCTTACAAATGCATTGCCAGCGACGGTAGGTTGAGTGGGATCGCTCTTGTCAGGAATGAGTCCTTTTGCCACCATACGAGCTGATGAGCCGCAATTGATATGCATCTCCTTGTTGACCTGATACCAGGAGAAGAGAGGGCCCTGCCGATCGATCCCCGATGAGAAGAGTAAGATCATTCCTGTGCTTGGCGGGGCGGTTTCATCTTTATTTCAAATTGAGTACCAGTTATGCCCCCCATTTAAATTCTTATTGTCCGCAAAATTTCAGGATACGCCGCTGTCAGCCTGACGGAGTGTGAAATACATTCGAATGTCTCTCTTAGTACAGTAAACGAACAGTCCTACCAAAATGTAGTGGCCATAGAGTTACTAACAGTGAAACTAAGTGGTGAAAAGGATCCAGCCTCTTTATTGTATGTCAAGATTCAGACACACCCATCAAGTGTAGGGTCAAGGGTAGCAACTCCCCTCTTCTTTGATATAAAAAAGCGAACCATTATCGTTAGGCTTATGTTCGATGACGATTCGAAAGTGATAGATATCCATTACAGTGGGCAGTTTTACAATGATAGTCAGTAAAGATGATGTAATTGTAATGAATGACCTTGTGGAATGACCTCAACTAGCCCAGTTGTCGGAGCTGGACGCTGTATTTTGAAACCCCGCGTGCATGAAACATCGTTGGAAAGGCAAGAAGATCGACAATAGTCAAAAAGAGGCTCTCATTTAGGCTTCAGAAGGTCAAATGATGTGATGGCCAGTGATGTTTTTAAAAACAAAGAGATGGTATTTCTTAATGGAGACAAACAATGATGCAAATAGATTTCCTTTTGGGAAGAATGAAGTCTAAACAGGTCTGGTTTATTCGATTGATGTAAAGAGGACGACTATAAGTAACTTGGGAGGGTATATACAAAGTGAGATATGATATTAAGCAATGCTAAGGATGATAAGGAATTGTACAAGACTACAGTATAACAATGTAAGGAAAGGAATGGAGGAAATGATTGTGAATGAATGGAGGTGGGTTTATCTATATACAGCGACCAAAAGTAGTATCATGATCACGGAGAAGAGGAGGACTTGGATAGAGAGGCATACTGGTGAATGGAATGGATCAAAGTGCCACCGCGAAGGTAGTTGTTTTCTCCTTCGGTAATGGAATCCAGAATAGCATTGATGTTATCGACACCTGACCAAGCTTGGTGATCTTGAAGGGAGAGAAGAGTCATTCGGAGTTGACAGTGAGGTGGCAGCAGGAAGGAGTTAAAGTGATTAAGGACAGCACGGATATGGTTATCAGTCATAACAAGGAGTTGAGGAAGATCTTGTTGTACGATGTCGACCAAGGTAGAATGCATGTTTTCTTTGACGTAAACATCGACAATGGCCGAGAAACTGGTGGAATGAGCTTCAAGACAGCCATGTCGAATAACCACATCGTCGTTGTCGTCTTGTGCATCGTCGCCGTCAGAGAGAGTGGTTGAAGGGCAGTATTCTAATAGAGAGGTTTCCATAAAGGAGCGGAGAGATACCGAGTCCAGGGCGGCAAAGGAGCTATGGCTGTACCACATGTTAGGCAGTTGATCTTCCACATAGGAGCCCACCGCACCTTGTATCTGTTCTTTGAGCAATCGAATATCAACATCCCCACTACCGTTGTTGCCTTCGTCGTCATAGTTTCTTTGCAATTGCTGTTGCTCCTGGTGATAAGAGTTTCCGTAGTTGGTGGATGGCTGAGAAGTGAGTTGGACAGAGGATTGGATTTGCGCAGCCAATGATTTCGAGAGGGCTATCACAGCGCTTTCTAAATGTTCGGCCATGATATGAGCGGAAAGGAGGTGAGTGAATCGATTCAGGTCCACAAAGAATTCGGCGTCGTCAATATCGGTAACGTCTAGAGGTGAGTTGGGCGCTGGTTTCTGCTTGTTGGCGAAGTCGATGCTGGAATCAGTAACGTCATTGCTGTCAATGGGTAATGTGGACACCAGTGAAGTTAAAAAAAGTAGGACGCCCGCTGTAAAGGTTAAATGGTGAATGAGAAGCATTGAGCAAGTCAATGGTGTGTAAGAAGATGTGAAAAAGGAAAAGGAATATGTGTGCACTGGAAGAAAGAAAGAAGAAGAAGAAAGAACCGGGAAAAAAAGCTTGCGCCTTCAATTTAAAATAGTTTGAAGGCGGAGTTTAAAATGCTTTTTTTAGTCAGGACCCAGTGAATCATCAAAGGCACTGCATCAAATGAGGTTAAACCAAATCCCACTATCTCCTATTCAATTTTTGAGTAAAACTACCTTTTTCTGGTAGATCGGTTCGCTATGTTGATCAATATCATTCAGCAATAATGAATATCTAATCACTTGCCATTGAACAAGACCACCTTTATCGCAGTATGTACACCATGCCTATCTGTGTAATGGCAATTAAGGTGAAACTCCTTATTGCCATCCAATAAAGCAATGGTGAAGACCGAGAGGCATGAGATTCACTAATAGGGACGAAAAGGAGGCTAAACGGATTCACTCCAATCTACCAATTTTGGAGATGATCCATCGTCTTCCGTCCAATTGCCCCGCCACAGTGAAAGCGACCGCCCTCCTATCCTTATCAAGTCCATCAACCCTATACGCTAGATACCTCTACATCACTTTAGACACTACATCGCTTTATTCAATAAACATAATCAACTTTTATCTATATCTGTATCTAAATCTACAAAGGCCCACCCATCTATGACAAACTGTCAGGAGACCCCTCTGCCAAGAATCTGTGTCTTGACTGCGCCTGGCCAAGGGATGATGCGCCATATCCTGGGAAGAAAAGTAGCAAAGGTATCCAAAAACGACATTGTCATCCTTCTTGCCCATGTTGATTGGACTAAGAATAGGGTCGTCCTTCAAAAGATACCCTATAAATAACATTAGAAGCATTTCCTTTCTCTTTTACCCAACTTTACCTGGCATTGCGGATTGCTACGTGACAGAGTCTAGATGCATTGTCCAAAAAGTGCGCCCTGAGTGATCGCCCAGCCATCCGTAGATCAGATAGTATCTATATCGTCCGATCTGTAGTCAAACCAAAGTATAGTTACGAGGCCGTCGTCATTCAATACCTTGATCCTTACCACCATGCTAATGATCTTTGGATGTCTAGGAGATGTATCGAAGCGTTTGTCGATAGGGCTCATTGCGATGTATCGAGGGAAGCTTCAGTAAAAAGACCATCCGGTGGACCTTCGATCGTTGGATGTTGCTATCAGTGGCCCTGCGCTTAGAGTCGATGCCATAACAGTACTAACGCACAATCTATAAAGAGAACGTAAGAGGATCGTCAATACTGCCGAGTGATGTTTACGTTTATTTTTTTGTTGTTCGCAATCGCTCTGTTCTATCGGCAGTGGTGGTGAGGTCCAGACTCAGAGTCAGGCAAACTATAGAAAGAAAAGAAGCTTCCTCGTTTACTATTAAATGCTAGCTTGTCATTGGCCTATAATTACCTTGCTGTAGTACGCCAATCGTTTCCTGAGCAGAGTTGTTGAATGATTATAGGTCGTTCCAGCACTTGCAGCACATAAGTATCATTCGCTGTGTCTTGTCCCGTAGTGTATGTGGGTTCCAGGTACCAAAGTTCTTCTCGTTGGGGAAGGAGTCTGCACGTGTGATCATTAGTGTGATGTATCCCCGCCAGCTGTCCCTATGAATAGAGTTAAATACAGTCTGTAGTCAGTCGATTATCACAATGTCTTCATATGGCTTTACTGTCCCTTTTTTTGTTCCATCAAGCCTAAGAATCTTCCACAAGCTTTAATGTGCCAGATAGTCAGGGCGGTAAGGTGAGGGGCATCTTTTTTCTTTTTCGTGTTTGGTGTAACAGCGGAGCATTGAATCGGACCTAGAGTATAAATAGATTAACCCAGCACACTAGTCCTAACAAGTGACCTTACCAGGATTTGTACTTTTGCATATGCCTCTAATCCCGAGAATTCATTAGTGTCATTTTGAAGCATGGGTATAAGCGCTAAGATAGGGTTCACTTACTTCTTTACATGAGATAGGCAGCTCGTTTGCAATGACATCTTTGTACAATCCAAGTTACCCTTCCAAAAGTCAAACAAGAGTCTGCAGAATAGTTGCCAAGGATCAATTTTGATAAGGTGAATGGGAATCAAGAATCTAAACTGATAAGAGAGAAAGAGCAGGTCACCAGGAGAGATCGAATGCTAACCCTTTTCCTCTATTTCTTACCCAAGTTGTAAAGTATCCCATTATGGTATGGTACTGCGCTATGAGTAAAGCAATGATCAGGTTAGATGGATAATTACATGAATCAATCCAATGTGGCACTTACAAGTGTAACAGCCATGTTTCCAATTCAAAGTGGTAGATGCAAGACCACCACCATAGTGCTGGACAGAAACAATTATGTCATGCAGTCAGAGATACGTTACATCAAACATACGTCCTACTATTCTTTTACCTCGACATCGCCATTCTAGTCTGCTGGATACGGTGATACAATGGAGATCTTATACAATTGATGGCAGTGCACTTGATCGATCGACAAAGCTTTTTCATTCGATAGCCCATTCATGTTGCATAAAGAGAAGTGAGTAGCTGTGAGTATTTGAAGCTTTTGATCTGGCATCTCTTACTTTGTTGTGTCTAAGAGCGAGCAGCGTTCCCTAGCCCATGTCGGTGCATACAATCTTCAAAGTCGACCCTGCCGTATGATGTTCCTTCCTTTACCATCATGACCACCAAGTTACCCATCGACAGACTATCTTTATAGATTGTAAGAAGGTCACCATTAGGGTGATTCAAGCCAAGACCTGTGAAAAGTCGTTGTGTTACCGTATCGCCTAACATCAATCAAAGACGGTGAGCATCAGGAAGCATGGAGGGACCGCATCGCTTACTTTTAACATAATTCAAATCATCTCGAAGGATCTATATGAGTGTGGATGCAAGGAGAAGAGAAAGAGAAAAAAGAAAGCTGGAGAAAAGTGAAACACTTACCAAATTTTTGGATTTCAAACTCCGCATATTCATGCCACTGGGCTGGGTCAAGGTTTGGCGCACCAGATGATTTGCACCTCGCCTACACCCCCACTGGGGGTTTAAACGCTGCTCTGGCTATAAGTATCACTTTGGCTATTTTTTGCTTCTTCATACCTTAATTCAATCCGTGTGCACACTACCACTGTTACTTTCAGCACCGCTGACCAGCTCCCTTCTTCATTCCGAGCTCATTACACTAGATTAGCTATTCCGTGGCAAGTCCTACAGATATCTTGGTCATAGTCTCACCCAGTCAATAAAACCTATTTGAGAACATTTCTATGGTACGCAATCGGTCGAGCCAAATCTTGACCGATTGTTGCACACACGAGAATTTGAAAAAGTCGGGCGGGGTTTGAACATATTTGACTTTTTTAGAAGCTTTACGATTTGCAACTCCCATTTTGTAACAAGTTGCCCTCTCTCTTCAAAACGAGATGGATAACCCATCTTCAAATTCATTATGGATCAAGATGACATGTATATCCATCGAATGATGTTAAAACTGAAGCATATCTGTGCTGCACGCTTCTCTGAACACTACATTGTGCCTCAAAACATCGACCTATTCCAGTGGCCCCAAAGTTGGCCACTCATCCATTGAAACTCAACATCCTGCCATCATCAGTGAGATAAGAAGTACTAATCTCTTCAAGTAAAATTTGAGGTGTGGTTTGTTATCTCTTTCATGATCAAATCCATGTCCAATAAAAAGTAAGACTTTTCATGAGGGAATTCAAGGAGCAGGTCCACATGGGCAGGTCCAAAAAAAAAATGAAAATCGGAACTTCAAAATTCTGAGAAGGTCTGAAAAAGTCGGAACTTCAAATTAGGTCTGCAAAGGTACGAATTATTAGAGGTCATGCATGAATGATTGAAGAAGTGTTTATTGATAAGTATATGGTTTGATGTTTATATAACATCCAGTGTTTTAAGGAAAAAAAACTGAAAGCTGGAGCAAAAAAAGGGGAGTGTGGGTATCATGGTCCATTTTTGTGTTCAGGTACAGGAGGTTTATCCCATTGTGGATCTATATTGTGCGTTTAGAGCAAGATAATCTAACGCTCACCTGGTGAATTAGTCTATTTGTAATATTAGCGTGCTCATATTACGCAAGAAATATGCATTTGGATGTCGAATGGGTCCATGAACACCACAAAAAGCATTAAAAAAGCTACCAATTGGAGTGGTACGTACGAAAAAAGTGAGCTCATCCAAGGAAACCAGGCATTCTTGGTACCATGCAATAGATACAAAGTACGTCCATCTTTTTGTCGAATTTGAACTCAGGTTGTCCATTCAGTTTGGGAGAAAAAAAGAGAAACAAAAAGTTTTTCAAATGCATGGCTCATCCCTTTTTTTTGTAAAGAATGCTTTATTCCTCAGAACTGAGATAGACAAACTGCGTTCAAATTTTGCAAGGACTTGGACGTGCTTTGTATCTATTGCATGATACCAAGAAACATGCATTTGGATGTCGAATGGGACCATGAACGCTACAATAAAACTTAAAAAAGCGACTGCTGGGAATGGTACGTATTAAAAAAGGGAACTCATCCAAGAAAACCAGGCATTCTTGACACCATGCAATAGATACAAAGTACGTCCATCTTTCTGTCAAATTTGAACTCAGGTAGTCCATTCAGTTTGGGAGAAAAAAGAGAAACAAAAAGTTTTTCAAAGGCATGGCTCAACCCATTTTTTTTTATAAAGAATTATCTATTTCTTAGAACTGAGATAGACAACCTACGTTCAAATTTAATAAGGAGACGGACGTGTTTTGTATCTATTGTATGATACCAAGAAACATGCATATGGATGTTGAATGAGTCCACGAACGCTACAATAAGCCCTAAAAAGCGACGAATTGGAGTTTTACGTACCACTTACAGATATTTTCATAGATTGAGTAGACTGGGTAGATTGACGGATGTGGGGCATGATATCTTTGTCTATACTTGATCAGGATGATATGGCTTGTTTGGAGGTGGAGCATCCTTTTTTTCAAAAAGCGGCGGTTGAAAAAATTGGGCAACTTTTTGGTTTTTTGAAGTGGACGATGGCAGGAACACATGGTGCTTGTGTAGATAGAGTTCAAAAGGCAAGGTGATCGAGTCTAAAAGTTAGATCCATTCATTTACACCCTTGACACAGAGTGAGAGCAGCAGCAGCAGACTCTGGTTTAACCGTCATCGTTTCTTCGGGATAATCGTCTTCATCTTTGTTCGAAGGACTAAAGGTAAACATCAGTCAATCAAAAATTTATGACCTTACTCTACCCAATCTCAACTTCCGGAATACCTTTGTTTTATGGCGACTTGAAGGACATGAGCGTCATTCCTTCAACCACTTGACTTCCACCTCAAAGCCCGAAGAGCGGAGATCGGAATCGGAGTGTGAACATTTTGCGAAATCTTGGGAATAAAAGGGCAAATCGGCATACGTACCCTTTCTTTTGCTTTTCTTTCCCACACCCATTTCTTATCTACTATGTCTTGTAAGTATTCTTATCGTCTAGCAAGCTTGAAAACCGTATATAAACCATGCAGAAGACTTACACTTTCTTGTACCTTTTCTTCTCATCCTCATCACGCTCTAGCCTCCAACTACATTGTCACCTTCAAGAAAGGCACCCCTGCCTCTGTCATTGACGAACAAGCCAAGAAAGCCGAAGAAGCAGGCGCCACTATCAAACACCGCTACACCTCCGCTATTCTCGGCTATGCTGTATCTGTACCCAATGATGCCATCAATGCCTTCGATGCTAGCCACCCTGATGTCGATTTCGTCGAAGCTGACGGTGAAGTCACTATCCAAGGCCAGAAACACTTGTCCGGCAACTAGTTTAGTCCCTCTTCTTGTAGTCTACACTAGTACGTTTTAGTTTTATAGTTTACCTCTCGGTAAGCCCTTTGTTTTGATTACTCAAGTGTCTCGAAACCTGCAGTCGGTTTGTATAGTACGTGCATGTGTTTGTTCCAACTCCGCATATAAAGATCCTTTTTTTATGTATCCTCCTCTGTCTTGTCTTTGTGTATTATCATCTCTTTTAAATTGTCTACTTCGAAGGTACATTTGTGTGAAGAGGACTTGCCCGTCAAGGTAAACTACACGCACCAGGGTTTAGCTGATCTGGGTCGCCACAGCAACTTCGGGTCATACCAAAAAGTCCCGTTTCTGCATGTCAGACTAACAAAACGTTTATCCGGATGGGGTATTGTCTTTATAGAACATTGATCAAGTTTCGTGTCCTTTCCTTCAAAGTTGAAACGATACCAATGGCACCACTGTTTCCATGGAAAAAAGGTACCACCCCGGCTTTGAAGCCCCGGCATATCGGGATTTGAAAATCAAAAGGCTATAAATCATTTCCTGATTCCATCCTTCTTCTTTCCCTTTCTTTTCAACATCCCCTACTCTTTATTTTACATTCACTACTATGGTTGACGGAAACGCTACTGCTGGTGCCAAGCTCTTCAAGACTCGTTGTGCCCAATGCCACACTGTGGAAGAAGGTGGCCCCCATAAGGTTGGCCCCAACTTGAACGGCATCTTTGGTCGCAAGTCTGGCCAGGCTGCTGGCTTCTCTTACACTGCTGCTAATGTCAACAAGGGCGTCACCTGGGATTACCAAACTTTGTTCGATTATCTTGAAAACCCCAAAAAGTACATTCCTGGCACCAAGATGGCCTTTGCTGGTTTCAAGAAGGTAAGTTGAATGAAAAGGTCTAAATCTTTAGGTCTTGTGAATGACATGACAACTGACTTTGTTTGATTCGTATAGCCTAAGGATCGTGCTGACGTTGTTGCTTACTTGAAGGATGTCTGTTAAATCTCTCTGGTACTCTTTTAGATCCTATTACTTGTTATCATATATCATCGCCATCCCCGATTGTCGTCAATGACTCTCCTCCACTTTTATATCACACCAACGTAGAAAATAAATTGAACATTTAGATCTCTGTTGTAATCGCTTGGGGCTGGTGATGGAAATGTTGTAATTATAGGCTTGTGGAATGTAGAGGGTAGTTATCTGATGACAGATGTGTCGGAGCGGAGTTTAATTAAAGTAGCAGGATCAAAATGTACTGCAACCTCCAATTGCCTCGCTACCTAATCTTCAAACTTACTTGCCATAGAGAACAATATCATGTCCCTATCCTTTATCATCTTTTCTTTCGACACTTCTTATCTCCAGAAGATCTTCCACTGGAAGTAGATGTAACCATTCTTGCAAACCCCACGACTCACTTATCACGGCGTCCTGATGAATGCACCACCTTCATCACCAGTCATTGATCATTCATGTGGATCCAGGGATACACCTCCAATTATGGCAGCCATACAAATCTTTTCCTTCGTCATTACGCTAGATTAGTCTTACTATGCCGTCCTAGCATACTCCTGTTGAGAAAACCAGGAGCCAGAGTAGGTGTCGAAAATGTGTCCGTAAGATTTTTCGGACTCCGCCTGTTGGAAAAAGGGAATGCTACACTACTGTACAGACAGAGCTACCCGGAGAGAACCAACCTGCGGGTAATGCTACAGACAGAACCATCCGGACAGAACCAACCTGCGTATCCTGAATTTTGCTGACAATAAGGACTCACATGGCAGGGGAGTCTCTGAGTCCCTGACTTCAGTCCCGGTCATAGATGGGACTCAACTTGAAATGAAGATGTAACCGCCCCTGCCCACACACTCCTCTAACAATGTGTGCCTATGCACTCTAGATTTCAAAACCCGATTGGCTATAAGATCTTTTTTTATGCCTGTTCTTCATTTTTGCTCCTTCTTCCCCTCGTCATTACTTTTTTGCCTCCACATTGTCATTTTCTTTTTTCCACGACGACAAACGAACGAACGAACGAACGAATGTGTACACGAACGAATGAACGGTAACCCTTCCCTTCCCACATCATGCTCATCTTTGCCTACCATTACTAACTTTTTGCCTTTTGCATCGCTCCTCTTTCTTTTGACACTAGATCGGCTACGACGATGACGACAGCAATAGGGACGACGACGATGCTAATGACGACTCCACCACTGCTCCATATCGCTCAAAAAGGCACTTTTAAAATTTTTAAATGTAAAAAACATGGGGAAACCCTCGCAATTTTTTTTTAGGTGCACACCCATTCCATTGTGGAATCTCGTAGTCCAAGTTACTAATAAAAGTGTACCAATTCTATGCCCATACCCTTCCGCTACTATCACTGATACTTTTACACAGCTTGGCCGTTTTTGTCCACCTCATTTGCTTGATTTTTATAGTAGCTTAGTCATTCTCATTACAACCCGTCGCCATTTACACAATAGCTTAACTCCGGCCTCAAACATAGTCTTTACCATACCCATTAACCCTATTGTATCAATAAAACTTTGTATGTATGCGAAGATAGACCTTACGATCATGTACATGTCATTAGATTCATTACAACTAGTAAACCAATGGCGTTTTAGGAGTTCTCAATGATGAGCTACTCACCTGTAGTTTGGTTTTTATAATGTACATGGTATTGTCAAGGCTGTGTTTTTGAAAAACATCTTTCGTAGGATGATTTAAGTAGGATTTATTGATGGGATAGGACTAAGGGTTATGGTACATTTGGGGTAGTAATTAAGCTAATGTCTAATGGCAACAAGCTATTGTAATGGGATTGACTAAACTGCTGTAAAAAGTAAGCAAATGGAGGTGGACAAAAACGGCCAAGCTGTGTAAAAGTATCAGAGATAGTAGCGGAAGGGTATGGGCAAAAAATTGGTACACTTTTCTTGGTAACTTGGACTACGAGATTCCACAATGGAATGGGTGTGCACCTAAAAAAAATTTGCGAGGGTTTCCCCATGTTTTTTACATTTAAAAATTTTAAAAGTGCCTTTTTGAGCGACATGAAGCAGTGGTGGAGTCGTCATTAGTATCGTCGTCGTCCCTATTGCCGTCGTCATTAGTATCGTCGTCGTCCCTATTGCCGTCGTCATCGTCGTAGTCGTTCTAGTGTCAAAAGAAAGAGGAGCGACGCAAAAGGCAAAAAGTTAGTAATGGTAAGCAAAAGATGAACAAGACGTGAGAAGAGGAGAGTTACCGTCCGTTCGTTCGTTTGCTCGTTCGTTTGCTCGTTCGTTCGTTCGTTTGACGTCGTGTAGTAAAGAGAATGACAATGGAGGCAAAAAAGTAATGACGAGGGGAAGAAGGAGCAAAATAATACGACGGGCAAAAAAAGTGAACTTAAAGCCAATCGGGGGTTGAAATTTAGAGTGCATAGGCAGGATCGTGTTCCTGAGCTTCAATTTGCAGCATATCCCCAACATATCAGAGCGAGCATGCTACTACATTCTCATGCTATGATGTGGACGTACCTTTTGAATGACAAATAGGCTGGATCAGAGAAGATTGAATGGTGCTAAATGGGATAGCAGGGGTGGAAATCCATCATGAGCACCGAGTCTTGTATAAAAGTCTTCCTGAACATCATGACCGCCTTTACAAATGCATTTTTAGCGACGGTAGGTTGAATAGGATCGCCAGGACTGAGTTCTTTCGCCGCCAGTCGGTCATGTCATTCGGCGATCGCCGAGAACAACTTCTTGCAGAGGCTGGTAGGTGGGTTAAGGGCGGCAGGTGCAAGATAAAAGGATCACCCATTGGTGTGGAAGCCTGCCATTAATCGCATCATTTCTCTTGGAAGGCTGGTGAGATATGCCCTCCGTCGTTGTATTGTTCCATCGGCCTTGGCGTCGTATTTGATCCACGTTCGCACACACGTTACCCGCCATACGAGCTGATGAGACGCAATTGATATGTGTGTTTTGTTGGACCTGATACCAGGAGAAGAGAGGGCCTTGCCGATTGATTCCCGATGAGAAAAGTAAGACCATTCCTGTGCCTGGCGGGGCGGTTTTATCTTCATTTCGAATTGTGTCCCAGCTATGCCTGGGACTCAAGTCAGGGACTCAGAGAGTCCCCCGCCATATCAGTCCTTATTGTACGCAATATTCAGCAAACACAGATTGGTTCTGTCCCGGTGGTTCTGTCTGTAGCATTCCCCTTTTTCCAAGGTCTGTCTGTCCTTTCTTCAAAAGGCGGGGTTCGAAAATTAAAAAATCTGAACTGTTTCAAAATGTTAACTTTTGGCGTCCATTTTTTTTGAAGTTGCTTATTTCTCAGAACCTAGATGGACAACCCACCGTCAAATTTTACAGGCATTACGATGTAATGCATATGTTTTGACTGATACCCAGGAACAAACATTTTTATGTTGTATGCGACCGGGAACGCTACGAGAAGCCCCCAAAGTGCGACTGTTTGGAGTGGTTGCTAAAGTAGCGAACCATCCGAAGAAATTAAACTTTCTTGATATCAGTTGATAGATAAAAAGTACCTCTGAGTCAATGTCAAATTTGAAGTTGAGTTGTCCATCCCGTTCACAAGAAAAATGAGTTCCAAAAAAAGTGAAACTTTTTCCAAGGTCTGTCCTTTCTTCAAACTAATCAACCAAAAAATTAAGTTTACGCAGTGGGGGAGATTGAATGCCCGTGTACCCTTTCGGGTCCTATGATTTCATTAGCCAATCACTGCAGGGTTTCAAACACCTGAAAAAAAGTCATCACAGCACAAACATCAGATGATTCTTTACGAGAGACTATAGCAAGCATGACATCAGCGTTTGTGCGGAATTGATGCCACCCTTCTTTATTACAACATCATTCATCCAAACTATGGGCTATGCCTCACATCAATCCAAGCATAAACGTCTTTTATTACCAAACTGAGACAGACTAGCAACTTTAAGGGATCATAAAACACTATTACTACATCAAAGGGTCTGGTATCATTGCACTAGGATTGACAGATCGACGGTTAGACTGAGTACCAGAAGCTATCATGGAGCAAAAGTTAGCATTGACAGTCTCATTCAAGGTCCTTTTTTTGTACTTACGTGACAAAAAGTCGGGTCGGCCTTCAAAGGGGCGGATTTTCGCATAAGCATGAGCGACGTTGTCAATGTAAGCCTTTTTAGCTAGACCGAGAGAGAGAGAATAGATGTTGAATACCATTTACATTCGTACTACCCTTCACAAATGACTTACCTGTTGCTGGATGTTCAAAGATAATCAATGCCCGGGTATCATCCATCCATTTGATCCGGTAGCCACCACGGATGTTCTCGTATTCACGGAAAATGTCATGTAGATGGTGCGTCTTGAATGATTTTGGAAAGTCGTAGCAGTCCAATATAACAGTAGGTTCGTCCACCACAGGTACTTGAGCTAAAAAAAAAAGAGAGAGAGAGAGAGATATCATAATGAGAAGGAATGGATGATACATCACTCACCCACGTGTTACCTGGAGGTTCATTAAAAGGATCCATCACCCGGCTAGCACGTTTGTTCTTTCGAGCCAAGATAGCAGCTTCTTCGTCAGATCGATCGTACTGGCGCAAGAGCTCGTCCCATTCTTCAGGGCCGGCACTGTGGCGAGGGTCGTCGTAGGATAGATTTTCAAGCATGGTGCCTAGTTTCTCCATGCGAGGGTCGTAGGAGGACATGGAGCTGCGGTTGCTATGGTAGTTGGAATACCGGTGGGCAGCAGGCGTAGAAGAAAAGCTGTTATCTTCAGAGTAGTCTTCGTCATCCATCGAGTTGCCGCCACTACTGCCATTGTTGTGTTGCCCTCTACGCCAACCTCGTTGCTGTTGTTGCATTGACCTACCCCCGAAATCTGCACTGTATCGAGCCCCATTGCTGTTGAGATCTACACCATAAGAGCTACGTTTGTTGCCTTGTCCATCAATAGAGTATCGCTGTTGGTTCGATCGCTGCACTTGATCGGGAAGGTCGCTGCGTCGATGAACAGGAACGTAGGCCAACATGCTGCTTCGTTTCGTTTGCTTGTTGCTTGTGGCGTCCATCATATATAAAAAAACTAGAGGTAAGCGTTCACAAAGTCTTAAAGGTGTGTAAAGTAAGAGATTCAAACGAATGAATAGAAGGAATCAAGGGTATAGATTCAAAAGAGTGAAGATTGTAGAAGGGCCTTTAGAAGGAATGATGAGTATGGGCGTTGCTAGTGTTTTTGTTGTGGAGTTACTAATTAAAAACGAAGACTGGTATCTGAATGCTTGGGATCAAAAGGAATGAGTGTAAGTAGGTATAAATAGTGTTTATAAATGGAAGATAGGAAAAGAAAAGAAGGGAGTAAAGAAACGAGGAGAGGGGCAAATGAAAAAATATCCTTTTCAACCCAGCATTGCGGGGTTTCAAATACACATTTTCAATTTACTTTTTGCACCATTGTGTGCCAGGTTCAGTAGAGCCTGTCAAATGGCCCTCCTCCCATTTACAACTCCTTGTCTTTCAATTCCCCCTAGGGCTAGATTTTTCGAATCAGGGGTAGCATAGCCGAGGTATGCAAACCAAATGAAAATACCAGGTCTTTTGCTTTCGGGCATGTGCTTCCCACTCACCATGAAACGTCTCAACTTCGGTCAATCAGGCGAAACCTATTTTCCGAGCCCTGCGGGAAGTCCTACCGACCGTTCTTGCTCGGGGTCTTAATGGTGCTCTTTTCAACACCCTCCTGTGAACAGGTGATTGTTGCTTACAAAAATGCTCATGATCTACAAGGTAGTTGCTCATCAACCAAAAAGGACTAATAATCTGTAATGCGAGACATATGCCGGTTGTATTTGAATCCCGAGCCTTTCGCTTCTCCAAACCAACCGCACAGTGCCAAGACGTGACAATCGAGGACTTTCAATGCAGGTGTAAAGGGGTTTAAACTCCGACGAGAGGAGACCTTCCCTCAGGAAACGGGGGGGGGAGGTATCTTACGCACAGGGGCAGAGCAAACGTTGAAATTTGAAAAAGGCATCGGGTAATTTGCAACTTCACTGATTTTCAAATCCCGCTTCAGGCTACAAAGTAGTCTCTTCTGTCAATCCATTTCTTTGCTTCTTCTTTGCTTCTTTATCACTTTTTATTTTTCCGTCGTTATTAGCAACGCACGAGGAACGACTCGCACTCTATAGAACGACGAACGCAGGGTAGGTATCTTTTTCCTTGGCAGCTTGTTTATCTTTTGTTGCCAATTGCTAACAATTTGCCAATTGCATCTTTCCTCATTCTTTTCGAGATTGGACCGGCTACGACGATGACGACGATGACGACTCGCCCACTGCTTTATATCACAAGATAAGGCTGTTTTAAAGATTTTAAATATGAAAAACAGGGGGAACCCTTGAATATTTTTTTTTCGTGCACTCACCTCATCTATAGTTGATTCCATAGCCGTTGCACTGCAGAAGTGCAATATACCTTTGGCTTGATCCCTGTGTCCATCACAACTGATGCTTTCGAAACCGTCAGTCTGTTCTCCCCTCCTCCATTCCCAACGTCATTACACCACATTAGCTACTCTATGGCAAGTCACTCCTTCCCCCACACTTGGAAATATAGCTCAGTTGTAGTCTCATTCATCTCAATAAAGCATACTTGGCTCCTTCTTTATATGACTTTTATTCTTCTCCACCTTCCTCTGGAAAAGTGGAGACTTATACCATTTTTAAACCCCGCCAATTTGCCCTCTCACCAACAAGGGGCTGATTTTCTTTCTCTGCCTTTTCTTTGCATCTTCTTTCATTCTCCATCTCTTTTTCTTTCCAATCGGCTTTGCCATGGTACCGCCTCCGACACGAACTGTATACAGCGACCTTCAACGATAAACGCAGGGTAAGCCTTCTTCTTAGTTTCAAGTCCCCCTTTCTCTTACACTGCTAATCGTAACCTCTTCCGTCATTACTTGTCTTTCTCAATAGATTCAACAGAATGACAAAGGATATTGGCTCTCTGGCGTTAGGAAGGAATGGACGTTAGGAAGGAATGGACTTGGACTTGGACTGGCGGTTTAGAGGGTTTGAATTCAGGAATTACGAAAACCAAAGGGAAACCCTTAAAATTTTTTCTCAATGCATTGACTCTCCATAGTAGATTCCCTCACCATTGCCTTGATAAAGAGCGCTACCCTTTTGCCCACTCTGCCACTGATATCTTTGTGACTCCCACCAGCTCTCATCTTCTTCATCGCTTTGGCTATTACACTAGATTAGTCTTGTCATGACCTGTCAGCCCTCTCAATCTCACTTAGACTTGTAGTTTAACCATAGATGAAGCCAGCTTTTAGCGTACCAATCAATAAAATTCAGATTTCAAAGTGCATGGATACAATGTAAAACGTTTATTGAGATCCAGATGTGTGAATAAGCCAAGGGGAAGGGCCAGTGTTGCTGATCGGCATCATTTCAAACCTTAGAAGCAAGCGCTCCTTGATCTAGTTGCGGCATAGAAACACCAACCCAAAGCCTGGCAGTTCAAAGTACAAATGGAATAAGAGGGGAACCCTGTTGTAACGAAAGGAAAAAAGAAAGGATCAGTATCATATCATTGCATGACGAGTGTTATCTTACCTGGCCCAAAAAAGGGAAGTGGAGTTTGAAATGTGCAGGCGAGCTCAGGCTCAGCGTAGGCTCAGGGCGTGCATAAACTCCGCTCCTTAGTGGTAGGGTCAGGGGGTCCTAGGCTTATCACTGAACTAATGCACTTTGGCACTTGAGTTTTGGCATGTGTGTTGTACTCGCTAATTGGCTCGATTCTGCCCAGCATTAGATCTTACAATGTTGGACATTGAAGGCATTATGGAGCATACGATCATTCCTCGGCTTAATTAAGCGGGGGGACTATTTTGCCAGGTTACTACTGAACATGTAATTGAAAAGTTG
>LT554318.1:52961-73426 GCA_900079185.1 Absidia glauca
CTACGGACTTCCTGCGCAGACCGTTAAAGTTTCAAGATAGGTCATTTAGTAGACTAATGACAGTTCACCATCATAGGCCATCACCATTCTCCTGCTTGAGTAGAGCCATGGGCTCCACATTTCAAAATGGTCGAGTCTCAATTCTAATTGGACGGGCATGCTCGTACGGCTTTCATGAGCGGACCGTTGAAGTTTCAAGGCAGGTCATTCACTAGGCTCATGACCGTTCATCATCACAGGCCATCACCATTCTCCCGCTTGAGTAGAGCCATGGGCTCCACATTTCAAAGTGGTCGTGTCTCAATTCTAATTGGACGGGCATGCTCGTACGGCCTTCCTGAGCGGACCGTTAAAGTTTCAAGACAGGTCATTCACTAGGCTAATGACCGTTCACCATCGCAGGCCATCATCATTCCCCCGCTTGAGTAGAGTCATGGGCTCCACATTTCAAAGTGGTTGAATCTCAATTCTAATGGGATGTGCATGCTCGCATGGCTTTCCTGAGCGGACCGTTAAAGTTTCAAGACAGGTCATTCACTAGGCTAATGACCGTTCACCATCACAGGCTACCACCATTCCCCTGCTTGAGTAGAGCCATGGGCTCCACATTTCAAAGTGGTCGAGTCTCAATTCTAATGGGATGTGCTTGCTCGTACGGCCTTCCTGAGTAGACCGTTAAAGTTTCAAGACAGGTCATTCAGTCGGCTAATGACCGTTCCACATCACAGGCTTTCACCATTCCCCCGCTTGAGTAGAGCCATGGGGTCCACATTTCAGCGTGGTTGAATCTCAATTCTAATGGGATGTGGTTGCTCGTACGGCTTCCCTGAGTGGACCGTTAAAGTTTCAAAGCAGGTCATTCACTAGGCTAATGACTGTTCACCATCACAGGCCATCACCATTCCTCGGCTTAATTAAGCGGGGGGATCATTTTGCCAGGTTATTATTGAACAAGTAATTGAAAAGTTAATCTGTCCGTTCAGGAAATGAGCTGACAGTGTATACCATCATTCTCCCGCCATCAGATCGTCAAAAGGATGGATGAGGGCCGAGATCTGAGAAATGATTTTTTTGAATTGCATTTTGCGTCGGACTTGAAATAAAAACATGAATGGTCGCTCGAGAGAAAAAAGAAAAGTTTCGAAAACTTTTTTCTAAAAAATCGAGAATTAAATGGCGTCATTAACCTACTGAATGACCGGTCTTCAAACTTGAACAGTATGCTCAGGAAGGCCGTACGAGCATGCACATGCCATTAGAATTGAGATTCGACCGGTTTGAAACGTGAAGCCCATGGCGGTGAGTAACCACAGGCCATCACCGTTGCCTTTACGCTTGAGTAAAGTCATGAGCTTATCACCGCCATGGGCTTCTGATTTCGATTCGCATTCTAATGGTATGTACATGATCGTACGGCCTTCCTGAGCATACCGTTCAAGTTTGAAGACATTTCATCTAGTAGGCTCATGACACCATCTAGAACCATGAACTTTTCGAAAAAAAGTTTTCGAAACCAAAATGAAAACCTGAGAACGGTTCTCAACTTTTTCTGGCGGAGTTTTCCAACAGGCTGAAAAACGGCAAAAGGCCATTCAGAATTCACAAATGCCGTTGCAGCTGAACTGCGCATTGGAATGAGCTCCTCTTTGAGAGACTGATTCTGCTATGGTATATGATCGTGTGCGTGTCATGACCTAGCCTGAGCGGAGTTGGAATTACACTCAGGCATAGGTTGGTCAAAGGGGACATGGACAGGGCGGGCAGAGGACGTAGTTGAATGGTCCAAGGCCGAAGGAGGAAACGGATAGGGGATTGCTTGATAAGAAAGGCCAAGAGAAGGAGCAAGCTGGGTTGGGTTTATTTAGAAGAGACAAGAAGGTCAAAGGGAGAGAGTTGGTTGGGAATGTGTTGTCAGGATACAGATAAAAGGACGTGCACGAATGTGGGGGTTATATATACTAAAGTGGCGGAGTTGTACTGCGACTGAACTCATGCTGAATAATGATCATGCGGCTAACTAATATATTTAAGGGTTCCATGTGATGGTAGCAGACTTGGCGTTTCATAGTTGTGTAATGTTACTGATGTTTCAGGACTCAGGTGATATTCTTGATTGATGTTGCCATTGGTGTTTAAGAGACCAGGTGATGATGTTTAAGGATTCAAGTGGCGAGGTTGATTGATGTTAAGGATTCACGTGGCGAGGTTGATTGATGTTTAAGGATTCACGTGTTGAGATTGATGTTTAAGCTTGTACGATTTGATAAGCGAGATCGGGTCATCACAGTGCGTACCATGAGGACTCTGCCAGGCTCATTCTGAAGTGACTCATAGTGATTAACGTCTCAGGGCCAATTTAAGCGGGGTGACGGAGTTTCTTGTGATGTTTTCAAACGCAGGCAGATTTGATTAGTGAGCTTTTTCTGTACAGATTCTACTGTCATGTACCATCAGATTCCTACCATTGGATCCTCCCAATGGTGAAATCTTGTCTGCAGGGTGAGCCATTTCTCATAAACCTAGGCCTGGCGGAGTTTGAAAAATCCCATAAGTACTCAAGCGTAAAGGCGAAGGGTGATAGCCTGTGCTTGTTACAGCCATGGGCTCCACATTTCAAAGTGGTCGAGTCTCAATTCTAATGGGATGTGCTTGCTCGTACGGCCTTCCTGAGTAGACCGTTAAAGTTTCAAGGCAGGTCATTCAGTCGGCTAATGACCGTTCCACATCACAGGTTACCACCATTCCCCCGCTTGAGTAGAGCCATGGGGTCCACATTTCAGCGTGGTTGAATCTCAATTTTAATGGGATGTGCTTGCTCGAACGGCCTTCCTGAGCATATTGTTAAAGTTTAAGATGCTTCATTCAGTAGCCTCACGATCCCATCATCCAACACCATGACCATTTGGGAAAGGTGATGGCATGTGCTTATTACCGCCAATGGGTTCACATTTCAAACCTGTCGAATCTCAATTCTAATGGTATGTACATGCTCTTACTGCCTTTCTCAGCATACCGTTCAAGTTTCAAGACACTTCATTCAGTGGGTTCATGACCCCATGATTTTCTCGAAAAAAGTTTTCGAAAGCAACCCGAAAACTGAGAAAGGCTCTTAACTTTTTCTGGCGGAGTTTGTGAAAAAGCAGAAAAACTGCAAATGCCTATTCAGATTTCACAAATGCCATTGCTCCTGAACTGCACATTGCAATGAGCTTCCCTTTGGTAGACTGATTCTGCTATGGTGTATGCTCATGTGCGTTTAATCAGGACTCGGCTAGGCTCATACTGAAATGAATTATAATGGGAAAGGTCTGAGGGCCTAACTAAGCGGGGGGGGGCGAAGTTTCTGATGCTACTCCTAAGTACAGGCACATTTGATTCGTGTAATTAGTGTGTTTTTTCGGTACGGATTCACCTTTGAGGTATCCCCAGATTCCTACCATTGGGATAATCCCAATGGTTCAAATGGTAGGCTTTGAAAATAAAGAATTTGAACATTTGAAAAACGTGAACTTTTGACTTTTATTTTTGTAAATGTGGTATTGCGTATCTCTCAAAGCCGAGATAAACAACTCGCCGTCATAATTCACAGGCAATACGATGCAATACTTATCTATTGTATAATACTCAGAAGCAAACATTTTTATGTTGTATGCGGCGGTGAACGGGACGAGCCCGAGCGAAAGTTCCGGCGACGGGGGAGAGCAGATGCATAAATCTAAAAGGTTTAAACGGCAAAGACTTCGAAGAAAGGGGGAGCCTAGGTGCCAGGGTTGGGACAAGCCCGAGCGATGGTTCTGGCGTGGGGGAGAGCAGGTGCGTCAGCATAAAGTCCAAATCTAACACTGTCAATGCAGAGCTGGCGCCAGCGGGTGGGGGGGGGCTCTAACAAAAGTTCTTCTGTCAATATAGAATAGAGGCACCCTTCTTTTTCCCACCTACACCTGTCGGCGGTTGAATTACATCCAATAACGTACGCTCCTGCGTGAATCCTCTCAAACACAACCCATCAGCCAACTTATAGCACACAACTCAGCATCCAACCTTTGCCTACAAACTCATCATCCAACGTTTGCCTAAAAACTCATCATCCAACCTTTGCCGACAAACGCAGAGCTTGCGCCCCCAGGGGGTGGCGTTTTCAAAGGTTCATTCACTCAATAAAACTTACTTGAAACCATTTAATGACTACTGTACTGACTTCCAGGGCCAAAACATGAGCCAAGAAGTCGAGATTCCACTGCTGTTGCTCTTGCTTGACTCGAATTTTAGCGTACAATATGAATTTCACCCTGTGTAAAGTGTATGAATGAATGAATCCCGCTTTTTGACTTGCCTTCTTTGCCTTTGGAACTTTGTCTACACAAGAACGAGGTGTTCCTGGCATCCTCCAGTTCGAAAAATTAAAAAGCCCCGAAGTTTTCAAACGCTAAATGAAACGCATAGTGTCGCCCACCTATTGATCCATCATATGTTACCCCATTTCCCACGTCTCTAGTCTCTTATCATAAACCACTACCTTTCTATTGTCAGCTATCCTATCCCATCGTTTCAATACCCTAGCGGTCTGCCCCATCAGGCACTAGTCAGGCCAAAAGGTGCCAACACCGTAGTTTAAACACCGCCAAGCGACGAGTAGACAAAAAAGTGTTTTGGACCCTTGGCGACCCTTTTCGTTCCCTTGACAACCCTTTTGGTTCCCTTGACAACCCTTTTGGTTCCCTTGACGACGTGTCAGAGCTTGGCGCGCCGCGTGATTTGTACTACCGCACACCAGAGTCTCTAAGATCACTGTAAAATCACTGAAGATTATGCAAAAGAATAAAGCCATGGAGACGGGTTCAAGTAGGTTTTTTATTGACCGAATGAGACTATGATAAAGCTACATGTCCTAGTGGATGGCGGTGAATACAGGGCTTGTCATGGAGTGACTAATCTAGTGTAATGAGCTAAGGAAAAGAGGGGAGGGGGAGCAGACCAGTGTTATCCAAAGTATCAGTAGCAATAGGCGCTGGGAATGGGTCAAGGGATAGTGCACTTTATCGGTACAATGGCTAGAGAATCTACAATGGAATGGGAGTGCACCTAAAAAAAAATTGCGAGGGTTTCCCCATGTTTTTTACATTTGCAAATTTTAAAAGAGCTTTTTTGGGCGACATGAAGCAGTGGTGGAATCATCATTAGCATCGTCGTCGTCTTTATCGTCGTCGTCATCGTTGTAGCCGATCTAGAGTCAAAAGAAAAAGGAACGATGGAAAAGGCAAAACGTTAGTAATGGTAAGCAAAAGATGAACATGACGTGGGAAGGGGAGAATTACCGTTCGTTCGTTCGTTCGTTCGTTCGTTTTTCGTCGTGGAGTAAATAAAATGACAATGGACGCAAAAAAGTGATGATGAAGGGAAGAAGGAGCAAAAATACAGGACGGGCAACAAAAAGCTTCTTTGTAGCCCGAAGCGGAGTTCGAATGTTTGGCAATCAGGGGAAATAAAGGGGAATTTTCTGGAGAGGCTATGGTTTGTTATCCTTCACAAATGATGATTGAAACAGTAGACAATGCCACTTTTCGTCCTTCTACAATAAGAAAGAGACAAATACAAGAAATATATAATACATACAGCTTTTTATTCAAAGTCAAATACCATTACAGACACTATTCCTAAGTCTACCTGCTAGTGGATCTATACAGCCTACAGCAAACTACTTTGACAGTTCTTGCAAAAACGAGCGGATTTATCTGGGACTGTAGTTGGTGCATTGGAGATACACGACAGACAGTAGATACCTAAAACATGCAAACCATTAGCAAAAGTGACCGGACGCTTATCAATGTTCTTACCTCCACATCCGCGGCAGTATGATTTTCGTTCTGACAGCAAAGAGTAGGGAGAGGTTAGTTGATTATTCCCAGTTCCTTCTTTTAAAAGATCTCTTACCCAGCACAGAGAATGACTTTCTACATTGAGTGCACTCCTTGCATCGATCTTCCTTTAGTAGATGGAGCGTATCACATGTATCAGGCAAAACAAAGCTATATACTTGACCATGTCTATTTCCAGTGAAGAGTGTTCGTTTGGGTCTAAACAAGAGCATAACACGTACACACATGCCGGTAAGTACTTTTGCTTCCTCCATCCATGATCTGATTCCACTTACGATATATAGAGCGATACAATATCTGATGTATCGAATGTGGAGTCCATTCGATTGGTATGCTGAAGCTGATAGATTTGATTCAAGCTCCATTGGTATTCCCCTGTCTTTTCATTTAGTTTGATATCTTTTTCCCAAAACTAGCCAAATATAGATCGGTCAGATTCCTTCTTCTTTCATACGTATACAACTTACCTTCACCACTCCCTTTTGGTGACCTGTTATAATCAGATCAGAGCTTGACCATTCATTCGGCTTGGGATCATAGATAGCACAGGAGAGCACCTTTTCTGAGTTCGGGCAAACTGGTTTTGTCAGGTAGAGATCACCATTGATGGACCAAATTCGAAGCATGTTTCCCGAGCAAGTGACAATATCGCCCTATACAACCACAACACAAAGTTCAGAATGGGACATGTATAGCGAGCGATATTACTTTTTTGGACTAACACTTACAGTTGCATCGTTCACCCGAGTGAGATGGACACCCGTTTCATGACCAGATAAAGAGCGGACATACTTCAATCGATTCAGATCCCAAATAATTGCGGTTTTGTCCTAAATTATTCAATCATCAAAAAAAGTTAATTTAAACGCCGACGGATTGTTCCTGAATCTCCTTACCTGGGAGCCAGTGACAATGATGCTGTAAGACCTGGAGGCTGAAACCGAAGTAATCACACCAGTATGTCCACGGAGGGTTTCCTGCAAGTCAAAGTTGATTTGTTTTCCATGTTCAGTTTTCCAGACAGAGACGATCTAAAAACCAAAGAGGTTGGCAACAGTCGTCGATCCTAACCTGTTCTCGTTCTTACGCTATCCGTCCCACCAGTCACCAAAGTTCTTGTATCGGGGAAGTAGGCCGTGCTGATAAAACCATCGTGGAAGTTCTCAAAGATACTGATGAGCTGTATTGGCCAAAAAGGGAAAAACAATATCTGTTAGCACACACTTCACTTTTCGTTTTACACTTTACCTTTTTTGAATCCGTCGAGTACAATCGCAAGCTATTGTCTGAATACCCCCATTCGATATAATGCTGGCCATCTGGTATCATAAGCGATTGCTGACATGCTGCGACTCCTAACCGATCATTATATACGCCAATATCACCGATTTCAGATCGAATATCTATTGGCACAAAGAGAAACATGTCAGTACAATGCTCCTCCCCCCCCCTTCACCTCTTGATCATACCACGTAAGGGATATACAGATTGCATAAGCATTTGCAAGTAAGGACGCAAAGGATAAAAGCCCAGAGCCAAAGGATCATTGATAGGCGCCGACCTTGATGGATGAGGTTTCTTGAATAGCTGGCGAGGTGTTTGTCCAAAGTTGTTGATGATCCCTATGGTAGCTGTCTTTTCCACAATGTCAGTGATAGCGTCCAAATCTACATAGAGATAGAGGAAAGTTAGAGGGATGTAAACAAAGGCAATGTACTAGAACCCATACCAACAGCGCCTTCATACGATACATGGTGGAAGACATTCAACGAGTCAATAGCCGCTTTTCCTTGCTGTTTGTAGCCAAAGATAAGATCGATCCAATGATGAAGGTTTTCACTGACATAATCGCTTTCCAGGGCTTCACGGTGACGCTGAATGAAGATTTTGGAGTCGCCTGATGCCCATGGCGGCAAAGTAACCGAGTCGATTGTTTCTCCTGTCCCTTGTTTCGTTCCTATTACAGCTTGAGTGAGTAAAAGAGACGAATTCCTAATCCATTCTTCGTCTTACCAAAGTTAAACTTGTTGACGTTATCCAAGAATTCAGGCAAGCAGAAGAATTCAGGGATAAGTTCACGAACATCACCCATGTTCTTTTCAGACGCCGAATCCCATGCCTTGCCAACAGAATCGAAGAGTCGATCAGCGTGATCGAATGAGCCACCCTAAGTGATAATGTCAAGCGAACAAATTAGTTTATCAGGTGTTCTAGAGACTTTTCTTTTGGCGGGTGGGGCGGTACCTGAAGTTTAAGATAATGCTGAGTGAAAGGTTCGAGCCGGATCAAAAAGGAGCATACGATCATAGCAGATGAATAATGGGTGCCATAATGGAATGCTGGTGCCGGATCGTTGATTTCACCCCATTGTCGATACCGATCTTGGAATTCAACTACAGTGATCAGATAAACAGTGAGTCAGTATAGATCTTTTCCTGATAACATTCCCACTGTACCTCGTCGCTCGGGCGTTTGAGCTCCCATTGGCTTGGATAAGTCGCGGAAAGTTTTGGGATCATCCAAATCCAGCTACAGTGATTATTAAGAACATTGAGAGTGAGATACAAAGACTCGACTAATGGCATGGGGGAGCTTACCGTGCTACTAGTATAATCGGCCAAAATCCAGGGGAAAACAGGGTATTGTGTCAAATCTATGGTGAAGTCATAACGTTAGTACATTCAGTGTCTCTAGGTCTGCTCTTTTACCATTGTAAGATCTTCCAGCGATGGCATTGATGTAAATCAGATATTGGAAGTTCGTGATTTCCCTTCGTTCCCACTTGCTAGTCAGATCATGCAGCGTTGATGTTCCAAAGATACTTGTAAACTTGAAGGCACTGCCGAGTGATGATGATTCCTTGTCGATCGCCCCAAAGATAGATCCCGTCACATTGTCGTTCGCAGTCGTCACCCGGTTGGCAAGTTTTGTAAAGAGGTCATCTCGATCGGACCGGTCCACCGTAATCAATGCATTCTGTCCATCAGCAAAGAAAAGTTCCAGAGCAACATCTCTAAACAAGAATCGCCGTTTGAATACTTCGCGCAGATCGGCAGTTGACCTGTCAAAAAGTGAATATTAGTGATGTAAAACTTGCCTGAATGATATGTCTTACCATTTTCGGCAGGTGTGCAGATCACCAGTTGCGCCAATCGGGTGCTCGGTTTCCATTCCAGCCGCTTGAGTTAGCAGTAAGAGGTATTCATCCCGTTCTTGTTTCGGCACATCCCATATTTCAACCACTTCTCCATCGGCCCTCTGGAAAAAGTTGTCGACCAGGTAGATATGATGCTTGCAGATAAGTAAAAGGCCTTCACGAGCGTCCAGACCTTCGATTTGACTGACATTGTACACATCCAGGACCATATCACCGGGATCCAACAGTCGTAGCACCTTTTGGTTTTTGTCTTCTTCATATGAGAGATCATCGTCGTTATCAGTGTCCAATTGCTGAATTTCCCCGTCATCTACGATGCATTCAAATGAAGATGTGTGAGATATCTGTATTTTCATGTATCAAACGGGAGGACTTACTTGAAGAGGCTTGCGCCTGGCCATTATCCTCTTCGTTCTTTTGATCAGTCGGGTCGCTAGTCAGTTCTTCATCCACTTCAGAAATCGTCTTGTTTATAATAACTTGCAAGCAAAAATTAAAGTGTTAGTATAAAAGGGAACTAAGTGTTATCTGTACAAGTCTTACCATCTACATTGTCACTGTCGGAGTGATGTTGTCGAGGTGATTCCACATCTACTGATGCCTTGGATGAGAGTTCCAAAAGATTCAGAGAAACGTCAGTCAAAACGAAGAGGGATCAGAGTTGGGTTTTAGCTTACTTCTTGTGATTTGATAGTAGTTGGTGATGAAGATGATGGTGGAGGGCTAGAAGTGTGTTTGGGTAGATAGACTGAGCCAGGGCCATCGGAGATGCATCGAATCTTCTTGCGCATACGGTATCGTCCTTCAGTGAAGTCCAGGGCCCATTTGGATACTGTCGCTGTTGTTGTTGAGCCTATTTGAGGTCCCCATATAGCCCTTTCGCGAGTCAAATCGTTGTTGATACGGGTCCATTCGCTTCGGATAAAGTTTTCATGCCCATCATTGTCTTGCAGCGCTTTGGTAAACCTGCTGATCTCCACTTCCTATCAGATCCACACCAACAAACTCAACCGGTCAGTACCTTCAATACTATTATATGATGCTGCTTTACCTGAATGCTTTTCGACCATATGGCTGTCTTTGCCGTGTATTCAGCAAATATTTCCGATTCATGAAGTTGTCGCTTTTGTATCTTTTTGAGTTTGGTGAGGCGGCGAGCTTGATGGTTCTTCCAAGTTTCCCGGCTGTACTTGTTTTCTTGTGTGATGACGCTTTCCCAAGATTTGTGCACATGTTCCTTGAATAGCATATTGAGATCAACCTTTCGAGAGTCTACCCATACAAAGAAAGAGTCTTGGTCCTAAACAATGATATGCGTTAAATAAGTAATCGTCATATCTCATGCAGCGAGCGTACTTACCATTTCCAGCATCTTGGAGAAACCTTCCAGAAGTTCTTCTTCTACAGTCACATACAAAAACAAGAGGTAAGAACAACATTCTAGCCAAATTAAGTTTCAATGAGCATTACCTCCAGTGTACATCTTTAGTCCGTTTGATACTGCATCGGGCTTTTGCAACAAGAGTAGCTTCCAAACCTAACATATCATAAGTGTCAACCTATAAGCATTCCATTGTCCCTTTTGCCTACCATACTTACATTAAGGGCATCCTTTTTGATCGCATCATCAGAGGAGGACAAGAATTGATACAAGTGATAGCAGAAGCAGCGCAAGAACTCCTGGTCGGTATTTCTGCCACTTAGAATAATCTTTTGATGATGGATACAGTAGTTCAGAAAGGCCACGATTTGATCAGATTCCATGCCGCCTTGTTCCAAGTCAGAGATCTTCAGTAGCACCATGCGGTTGAATGCGCGATATAAGGTTGATGCCGTTTGATCACTGATTCCACGTCGTCCAACAAGACCACCGCCACCAGTATCCATCGAGTATAGCGTTTCTAGAATGGTCGCCAGCAAATCATATGTTTGTTCCGCCCCGTCAATAAATCGGCCTAATACAAATAGAGTGATTAGTACAAAGTATCGTTTTAGCTGGCAGAGGAGAGGCATGAGTGAAGTACCTTGAAGAACGGCGTCAGCAGCAAATTGGCAAAACTTTGCTACGTTCACCACAACAACGTTGTTAGACAGGAGCTTTGAATCAAACTGGAGAGTGCTTTTGAGATTCTGAGAGATGTAAGTTAACAAGTGGCTTTCAAATTTCATCTATTACAGAAGGTCAAACAGAAGAAGTGAGTTTTAAAAAAAGTCCCTTTATGAGTTTGAGCGGAGTTTGAAATGCAAAATTTTACCTGGGCTTCGAGCGTACTTGGTGGGTAAGACTATTCATGCATAATGCAAAAGTGAGATTCCAGGTACAGGTGCGATGTTGCTTTTTCTTTCTCTTACGTTCATAACCATGTTCAGCACCGTAAGATTTTTGTCGGATGGGTCGATCACAGATGTTGTACAGATGTCAACAAGGAATTGGAGAAGCACATCCAGAGCAGGATTCGCGGCAAGAGGGATAGAGTCTTGGGTGGGAGCTACATGTTGACTCCAGCTAGCAGATCTATACAAAAACAATAACACAGGAGATGATTAACACTACTTGGACAATCCACTGCCTGGTGTGTGTTTCTACCTTAACCGAGTAAGCATGGCACCAGACTTTTTGTTGAGATGGGGGGACGTTTTAGTGACCAAGGTCGATGTGCCACCACGTTTGATAATACTGCCGGTGTCCAGGTTCATATTGCTGCTGCTTGGAGTGTTGTTATGATCATTGGTGAAAACCATCATCGTTCCGTCGATAGGGCTATATGTGCTTGTTGTCGTTGAGCTTGGGGTGGTGCAGTAGTCATCAAAGTTGGTCGAGTCTTCTTTGAGTCGGATTTCTTCGTCAGCAGAGAGTAGATTTTCGCCAGGACCACCTTTCCCAAGAGTTTGAAACAAGATTTCCACAAGGTCATCCAGCACCTCCTGCCGATTGCACGCATCCCTAAAGTCAGCCCGCGCCTTGTATAGGTCGTTTAAGAGTAGCACGAGATCGTATTGTACCTTGTTCATCGAAGTCTTCCCTGATAAAACAAGTCGATGAGTCGTTGGTATTCAATAGGGCACTATAGAGTAGTCAACTTACCAGATTCCGGGATCTTGTTACGTTGGCAGCGAGATCCTTCACGACAGAGATTCATAAGCAGAGGTAGGGCTTGACCAGTAATGAATTTCGATGGAGGAGACGCCTCAGCGATAAAGGTTTGGATATGGGCAATGTCAAAGTCAGTAAACAGCGGGTATTCAGAAACGTCCAATCCCATGAGAAGCACCAACAGAGTTTCGTAGAGTTGAGTCAGATTCCAAAAGTGTGGCAGTAAACGACCCATGATAAGGAATCCTTCGGAGCCGACACCAAACTTGTTCATATAATCGGGGCCCTCCACATAGAAGATGCGGATCAAAATTCTTGAAGCAAGTACCACAGTATAAGGATCAGTTTCAGGGGCAAAGAAGAGCAGCGGCCATTTGTTGGTGATAGTGAGAGAGAACTTGTGCACATAGTCTTGGTTTCCTGGCGAGCAAAGGATATCATGAAGCATCTCCATAACAATGTTGCACATATGGGTTGTCTTTGTAGAGGTATCGGTAGTTTGGCTGTACGTTTTCGAGTCCGTGATCATGTTTGCATCAGATGATCCGTCGGTTGGTTTGGTGGTGGATATCGAGAGACTATTTGATCGAGGAAGACGAGATCGCTTGACAGTTGGAGAAACCTTTATCTTGCCAGCACCTTTAAAAGAAAAATAGGTTAGTTCAGTAGCCCTATTTCATTGGCATCTTACCATTGGGAGCAGTAGAAGCTAGGAAAGTTGCCACCGCACGGATGCTTTCGGTAGTCCAGCTACTTTTAGTCACAGCCTTGAGCGCATTAACGACATTGGGAATCAGTTCTTTTGCATAAATGTTCATTCGAAATGCGAGTAGCATCTTCTTGACAATATCTATGAAGGCATATGTCAACAGTGAGTAAGTGATCCGATGACTTATCGAGGATGACTTGGTAGAAGATACTTACGGACTTTTAGGAGGCGTTTCAGATTGAAGGCATGTTGGTTGCTGGTTTCCATGAAGAGAATGAATTGATCGAGGTGGGTCTTTTGCACATCTATACTTGTTTTCTTCCAGATTTCAAAGTTGAGGATGATTGATCGATATGCATATGGATTGTTGATTGTGGATTCCCTATACAGAAAAATCAGTTTTTAGTTTTATCCTTCATGGTTGCTATGCACTTACTCTGGTTGGCCGTTCTTCTTCCCAATAAATTGCAACAGCAGCTCCAAGAGATCCACAGAAATGATATCCCGCTTTTGTTTTAGGATGTTGGCCATGATTTCGTATCCATGACAACGCTCCATGTCGTCGGAGTTTCTCCAGGAGTACTGTATGATTTCAACCAAAAACTTGACAGATCTAAACAGCATAGAAGCAGTCTAATATGACATCCGATTAGTTCAATAATGATCATGATTATGATCTCAGTCCCTTCTACCAATCTTACCTCTGACCGTTGTATAAAGTTCAATCCAATCGCACATCCCCCGATCTTCCATATAGATTCATCCAAACCAAAGGGATAGGCTACACCAGGGTTGCCCACCAAGAATGCAGTAAATGCTGTTTCGTCCATAGCTGGGTCAATCTTTGGAATGGCGGAGTTTAGCACCATATGTCGGGTAATATCGTCGGTTTCAATGCGTTGAAGGTGTTCTTGACTTAGACCAGTGAGAGTTAACCCAGTTTGATTCCCGTGCCCCAGTGTGTTCCCAGCGATCAATGCGAGCAAGATCTTGTTCTCCGGCAAAGATGAATGCGTCGTTGCCCCACGCATAACACTAGCCAAAGTACTTTTGTTGATGTTCCGCCGTTTGGTGATCCCGCGGAGATTCAAAAAGAGAGCTGTCGATGCATCATAAGTTTGGAATTGTCGAAGAGAGTCTTGGAATAGTGATTTGTACCGAGCACCAAGGTGGAAGTATAAGTTCATGAGGTCGCCATCTAGTGTGTCCGCCATAATATAAGTAGGTCCAAGGTCCCAAATCAAGCGATGATTCTGCGCAGGTTCATCGTCCAAGTTTCCGCCGATGACACATTTGAGATGACCTTGTAATCCAGGCGCCACATAAGTGCAGCGAGCTTGTTCCATCCAGACACCGTTGATAAAGAGCGTTACGGTACTGAGACTTGCCCCCAGACGAGACTTGCCATGCACAAGGCCCACGTGATACCAATAGCCAGATTTGAATTCAAAGGAGTCAAACTTGCAGTCGACTTTGCTTGTACCTGAATGAATATGAAGATACCCCGTTGCCGCATCAATATACACATGGAAGACCATCTTTTGACCATCCCATAAAGACCACACCGTCATGTTCGACACCTTGTTCCATTGTTCAATATGCAACCACATAGTAACTGTGTAACCAGGAGAGGGAGGAGGGAAGTTGACAAGCTGAGGTATTTCCAAAGAAGCAGTCGGCCTTGCCCTTTTGTTGATATCACACGACACATCCAGTTGTATAAAGTTTGGCCAGCGGCTCCGAGAAGTACCATGAAGTATCAGATCCAAGAGGCCATCAATCGCAGGGTCTTCCAAATCAGTGAGATAGCCATCAGTGCCGAAACTTTGAAACAAGTAGCGAAGTTCTTTGTCGCCAACACCCATTGTGATGAGTTTCTTGACGATTTGCACGAGTATGTTTCTTGATTTATCTGTTTCTTGGTGTACCATTTGATTCTGAGAGGCAGGATGGGCTTCATTCGCACCTCTTGGATAAATACGTTCCACCGCCTTCAAAACGAGACCACACCGGTTAAGCTTGATTTGGTTTTGCCGATTTCCCCTTGCCAGAGCATAAAGAGCCACAAGAACAGCGTGCGCCAATTCATCGTCCCAAGTGATGGTTTGCTGGAGATGGAGGATAGTAAGAGCCATGTCAGGGTTGTAGACGTCCACCATGGTGTCGTTGAGGATGCGGTCGATGTGTTGTAATAGAGATGAGTGCTCCAGAGCCCCGGTATCAATGAGAACATTGGCATGTTCGTTGGTGAAGAGACCACGCATCGTTTCATCTTGCACCATAAACGCAAAGAGTAGTCCAAAGAAAGTGGCAGCAATACCGTCTTGTGTGAGAGCCCCCGTCAGTTCAAGAGCATTTCCCAGAGCTTCGTATCCCACCACCTTTGTAAGATATTGTTGATTGGTGTCGTTGTCCCGCATAGATTCCATCAAGACAATAAGGATCAGTTCCAAGACCTGTGTGAGGGCCAGCTTCAATGCGTCGGGGTCCATCTGTCCGTCATCCATATCACCACCACTAAAGTCGGAGCTATCAGTGAATGCATTCTCCAAAGACACGATCATAGATACCAAGCTGACATAGCCACCAGAGAGTCGGAAAACGTCGCGAGTAAAAGGGTACATATGGAAGATTCGCTTGATCGTCTTTAGGATTTCCAGTCGGAAGAGTAAATCAGTGCGGGGGATACCTTGGACCGCTTCCATGACACGACTGAAGGCGTAAGATACGTTGTTGGAGGATGGTGCGGTGCTGCTGTCGGGTTGGTCGGTCGACAGATCGGAGTTGTGGCGAGATAGCGCCTCGAATAACTCCAAGGCACCGAGTCGAGTTTGCCGATAATGAAGGAGGTCGAAGATGTTTCCGTTATATCTATTAATAGAAAAGATCATCCGTTACTGTTTCCGTCACTTTCATACTCTATAGTAGCCACCCTTCCCAACTTACAGCTTCCTGAATATAGCCATATTGGTCTGGTCCTTGATCATTTCCACCACACATTTGACTACAGTATCAAAGTCAGCCAAGATGTTTTGAATAAATGAAGATCCATCGTTTGTCGATCCACTGTTGGCGGATGCTTCTTCGTTCAGATATTCGTTGACGTTGGATAGCATCAGGCTCATCATATTTATCAGTCCAGATTCACGGGCCACAACAACAAGCTTGGGAGATCTTTGGAGCTGTCCAGTTAGGCATCTACAGATAAGGCCCACCAGTTTCCCATTAGAGTTGGTGCCTACAATGGAAGAGGAATGAGTGACTTGAGTAAAAGTAGAGAAAATATGATATGATGTATTCTTACTCTGGAGATGTAGCGATAAGACCGCCAGTTCCTTCAAAGGTACAAAGTTCAAATCCAATATGACAAAGTCGAGCAAACCCATGATAGCATCCTTAGTGTATTGATCAACATTAACAGTGTTAGTTCATTGGTAAACCCAGTTTGTCCTTTGTCCAGCTTACCTGTACATCTGAAGAGTAGTTCTCCATGGTTTCAATCAAAAGGGGGAGAACGTTGGTTCTTTCTACCAAGAAGAAATTGATGGGATTCCTCTGGATGATGTCTCGAATGCCGAAGAAGAGTGCTGCCTGTAACTGTGGTGATGTTGATTGTTTGCTGTTGTTGGATGACATTGGATATAGAAGCCCCGATTGTAAGGTTTGCACAGCAGCCAAGTTTCGGACTATCGGACCTATAATGTCGGTAGTTGGGTAGGATCAGTAAAGAACTTGACGGAGAAGACTTTTTTTCGTTCGATGCTTACCTTTGGATTCATCATGCTTGGGATAGACAAAGTCTAAATAAATGGAGAGGTACAGTTGAGTTAGCTCGAATTCAACTTGGTATAGAAATAGGGTTACACATTACCGTCATGCTGGTATGGTAGACCATCAGTGATAGAAGGAGACCCAACACCCTTTCCAACAAAGGCCAAATCAACTAGTTCATTGACAAGCTTGGTCTAAACGATAGTGTCAACATTCAAAGTATGCTTTCAGAATACACTTACCTTGCGATTTGTATGATTGTCATCAAATGGAGGTGCCAGAAGGAAGCTGAGCAGAGTCTTGTACGCATCCACCTGTTGTAATTCGTCGAATAGCCCTGTCACCCCGGTATCCATGGATGCCTGTTATATAATTTGCATTATACATCATAAGCATAGTTAGCATGGCCCTCTTCTCTTCCTGTCGATAAGTTCCCTTTCTTACCTTTAGCAGATGTATGATTAGATCCAAATCCAACGTGATATCGATGTAATCACGGATATGTAGCCTAGACTTGTTCAGTCCATCCTTCCACGTTTGCACCAGCATTCCAATATAGCGACGGGAGTGAATAAATTGAATCATCTCTGGATCGGAATCAATCGATTTCAGTATGGCAATGGTTCTACAGGTCAATACAAAGTTAGATGCGTTCAATGTGAGTGGTTGCCATTATACTTCCACACTGCACTTACTTATGTTTCCATAGCATATACACAGGTTCCTCATGTTTCCCATATTGACCGTGAGTGTTGTCCCAATCAGCAGGTTTTGTAGAGATGAGTCGCATGATGGTGAAGAAGGTATCGTCCAATATCAAGCGTCGAAGAATGGATGGGTTGCAGACAAATCGTTCCAGGATCTTAGCCACCATGGAGCCGATATCATCCAGAGATGCCATATCGTTATCACTGTCGGTTGGTGTATCCTGCTCGTAATAGATCGCTGGGAGATCAATGAAGGATCGGAAGATCTTGGTCATCACTGAAGGTAAGCGCTGTTGTTGCATCATGTTGAGAAATACCACCTGATGATAAAATGGAAGAAAGACAGAGTGAATAACGGCTGGTTTTAATGGATAAGCACTTACAGGACCGCATGAGAGGATACACATTGCCTTGAGTACACTGTAAAGGTGCCATTTGGACCGGAGGCTATTCATCAATGCTATATAGTCAGAGTTGTTAGTATGAGATATCTATCCTGTCTTCTCTATTCATTACCTTCACTAGATTCGGCTTTGGACTTTTGTTCAGGGATCTTCCGAATACCAGTCAATAAGTGGCGTGACAGCATGCCCATAAAGGCGCGTTCGTTGATGAGAGGTGGGAGGCCCAGAAGTTCCTTGGTATCACCATATAGTTCACAAAACTTGGGCAAGAAGGTAAACATAAACATGTCAGAGCGTTCCTATCATATTAAAAACGGTTAACGACTCATTCCTGGGGCTGTGCTTAGCAAAACTGACGCTGACACAGAAAAACGATGAGCTTCCATTAACTCCTCTTACCTACCTGTTCACTTGATAAAAGGTCTTCACATTGACGCCATACATCTTGCAATTGTATTTCTAGTTGTTCACGTCTACAGTAGAGAAGCAGAGTAACAATTCAGAAAGAAAATGTGTGAGGACGAAACGAGTGTGATTGTTGCAACATTGACAGTTTTACCTTTTCAACTCTTCTGGTGAGTATTGTGACGATTGTGGTGAAGGGTCGTCTTCTTGTTCACTCTTGCCCGTTACATTGATTCTATCAACCCAAGATCGCCACATGATTTAATAGGCACCTTGAGATGTTCAATGTTAAAAGTGAAAGAGAAGCCCGAAAGAGGGGGAGCGGAAAAGAAACAAGGTTATGCTGTATTTCAAACGCCGCCGCACTATGACCGTCATTGGTCATTGGGGCGGAGATTTCAGTGGTGATATTAATAGACACTCCAGGTTTTCTGCACTAGAGCTGGCGTTAAATTCCTAAAGTCAAACAGCATGATACATGAAACCCACCAGACCACTTTTACCTTGTACCATACAAATCATTGTCAGAAATGGCTACATAGTACATAGAAGATGACATAGTGAGGCCATAAGCCTGCAAGGAAACCTGACCACTTTTTCCGTCCGTACCTGAGAATGGTAAAGTGAACGCTTTTGCCGGAATCTTTCCTTTTTCGTAATCTGCTAAATCGTAAGACTCGTTCATAGGTGAAAATCTAGTCGCACACTTTTCTCGATCCTTTCTCTGATTCGGTAAATCGACTACAGTGTCTTCCTTCTTGTGCGGCCCATAATGGTGTATAGCGATCCTCAAAGAGACCACCTTTTTATCCAATCCTGGTCGCTTTTTGCATTTTTTCCTCTATTCATAACGCTCGGAATTTCTTCCTTTTACCAATTTCGAGAGTGTTTTATGCGAGATTCTTTTCGGTGAAACAAGGCACGGTTAGCAACAAGACAGAAAACTCCGTTTTAGCGAAGAAATCTATTATAAGATCAAACCAAGGCTGTCCAAGTGAGATTTTGCCTGAACAGAGACGTTGCCAGGTTGGTTTGGAGCTTCTGTCGGGATTCGTATATTTCTATTCATGCAAAATGTACTTTTCATCTCCGATTGCGTTTCCAACCGCCTTTTCTTATCGTGTCTGAAAAGGGATAGCAATGGTAACCAAGTAGCCATACATCGCACCACTGATTCCGATTACCCACACAGATTTGTATGCGGCCATGAACGCCCCGAGAAGCCCTCAAAAACCATCAGAATGACAAGCCATCCAAGGAAATCAGGTATTCTTGGTATCAGTCGATAGATAAATGGCACTTCTGGGTCCATATCAAATTTAAAGTTGGGTTGTCCATCCCGTTCACATGAAAATTCAGCACCAAAAAAAGTAAGGGGAATGCTACAGACAGAACCACCGGGACAGATCCAATCTGTGTATGGTGAATTTTGCGGACACTAAGGACTGATATGGCGGGGGACTCTCTGATTCCCAGACTTGAGCCCCGGGCATAGCATGGGCTCCACTCGAAATGAAGATAAAACCGCCCCGCCAGGCACAGGAATGGTCTTACTCTTCTCATCTGGAATCGATCGGCAGGGCTCTCTCTTCTCCTGGTATCAGGTCCAACAAAAACACACATATCAATTGCGGCTCATCAGCTCGTATGGCGGGTAACGTGTGTGCGAACGTGGATCAAATACGACGCCAAGGCCGATGGAACAACACAACGATAAACGGCGCATATCTCACCAACCTTCCAAGAGAATTAGTGCGATCAATGTCAGGCTTTCCCACAAATGGTCGATTCTTTTATCTTGCACGTGCCGCCCTTAACCCACCTACCAGCCTCTGCAAGAAGTTGTTCCCGGCGATCGTCGAATGACACGACCGACTGGTGGCAAAATAACTCAGTCCTGGCAATCCTATTCAACCTACCGTTGCTGAAAATGCATTTGTACAGGTGATCATGATGTTCAGGAAGGCTTTTATACAAGACTCGGTGCTCATGATGGATTTCCACCCCTGCTATCCCGTTTACCAACATTCAATCATCTCTGATCCAGCCTATTTGTCATTCAAAAGATAAGTCCACATCATAGCATGAGAATTTAGTGGCATGCTCGCTCGGATATGTTAGGGATATGCTGCAACTTGAAGCTCAGGAACACGATCCTGCCCACACACTCCTCCAACAATGTGTGCCTATGCACTCTAGATTTCAAACCCCGACTGGCTATAAGATTACTTTTCTTGTCCGTCCATTATTTTGCTCCTTCTTCCCCTCGTCATTACTTTTTTTGCCTCCATTGTCATTCTCTTTACTCCACGACGTCAAACGAACGAACGAACGAGCAAACG
>LT554318.1:75731-86651 GCA_900079185.1 Absidia glauca
GAAGAACATGTAGACCATTTGTAACCCAGCAATCATCAGCAGGAACCACATGCGTCGTTTTCGTTGCGGGTTGAAAGTTGAGGGGCCAGCCGAAGAGTCAGGGAGGATTACATATCGCATGGATCGAAGCTATTTCAGAAGAGAGTGAGTATTCATGCGTGCATATTTTCAAATCCCTCCATCCTTTACCAAAAAGAAGCCAACACTAAGACCGGTGTAGAAGAAGACAACCCAAGACGCCCATCCAGATCCACTGAGAATTTTCATCACGTCCGTCACGATGATCCCCACAAACTTGTACCCGTAATAGGCCACCAAGTCCATCATGGAGGCTTCAAAGGGAATGTTCATAAAGTAGCAGCCCAGTCGAGTAAACATGATTTCGAAAAAGACGATAGCCACAGAAGTAGAGCCAGCAACATAAAGCTTTTCGGGATGGAATCTATGGTTCCAACGTAGGTTCAGTAATGCATTCCTGTCACCATGATTACTACTTACGATCCTTGTCGTCCGGCCACAAGACCACACATCAAAACATAGGTGACCACCGCCATCACTGTAAAACAAGGAAAGGATCACGATTAGTCTCCACGCCTACATCATCACCACCTGTAACCATCTTACCGGGAATATAAAGATCGGGCGAGTTGATATCTTCCCGTGGTGGTCTAAATCCGTCCATTTGTCCCGTTTCCGTTCGTTTCATGGATCGAGTCCAAGACTATAGCAAAAATTTACCGTCAGTTAAACGCACAGCCATCTTAACTCCGACTTACTGAATGACGCCAAGGGAAGACCAAGAGTTTGAGTTTGTTCACCACGTACAGATTATTGACATTGAAGTAATGCCTTAAGGCAGGCATGTTCACCCAGCGATTGAACTATGATAAAACAAAGACATTAGTCTCCATGAGCTTATTCAAGATGATGGAAGATGATGATGATCAAGACTGACAAGCAACAAGCTCCGTCAAGTGTCTTACATTTCGTTCCATATACGCAGTTCCCTGAGCCATGGCACTACCGGCAAAGTGCATACCCATCTGAGCAGTTGGATCATTCAAGTTGAATTGAGGGTAAAACGCCTGGTTTGGTTGTCCTGGTGCATACTGTTGTTGTTGTTGTTGTTGTTGTTGTTGTTGCTGCATTGGGTACCCTGTTTGTTTTTCAGGCATCTGTTGCTGTTGGGGCATATACTGTTGCTGCTGCTGAGGCACATACTGTTGTTGCTGTTGGCTGAGCCCAGGTGAAGGCGTTGGATGTACGGCACTGTTGAAGTTGGGAATAGGATGTTGAGGGACAGGGTGTTGAAGAGGTGGAGGCGACTTTGAAGACATGGCAGGCGAGTAGTATTGATTGCCGCCTTCATAGTATTGATAGTGTGGGTCATTCCCTGTAGGTTGATACATGATTAAAAAAAGCCAAAGATGATGTCTATACAGGAAAAAAAGAAAAAAGGAGAAGAGAGAGGAAAAATAAAAAAATTGGCGCTTCAGTGATCAAACTAAATGGGGGACATCGGCGTTTCAAATAAAGTGTAACCCCGCCTATACAAACGACCCTTTTTTTATTCCAACGAGTAAGACTACACTACGTAAAAGCACCTATGACCGACCCAAACTAAGAAGGGCCTAACATCTTTGATGGGACCACCCATTCATCAAATTGTTCCGAAGTGAGATAACCTAAAGCCAAAGCCGCCTCCTTGAGAGTGCTACCTTCAGCATGGGCCTTCTTTGCGATCTTGGCGCTCTTGTCGTAACCAATATGGCTATTCAGGGCAGTCACCAACATGAGAGATTCCGTCATGATCCTACCGATCTTTTCTTCGTTGGCCTTGATACCCACCACACAGTTGTCAGTAAAGGACCGCGATGCATCGGCTAACAAACGAATCGATTGAGTCAAGTTCTTGATCATCACTGGCTTATACACGTTCAACTACAGCAGCAGCAAAACCAGAAAGAATAGGGGTGAGATCTCGTTTGATCTATTTGATCTATGGTGCAAAAACTTACTTCAAAGTGACCATTGGCACCAGCTACAGAGATCGCCACGTTGTTACCCATGACTTGAGAGCAAACCATGGTCATGGCTTCACATTGAGTAGGGTTCACCTTGCCAGGCATGATGGAGGATCCAGGTTCGTTTTCAGGTAGAGAGATTTCGCCTAAACCACAGCGAGGACCCGAGGCAAGGAAGCGGATATCGTTCGCGATCTTCATCAAAGAGACAGCCACAGTATTTAATTGACCGTGAGCTTCGACAATTGCATCATGAGCAGCAAGGGCTTCAAACTAAAAAAAGAAAAGGTGTCAACTTTTGTGCAGTTGTGTACAGTGTACGCATGTCATCTTACCTTGTTAGGAGCAGTACGGAAAGGATAACCAGTAATGTCACTAATGGCTTTAGCAAACTTTTCAGCGAATCCAATGTGGGTGTTGATGCCAGTGCCAACAGCAGTACCGCCCTGAGCCAAGTTGTAAAGACGATCCAATGAGCCTTCCACACGTTGAATTCCAAAGGTCAGTTGAGCAGCATAGCCAGAGAATTCTTGGCCCAGAGTCAAAGGCACAGCGTCTTGCATATGCGTCCTACCGATCTTGATGATATCCTTGAACTCGTCCGACTTGGCTTGAATGGCATCTCGTAGTGTGGTGAGAGCAGGGATTAAACGTTGAGAGATTTCAGTCACAGCGGCAACGTGCATGACAGTAGGGAAGCTAAAGCATACAAACAAGTCATCAGTAAAAGTACCGTCAGGATCATCATGGTCACCATATCGATTTCACTTACGTATCATTAGAAGACTGACTCATGTTGACATGATCATTAGGATGAATGGGGTCCTTGGAGCCGAGTTTGCCACCAAGCAGTTCGATAGCACGATTGGAGATCACTTCATTTGCATTCATGTTGGTTTGCGTTCCTACACATAAAAGAGCATGAGAGAGGTATCCATGGCAACCACCCGCTTTATTTCTTTCCCTTACCACTGCCAGTTTGCCATACAACGAGAGGGAAATGGTCGTTAAGGAGACCAGCGGCTACCTAATGCATCCAACGAAACCGGTCAAACGCCCACTTGTTTTTCTTCACACCCTTCGTTACTTACTTCGTCAGCAGCCTTTTGGATAGCTTCACTACTGGCAACGTTCAAGTCGTAGGTGACGTTCACAGCAGCAGCGGCCTTCTTCACAATACCGAAAGCCCTGATCACAGCTTCGGGCATACGTTCACTTGCACCACCAATGTCAAAGTTTTGTAGAGATCTAGTGGACGCAAAAAGTCAATGCCTAACCCCAATTCGTTTCCTTTCCATTCTTACCGTTGGGTTTGTGCACCCCAGTATCGGTCAGCAGGCACCTTCAGATCACCGAAAGTATCAGTTTCAATACGGAAAGAGTTGGCCATTGGGTGTAGGTGGATACTAAAAAAAAGGAAGAAGGAGGAGCGGGAAAAAGTAGGGAAGAGAAGCGCGAAAAGCAAAAAGCCGCCCCACACACTTTTATAGGCGCCCAAATTCCGCCACTCCGAATTAAAGTTCCAGTAAGCCGACGCAAATAAGCACACCACACCACAGATTCCCACACACATCCACCCTATTGACCACCACCACCACTGAATATCACATTCACTTTTTCTTTATTTCAATTAGTCAACCCTAACCTACTATCTACTCCACAAGCTGTTTGTTCTTGATATGCCAGTCTTCCAAAGATACATCTGGATAGTCGTCAAACACATGTTCCGCCCCATCAGGAAGTACCACCCACTTTGCCTTGTCTTCGATCTTGATGTGATACGTTTCAGTCACCGGATCCACAGGTGGGAGAGCAGTGTCGATGCTTGACGCCAACGGATAAACATAGTCGGCATACTTTCTATCATATGCATACAAATGACAGCCACATTCACCACAAAAGTATCGAATGTTGCCACTGCAAAGGCTTGATCAACATACTGTAATCCCTATCCTTGGTCCCAACTTACCAAAGTTCACCACTAGCTTTATCGCGGATGGCTTGATAGGTTCTATGCATAGAAGAAGGTTGTCATCATTCAATAAACGGTTCATCTTTCTACCTAAAAGTCTCTACTTTGCATACCGAAGATGTTGTTCGCCCGTTACTTTGAGCGTCTTGTATACACCCATAATGTTGATCGCATAGCCACCTCCACCATCAGTTTTCCGACAAATGGAACTATGTGCATAATACAGATGAGTCATGGTATTCGGTTTGTCTTGCCTTACATCTTTCTTTACCAGTAGCAGCGCATAAACTTATCATACGACAAAAATCAAGCTCCGTTAGTAACGCACACCTGCCTACTACATTCACAACTAGTACATTACCGGGTTGGGTGTGTGAGACTTTACAGTGAAGCGCACTTTTTCACAGTGACAAGATCCTTTTAATTCCATGGTGTGTGAGAAGAATTGTTTAGGAAAGAAGAGAGAGAAAGAGGAAAAAAACGGGATCGAGACAACCTATGCACCTGCGCCGAACGGAGTTTCAATTATTTCCTCGGGGGTTGCCATCTCACTCACACCCTGAGAACAACCCATTGTCGCTTTGGTTCACTATACTACCAGTAAACGTCACTGTCGTTACTTTTGTAGTTCTGAAACGTAGCGATTGTGACCACAACTCTTTTTCGATGGTCATGACTTGGACTCACATACATGGCGGAGTTGGAACGACTGATTTCCCTTTGGTCAAGGGTTTCAACTCCGACTGGCGGGGCCGCCTTATAATTTCAACCGCTGTGGACTTTTTTCGATTCTTCCTTCTTTGCTCCCCTCTCACCATTAGACTTGATTGACATGATGAAGAATCCATACGACATTCTTGGAGTAGGACGGTTTGCGACAAACAAAGAGATAAAAGTACGCTATCTTCAGCTGGCAAAGTCACACCACCCCGACATTGCTGGTCAACACAAACAACGGGACTTTGCTGAAATCACAGGCGCCTACGAACAACTCACCAAATACAAACATCAACAGCAGCAGATACGGTCGTCCTCGCCGTTCCACCAACCCACTCATGTAAACACCAAACTGTATACCCAAAGGTCATTGCTTGCTGGTCTTGCTCTTGTGATTGGGGTTGTGGTGTATGTGTCTTATGAAGCCCCCGTGGACCCTGCCTTATCTTATGTGGATCAGCCTCCTCCTGTGAATGCCTCGGCCGCAACCTACCGCACTTGGCGCAAAAGTGGATCACGCGGATATTGAACTTTGTAACCCTTTGCGTTTCGTCGACGATGCTTTATTTACTTCTCTTTTGGCTCTTGTCTATATATACCTTGACGAATAAAATAAAAAAGTACACATCCTTCCTTCTTCTTCTTCTTCTTTTATCTCATTCCCTTTACTAATCCTATCACCTTCTTCTTCTCCTCTCTCTCTCTCTCTCTCTTTACAATGTCAACGTCCTTATGGCCTAATACCCACGATACTATATCCTTGTCGTACAAGAAGATCATCAAGCAAATGGCGGCACAAGCTCCTAAAGTGTATGGCGAAATCCCTCCTATGGCAAAGAAGCGAACCAAGACCAAGAAGAAGAAGAAGAAACCCGTCGTCACCATGGCAACTACGACAAAGACAACAGCAGTAACAACAGCAGCACCAACCAACTTTCCCTCTCCAACTTCCCGGCGAATGTCTCATGTAGAGGATTGGATTGTCGTGGATAGCAAAGAAAGCTTACCTGATGAAGAAGACTTGGTAAGTCAAAAAGAAGGGATGGCATTATGAAAGGATGGTTGGAAGTGCTACTTGCTCATGTGATAGAGGGTGGGAAAAAAGGTGATGTTGTTGATAGACATTTACTGACTTGCATGATGATATATTTCTTATTAGGTCCAACGCTCACCTTTGCGCAACTTTTTGTCGATCGACTTTTTATCAGATGTGCTGCCTCTCCATACACCACCAGCATCTCTCAGCGATCCTTCCTCTCTAGATCAACAGAACGAAATAGCTGAACTCGCTGATAGGATGAAAGCAACCCGTCAACCTCCTCCACCTCCACCACCGACCACTATCGAGACGACATCGCCGCCCATCTCTATCAGTCAGGAACACATTAGCAAGCCTCCCCTTGTTCGGCGCCACTCTATCTCGTCCACGACCAATGCACAAACACCCTCGCTATCGACAACCACAGCCCCTTTTGTCCTGCCTAGTGTCATTGGAGACCCTGGTGATACTGTTGCTTTTGATCACCAGCAACAAGTCCGATGGTTACAGACGATCAGTCGATTAAAGCACTCTTTGGTGACGTTTAAGAAGGAAACCAACAAGAAGAAGATACCTGACCACTTGATACCGATGCCACCACCACCCCCGAAACCAGCGAATCAACGACGACGATCGGAAGCGACTACGCAACCTCGATTCAATGCCGATAACAACACATATAAACGGGACACAAGGTACAATTCTGACCACTTGCGGATGATTGCTTGCGAACTCAACATGATGCGTAACCGGAAATTGATCTCCCCGCTTCGACCTCGCGGCTTCTTACCTCGGCGCAAGGATATAGTCTATTTGGGAAAAGATAGGCGACGATCTCCACTGATGAACTCTGTGGGCCATGATAGCTAGTTAGTTAGTTAGTTAGTTAGTTGACATCTTATGCATGAATAAAAAGTAATGATTGATGGTGATAGTATACAAGCCACTAACTTTTAAATGTCTTGCCTGCGCTGAATGAAAACACATATAAATGGGCGGCCTTCCAATTGTTTGTTGCCTCTCTCTTTCACTTTCTTTTTTTCTTTCTTTGTTTCTCTTTACTGTTACTACTTCTCCATATACATTACACATCCATCGACATTAAAACGCTCACCATAGTGCTGCTATCTACCATCTTCTTCCCATCTATCTATTATATCATATCGCCCCAACAAGATGCCTACCCAGACTGGCTCACGACGTCCTCCCAAGAATAAGCACAACAACAATAACAACAACAACAACAACAACACTAGTGGCAATGACTTTAAGAGCTTGAAAGCACTCTATCGTCAACAGTTACCGACGCTACGTGAACTATTCCCTGGTTGGAGCCAAGAAGATCTTGTTGCCACTATGCACGAAGCTAATGGGGACCTTGAACTGACGATTGGTCGCATCATGGAAGGTGAGGATGAACTGTATTCCATCTTGATAGAAAGCACTCGTACTAACCAGGATATTTGTGCTTGTGGGCTATTTCTTTGTAGGACATGCCAATCAATGGGACCAAGTCAAAGTCAAAAAGTCGAAACCTCCACCAAAGCAATCATCAATTGCGAATGGCACCACTAGCACCAACGCAAAGAAAGCTGAAGGGCTGACTGGAACACGAGGTATAACCATCCTTCCCTGCAAAGGTTTTCTATATTAACTCTTTTGTCTTTCTAGATGGCTCTCACAGTACAAAGGGGAAAAACGGAAAACCGCGCAAGTCTGGTAACTAGGCAGTGGGATGGATTGAATTGAACACTTACCTTTGATCCTTTCTGCTATTTTAGGGGGGGAAACTGGTCACAAGGGACACCAACGAAATAAGAAGGACAATGAAGAAGCATCAAAACCGGCAGAGAAGGAAGAAGAAAAGAAACCGTCATGGGCAAGCATATTGAAGTAAGTGATCATTTTGGAACACTAAAGGAAACAACAGACCCACTAACCCTGCACTTTCCACACTGACAACGACAACTTTAGAGGACCAACAAAACCTGAACCACCCGTAGAAGAAGCAAAGCCAAGTCCACCACCAGCAAATACAGCACCACCTATCATGAACGATTATAGCGAAAAGGCGATAGAACCAGACGACGAAGGGATCGACAAGGACACTTATGCGCATGACAACGACAAGGCAGTAGATATGGCTCGGGAATCTTTGACTATGGTTATATCTGCAGATCAAGTGGACGACGACGACGCAGTAAAGGAAAATGACTCAGCTGGTGATGGCATCGACACACTTGAAGAAAACGACACACACCATGAGGAGACGACGCACACGGACAACAAAGACGAATCACAACCATCAACACTCTTGGCGGAAACCGTGGATACAGCATCCTCAGCACAAACAGAAGAAGTATTGGAAGCGCAGGAATCTCAACAATTTATGGCTTTCCGTAAAGTCCCTGTGCGTCGATTGAAACAAGATGAACCTGTTGTCTTGCCTGGTGGTGCATCTAGCCTAGAAAACGTCAGTCTCCAATTTGGCAGCCTCAATCTCTCCAATGGCGAAGAACAGCAAACTCAGCATATCGAAGAAGACAAGCAGGAAGAAGACGATCAACATCAGGAAGAACAACAACAGCCGGAAGACGACAAGGAAATTGCCTCCCTCGAAGCTCCTAGTGCAACTCCCCACCCAGCCCCATCATCATCCTCTGCGACAGCTACAACAATCAGTCCACAAGTGTCATCCACTCTAGCCAACCCCACAAAAGCCCCCGATTCAACTGTATACCATCAACCACAGCCTCCTGCTCAACAGCCTCCTGCTCAACAACCTCTTGCTCAACAACCTCCTGCTCAACAACCTCCTGCTCAACAGTACCAGCAAAACTTCCAACCTCAGCCCCAACAACAACACTCCGCTTTACAATCTTCGGATGCCCAGATCAACCCTTATGCGACCTATGCTCCCAATACAATGTCGGTTGGTCAATTCCAAGGCTTCGCTGATCCTGGAATGGTTGCTGTGCCTGAATATTACACCTCCGATGCTCAACGTCCAATTGTAAGTAATGTGAACAAGATGTGGAAAATGCATATATCACTAACGTCTTTCTTTCACCATAACCAGAACTACTATGATCCCAGCGTTTACAATCAATCACCGTCTGTCGGAAATGCTCATCTCTATGGCCGTGGAAAATTCAACAATGCGCAAGAAGGAATGACTCCATCACCTACTTCTCTTGGTATGATGGGCGGCCACAATTCAACACCTGTTATGCAAGGTCCACAGCAACCTCAGGCGGGAATGTATGGCGGAAACACTGGCAGCTACTACTCTTACTACTACATGCCTAATCAGTATCAAACCTTCCAGCAAACTGGATATCAACAACCTGTACCTCAACAATATCAACCTCCACAGCAATTCCAGCACCCTCAGCAGCAAGCCCAAGCATCTCAACAAATACCTCAACCTCATCAACCCCAGCAAGTCCTTCAACAACAGCAACAACCATCACAACAGCCCCAGCAAGTACTACATCCCCAGCAACAGCAACAGCCTCAATCTCAGAAGCCGCCTCAGTCTTCGTACATGAATCCAAACGCATATCCAATGTACGGGAAGCAAAACATCCCTGGTTATCAAGATTATACCACCCCACAATCATACGATGACAACATGTTACAAGCTAACGGCAACCAGGGTCTCATCTACGATAAGCAATACCAATCGGCTAACAACAGCAACAACAACGGCAATGGCAGCAGCAACGGTACCAACAGTACCAACAACAGCAACAGCAACAGCAATAGCAACAATGGTAACAGCAATAGCACGCTTCCCCAAATGCAGCAATATCTCGGTGGAAATATCCCTCAGCAACCAAGCCAAGGTCAGCAGCAACAAGCACAATCTTCGGTGAATGGGCAGGCAAAGGATCCAATGATCGGTGGGTTCGACAAGCAGGGCCAACCGATGCAACCAGTTTTGACCCAAGCGAACTATCAACCTCACTACCAGCAATATAGCCAACTGCAACCTCTGTATCAGCAACAGCAGCAGCACCACCAGCCATTTTTGTATCACCAACAACAACAACAACCTTACAATACTAGTGCGATGAACTCTTATCCAGCTCGTCAACCTCAGCAACAAAACATGTACTGGCACCAAGCATAATCTAGTTTTCTTACTCTTCTCATCCCCCCCCCTATCCATTGTCATTACTATAGCTTATCATTGTGTTTCTTTACCATCCATATTATTTACTTTTGTGTCTGTTTGTCCTTTTAAATAAACTGCCTGTACATATAACACCATTTTGATTTTGACCATGGCCGGCCCCCTTATTGGTGCTGGAATGATCGCTGTTATTTCACACTCCGCCAGAATGGCAGACCTTGGAAAAAATCTCACTTTTTTTGGAGCTCATTTTTTTTTGTGAACGGGGTAGACAACCCAACTTTAAATTTGACATAGACTCAGAAGTGCTTTTTATCTATCTACTGATACCAAGAAAGCCTGATTTTACTGGATGACTTGCCATTTTTCATACCACCCCAATTGGTCGCTTTTGGGAGGGGGGGGGCTTCTCGGAGTGCTCACGGGCGTACACAACGTAACAGTGCTTGTTTCTGGGTATCGGTCGATAGATATGCATTGCATCGTGTTGGCTGTGAAATTTGACGGTGGGTTGTCCATCTCGGTTCTGAAAAATAAGCAACTCTTTGAAAGAAATGGACGTCAAAAGTTCAAATTTTTTAATTCGCACCAACGATATAGGTCATACAAGCTGATGAGCCGCAATTGATATGCGTCTTTTTGTTGGACCTGATACCAGCAGAAGAAAGAGCCTTGCCGATAGATTCTCTATGAGAAGAGTAAGACCATTTTCAGCCTGGTGGGGCGGTTTTATCTTCATTTCAAGTCAAGGACTTGAAGAGTACCCCGCCTTCTTGTTTGCAAAATTCCGGATACGCCTTTCTCAAAACGTCGGTGTTTGAAATTTCCCACAAGCCCTTGGTCTTCTCTACCAAAGGATTCAAGGACACATGGTAGCTGTGCAGGTAAAGGACACATGGTGATTGTGCAGGTAAAACTTCAGAAGATTCAAGTCATGCACTGGACCATATGTCGGAGTTGCAAATGTCTGAGAATTTTGTGCTCGTTGCTACTTTGGGGGGGGGGCGGCTAAAAATAAATACGGAGGGCA
>LT554318.1:104269-123193 GCA_900079185.1 Absidia glauca
TTGAGTAGGACCAAAAAGACAGCACCAACGATATAACAAACACCAGAGAACATCTTGTAACTGAAGTATGGAGCTGCCCCAACTCCCAAGTCAATGGCAGTAGCGATATTGGGACCAAAGACAGAGATGATGTTTGTGATGAGCAGGAGAGATAGAGCAGTGGGGTAACGCTCCAATCCAACCAAGGAAGCGGTGATCGGTGACAAGAGGGCAAAGTACGAGCCACAGAATAACCCAAAGACCACGCTGTACGCCATTAGGGAGCCATAGGTCCACGCAAATGTCCAGATCAGTAACGAAGAAAGCCCACCGAGAATGGTAAACACAATATTGACATTGACCTTCCCCACACGATCACTGGCAAAGCCAGCAGAGATACGACCAAAAAAGTTCGCTGCCGAAGCCACCGCCAAGAGAGCAGAGCCTTGTGCAGGAGACAGACCGATAAATGTTGCATACGAAGGGAGGAAGTAGTAAGGGACAAAGTAACCAAGAAGGCCAATGACGGATCCAATACAAAAGATACAGTAGTTGACATCCTTTAGGACGTTAAGGTGGATAATGTCGCTGAGATGCTTGCGGATACGGGGCTTTGTTACGTTGCGTTCACGGATCAAGATACAAGATATAGCATCCATTCCCAGTGTGATAAACCCAAGGATTCGGTACGTCCAGCTTGCGCCTAGAGTCGAATTGACAGCTTGCATGATTAGGGGCATGATGACACCACCCACACCTGATCCACTGGCGATAAGCCCAATAGCGAGGCTTCGGCGTCTTGTAAACCATTGAGGAGCCACAGCCATAGCAGTCTATAAAATATTGTCTGTTAGTACAAAAAAATCATCCTCACCTCCATGTTCCTTACCACATAAGTAAAAGAGCAACCAGAGCCAAAGATGATACCTTGACAGATGATCAATTGCCAAGGTTCTTTCCCCCAGCCAGCAATGATCAGACCCAGGCCCTTGCAGAGAGTGCCAATGATAAGCGTGGTGCGGCTTCCAAAACGAGAGGTGATGATCTGAGCAAAGGGACCCATCAAGTTTAAAAAGACCATCGTAATCGTACCCACAAATGGCAGAATGACCTTGGCATTTGGGGTTTGATGGAAGTCATTCTGTTGGTAGTAGTCTTGCATGACGCCCCACGAGGAACCAATACCCATAGAACTTTACATGATAGAAAAAAAAAGGAAGTAATACGATGAGTCATCTGCGATATTCGTTCTTTTGTTACGTTTCTTACGTTATTTGACAGAGCCAGGAGCCGAGAACCACTACCCAGCCATATCCTCCGTCGTTTTCTTCAAGAGGTTCAACAGAGGGAGGATGGTCTTCTACAATAGAAACAGTCAGTCCGTTGTTCCCTTTTTCTTTTCGTACATACCTTTCATCGAGGTGACCATCGTGGGCTGTTCAGCATCGGCATTGGTAGTGCATTCATCGTCGTCCCTGCTATCAAAAGATTTTGGTTCGGTCATTTTTCTTTTATGGGTACAATGGGGGTTTTGTTTTCTTTTCTGGTGATGTATGAAACAAATTAACCTACAGCGGAGATAATGGGCTTGAAGGGTTGGCACCAAAGAGATAGAGGAAGCTGGAGAAGGAAAGGAAGAAAGAGAGTGAGAAATCAAGATCAGCCTTTTATAAAAAAAATTGATGAGCGGAGCTCGCGGCGACTCGGCCATCTGGCGGAGTTTCTATGGTAACCAGTCATAATGGGTGATCATAAGCAGTAAAGAGATCGTATTCGGGCCTGTCATAAAAGTTAAGAGTTGCCCATCAAGTTTATTATAAAAAGGGTGTGCGAAACAAACCAGAAGACACATTATCGAGTATTCTACAAAACCAGAATGATGACAAGAGAGTTAAATCTACAAAAGTAAGATAGTGGAGGGATGATAAACAAAGGTCAATGATTCTAATACTATAAACAATGACACCCACACTACACTAGAAAGAGGGTTCAAGAGTAACGGCCATGAGCAGAGTTTTGAGTTGAAGATCGTGACACCCCACCGGTATAGCCATAGGTCCGTTGATGATCGAGGGTGGGAGAGCGACCATGAAGAGGATAGCCACCACCTTGAGGAGGAGGGGGAGGAGGAGCGTTAGGATTGGGTCGGTAATAAGGCCCACCACCATTCCCAGGAGGCCTTTGCATACCACCATTCATCATTGGAGGTGGACGATACATCGGTCTTGGTTGATTGGAGTAGACTGGGCGTTGTTGCGGGGTTGGCGGTTGCTGTTGCGCATAAGAGGTACCAGGGAATGGCATGGAAGGGGGGCGCTGTTGTTGTTGTTGTTGTTGTTGTTGTTGATACACTGGAGTAGAAGGTAATGGACGAATGGATGATGTTGTATGTTGTTGGGTTTGGGGCTGCTGTGATGCATAATAAGGGGAGGGCGGTGGCTGGGTGTATTGAGGTCGTGCCACTCTGGGATCATATGGTCTGTTAGGTCGAGGAGACCCAGTAACAGCAGGATAGTATTGGCCCGAGATCATTGTATTTTCAGGGGCATAACCCACCGCCGGAGATTGTTGTGGTTGTCCATAGGAAGGAGCTTGTTGTTGTTGCCATGGCTGTTGTACAGGAGCTGCAGGTTGTTGATAACTATCATAGCTTGGATACCTGTTCTGACTTTGATGACTACCTATAGATGATGTACGAGTGGTAGAAATAGTCGCCGACGATCCATCTGAGTATCCCGTTGCCTGTTGTTGCTGTTGCTGTTGCTGTTGCTGTTGCTGTTGCTGTTGCTGTTGCTGTTGCTGTTGCTGTTGCTGTTGCTGTTGCTGTTGTAACTGATGATTTTGTTCCATATACTGTTGACCACTAGTAGGTCGAGGGGGCGAATGAGTAGGCGAAGGCAAGTAATCCAAAAAGTCAACGACATCGGCAGCACTAGGTTCAGGTCCCAAAGATGCAAGCAAGGCTTCTTCTTCTTCCTTCTTCTTTTGTGAGTGTTGTTCGAGTAAGTTGGTCCGCTTCTTGTCGTATCCCTTTTGTGTAATGTCTCCGTCGTCCAGTTCCAATTGTAAGCTTTCGAGTTTCTTCAATAGTTCAGCAGGCAAATCTTGATCATTGTGGAAAGCCATGATGTTTGTTGAAAGAGGGGAAAGAAAGAGGAAGCGAGAAAAAGAAGAGGGGGAAAAACTAAGAGCCAAAAAAAATGATCGGAGTTTGAATTACAGTCTGCGCACTCTGCCCCTTTTTCCATCTTGCACGTGCATTGATCTTTCCAAACCCATACACCATCACTGCAGTTACCTGATGAACGCCAAGCCATTTGAGACATCCTGATGGCATAGAAGTTTACGGCATACAGACACGAACCATAGATTCATACACATTTACACTTTTCAATTCCCGAGTAAGGGCAAATTTATAAATAGAAGCTCATAGAAGTGAGCAGTTGGCTTTTCGAGTTTATTTCTATTCAAAGGGTCTATATGCTATCATCATCTATCCTACTTCTTCAGTCTTGATCCAAAAATAGTGGTACCCACCCGAATGTTGGTAGATCCAGCTTGCAGAGCTTTGAGGTAGTCCCCTGACATGCCCATGCTGAGTTCCAAGTCTAACCCAGGAATAATCCTTTCTGTCTCCTCCTTGCAGTCCACCAAGCACTATATATCCATACACATAGCAAGAAAACACCCGGTGAATCAGTCACTCTTGTTATTTCACTGCCCATAAAGTTACCTTAAAGTCAGGATTCACCTCTGAAGGGTCCCGTCCAAACATCCCAATAGTCATCAAGCCGTGTAACTTGAGTTGAGGGCAGTTACCATGGATATGTTGACATACTTGAGCACAGTTTTCAGGGAGCACACCACTTTTGGCAGGTTCGTTACTTGTATTCACTTGCACGAAGACATTCAGGGGTTCCTTCCGTTCGCACGACAAGCAGGCCTTATTCAAAGTGTCGGCTTTCTTGCTACTATCGATGGTCTCCACCACAAAAAGGTTAGGGATGGCTGTCGATGTAAGAAGCAAACAAGTGATTGAGTGAGTGGAAATTTATTCATAAGGTTTCTGTTACCTGCGATTGCCTTGCACTTGTTGCTTTGTAAGTGGCCGATGAAGTGCCATTGGATGTCAATGGGAAGCTATGCATTTGATTGGTTAATTGCTACCTGCCCTTTCCCCCCTCCATTATAGCCTTCTTCACCACCTCTTACCTTGGCACTTTTCTCTACAAGTTCTTGTACCTAACTTAATCAAAAAATCAGTACGTTAGGCTATTAACTTGTTATAGGTCCTACATAGTTTTCGCCAAAGTGTCGGTGCCCAGTTTCGTAGACATGCAACAGATCCTCCGCAGGTTTGTACTTGCTTACGGCAACTAAGCGAGCCTTCAACAAATGTGATCATGTTGGTGACATGCAAAAGACAATATGTGTTTCCTTCCTTTTCCCTTACCTTGTCATGGTGGGGTACAGTGGCCATGGCAGCTTTGACACTGGCAATGTTTTCAGAAAGTTCAAATTTACGATGAGAGTCCACCATAGTATGTTTTCCTCTTTGAATTGTGTTTATTAATAGGCTGGATAGGCGATAAAACGATCGTGGCATGGTCTCCCAAAGCAAATGGACAAGTTCAGAAGAAAGAGATGCAACCACCCTCCGAACTTTTTTTCAGATTCACCCACAAAAAGTATTTCAAACTCAGCCAAGGCTACAATAACTTTTTTCTGTCCATCTTTCATTTTTGCTCCTTCTTCCCCTCGTCATCACTTTTTGCCTCCCATTGTCATTTTTTGCTCCACGACAACAAACGAACGAACGAACGAACGAACGAACGAACGGTAAATCTGTCCTTCTCACGTCATGTTCATCTTTTGCTTACCATTACTAACTTTTTGCCTTTTGCATCGTTCCTCTTTCTTTTGACACTAGATCGGCTACGACGATGACGAAGACAATAGGGACGACGACGATGCTAATGACGACTCCACCACTGCTTCATGTCGCCCAAAAAGGCTCTTTTAAAATTTTCAAATGTAAGAAACATGGGGAAACCCTCGCAATTTTTTTTTAGGTGCACTCCCATTCCATTGTAGATTCTCTAGCCATTGTACCGATAAAGTGCACTATCCCTTAACTCATTCGCAGCACCTACTACTACTGATACTTTGGATAACGCTGGTCTGCTCTCTTCCTTTTTATTACCTTAGCTCATTACACTAGATTAGTCACTCCATGACAATCCCTGTATTCACCGCCACCCGCTAGGACATGTAGCTTAGGCATAGCCTCATTCAGTCAATAAAATAATCTACTTTAACCCATCTCCATAACTGTGTTTTTTTTTGCATAAGCTCCAGTGATCTTAGAGGCTCTTATATGTAGCGGTACAAAATGGGAGACGTTAATGATGAGCTACTCAACTGTAGTTTGGTCTTTATAATGTACATGATCTTGTTATGATTTTGGATTAAAGAAAAGTCCTTGGGAGAAGAATTCAAGTAAGCTTTATTGATGGGATAAGACTAAAGAGCTATGGTACAGGCTATGTTTGGAATCGTAGTTAAGCTAATGTCTAATGGCAACAAGCTATTGTAATGGGAGTGACCAAACTGCTGTAAAAAACAAGCAAATGGAGGCGGACAAAAACGGCCCAGCTGTGTAAAAGTATCAGTGACAGTAGAGGAAGGGTATGGGCAAAGAATTGGTATACTTTTATCCGTAACTTCGACTATGACATTCTACAATGGAATGGGAGTACATCTAAAAAAAATTGCGAGGGTTTCCCCATGAACATGACATGAGAGGGTGAGAATTACCGTTCGTTCGTTCGTTCGTTCGTTTGCTCGTCGTTCGTTCGGTTGTTTGTCGTCGTGGAGTAAAGTGAATGACAATGTGGAGGCAAAAAAGTGATGATGAGGGGAAGAAGGAGCAAAAGTGAAGGACGGGAAAAAAAAAAGTTCTTGTAGCGAAATCGGGGTTTTAAATATAGAGTGCAGGATCGTGTACCTGAGCTTTGAATTGCAGCAGATCCCTAACATATCAGAGTGAGCATGTTACTACATTCTAATGCTATGATGTTGACTTATATTTTCGATCACAAATAGGCTGGATCAGAGAAGAGTAAATGTTGCCAACTGGGATGGCAGGGGGGGGGAGTTCCATCATGAGCACCGAGTCTTTTATAAAAGTCTTCGTGAGCATGATCGCCTGTACAGTACAAATGCATTGACAGCTACGGTAGGTTGAATAGGATCGCTGTTGTCAGGACTGAGTTTTTTTGCCGCCAGTCGGTCATGTCATTCGTCGATCGCCGGGAACAACTTCTTGCAGAAGCTGCTAGGTGGGTCAAGGGCGGCACGTGCAAGATAAAAGGATCGACCATGGGTGGGGAAGCCTGTCATTGATCGCATATTTTCTCTTGAAAGGCAGATGAGATATGCGCCGTTCATCGTTGTGTCGCCAACCTATTGATCCATCATATCTTACCCCATCATATCTTACCCCATCACCTATGTCTCTAGTATCTTATCCTAAACCACTACCTATATATTGTCACCTATCCTATCCCATCGTCTTAATACCCTAGCGGTCTGCCCTATCAGGCACTAGTCAGGCCAAAAGGTGCCAACACCATAGTTTAAACACCGCCAAGCGACGAGTAGACAAAAAAGTGGTTTGGACCCTTGACGACTTTTTTGGTTCCCTTGACAACCCTTTAGGTTTCCTTGACGACCCTTTTGGTTCCCTTGACGACGTGTCAGCGCTTGGTCCACCGGGTGATTTGTACCACTGCACACCAGAGTCTCTAAGATCACTGTAAAATCACTGGAGCTTATGCAAAAGAATAAAGCCATGGAGATGGGTTCAAGTAGGTTTTTTATTGACCGAATGAGACTATGCTAAAGCTACATGTCCTGGTGGATGACAGTAAATACAGAGCTTGTCATGGAGTGACTGATCTAGTGTAATGAGCTAAGGAAAAGAAGGGGGGAAGCAGACCAGTGTTATCCAAAGTATCAGTAGTAATAGGCGCTGGGAATGGGTCAAGGAATAGTGCACTTTATCGCTGCAATGGCTAGAGAATCTACAATGGAATGGGAGTGCACCTAAAAAAAAATTGCAAGGGTTTCCCCATGTTTTTTACATTTGAAAATTCTAAAAGTGCCTTTTTGGGCGGCATGAAGCAGTGGTGGAGTCGTCATTAGCATCGTCGTCGTCCCTATCGCCGTCATCATCGTCGTAGCCGATCTAGTGTCAAAAGAAAGAGGAACGATGCAAAAGGCATAAAGTTAGTAATGGTAAGCAAAAGATGAACATGACGTGGGAATTACCGTTCGTTCGTTCTTTTGCTCGTTCGTTCGTTCGTTCGTTCGTTTTTCGTCGTGGAGTAAATAAAATGACAATGGAGGCAAAAAAGTGATGACGAGAGGAAGAAGGAGCAAAAATACAGGACGGGCAACAAAAACTTCTTTGTAGCCAGAAGCGGAGTTCGAATGTTTGGCAGGCAGGGGAAATGAAGGGGAATTTTCTGGAGGGGCAATGGTTTGTGTGGGACCACAGATTATTATGACAGCTGTCTATCTTGAAGGCTATAAAAGATCATATGTACAAAGGTATTTATGTATAAAAACAAAGGTAACACTACATACACTGCTCTAAATATCTAAATCGTCGTCAGGGTCTTCATCATCAAAGTCGTCAGCAGCATCAGGTTCGTAGTAGATAGAACCACCAGTAGTGACTGAAGAGGAGGAAGACATGCCATCAATTTCCACTTGTTGAGCCTTCATGTAAGGAAGCACCAGGTTTTCTTTCGTCTTGCGTTGTTCGTCAGTCAGGGAGAGGTTAAAAGAGAGATTAGCTGTGGGATCAACCGTGGGCATATCCTTGTCGTCATCCGCATCTTCTTCGTGATCCTCTTTGTCGCTGACACCTAATTGGGAAGCTGGCACCACCACCAATCGACCTGTTGTTGAATCAGCATAGAATCCATTGGTTTCGTAGAGGACCTTGCCACTTTTACGGCGCCATTCGATCTTGCCCACGCCACCACGAGCGACATGGTTCGAAGTGATTTGTAGATATGAGAAGGTATCTTGAGCCACAAAACCCGTCAGTCGTGCCTGTGATTCTGTTTGTGCGGTTGGTGCTTTCAATTGGTTCAGGGTGATGATCACAGAAGCCAATCGGTTCAATGACTCGGATAAAGGAGGGAGTGGTTGGACAGCAGAGAGAGGCCGGATATCCATATGGTAGCCCACAACAACTCGGATTGTATCTACGTGTATGTAAGAAAAAGACAATTGGTATCGCACGACACTTTCTATCCTTGCTCTACATGTTCCGTTGTTTACCTGTCGCCAAGGATTCCAAAGCCTTCACAAATCGGTAGGTGCGGTAGGTAGAGAGTTGTGCAAGAGGATTCAGAGCATCCACTACAATAAGAGATCCTGGTGCCTTGTTGATCCATTCCAGTACAAGAGGTAATACATGGCGTTCGAATTCCGTAAGGCGTGTCAAGCGAACCAACGAGCTACTGCCACCAGTGTCAGTTTCATGGACGAGGGGAGTATCCCATTCCCAGCCATGCGGATCAGAGTAAGCGTCGATAATATGTACCTTGGACTTTTTCAGTGATGACGCAGCCGATCGAAGCCAGACAGTAGGGGACGTTTCTGTCAAGAGCACAATAACGTGATGGTCGGTTTCGAGTGTTCGCTGGCTGAATTCACATAGTAAAGGTAAAGCTGATAGTTGGATGGAGTCATTGATGAGGATGAGGGGAGCCGACTTTTTGTTACCGAATAGCTGATCTAAACAAAGTTGGGTCATGGTGTAAAAAGTCGTGGTGGGAAAGAAAGGTGAAAAGCGAATAGAGCCGAAACGCAAAACACAAAGAGTCAAAAAGAAAAAACTCCGCCGTGGCTTAATAAGTTCAAACGCCGTCATTCTTTCGCCTTGTGGACAAATGATTGGCTGAAATGATACGAAAGGATTCCTGCACATTGGCAAAACGTTTTCAAGAGAAGTGTTCCGGCGTATCCCTTAAAAAGTTCATACTATAACGATTCCAGTGAGGAAAAGAAGAGGTGACTTTCCCAAAACGACCCGAGTAGCAGTATAATTAATGCACATGATGATCACAAAAATATAAAGTCGTAATTTGGTCACCTATGACATGCTGTGTGATGTCGTGCCCATTGAAGTGAAAAGAACCAACTAAGCAACAATGGAGCCATGGTTTGATTGGCTGACCAAGATGAAGGGAGTCTATAATTGGCAGGCCTCCGTTTCATATGTGGCCCTATTACGATTGTACCAGATGAAATTGCTGGGCGGCGTTTGAAATGATTTTTTTGGAAAGCTTATTTAGCTTGAAGGAACCGAGCCAACCCAAATACTACATAGTAAATATACCCCCTCTTTGTGTTGCCGCTTCCCTTGTGGGCATATAAATACCTTTTGAATGAAAATGTGAGATCATTTTCTTTTTGCCCCTCTTTTCCTCTCCTTCTCTTTTCCTTCTACCTCTATCACCATGTCCCAGCGTAATTTCAAGACGATAGACCTTGCCAACTTTCAACAACGGAAAGAGTCCATCGTTAAAGATATCATGACAGCTGCCACTGAACAAGGATTCTTCTACGGTATGATGGAAAAAAAAGTTTTTTTGACAGCCACTTGACAAACTCAGAGCTTTTCTCACACTTTGTACTCGGTAAACCTCAACTCGATACTTTTAGTCATCAATCATGGGATTAGTAGTGATGAAATCCAAAGTATGTTCGAAACTGGGCGACGATTCTTTGCATTGCCTGACTCCACCAAGGCGAAATACCCATTGGATGTGCCTCGAAACGCTGGCTGGGAAAAGTTTGCCCAGGTATGAAAAAATTGTCGTTTTTTGAAACCCCGCCCACGATAGACCTTTAGGGGAGCTGATTTAAAATTTCTTCTCTCTCTTTCTCTTTTGGCTTTCCATCAACCATGCACAGCTTCGACCTCAAACTGGATTGCCTGACCTGAAGGAATCGATGCAATTGGCTTTTCACCATATTCCGGATCTTTGGCCCAACCAGCAAGATGCGCCCAACTTCCAAAACAATGTCCAATGCTTCATGGAACAATGTAATCGGGTATCTCAACAGCTGTTAGAATGCTTCGCTCTAGGACTTGGCTTTCCCGAAGACTTCTTTACTCGATGCCATGATATCTCTCAGCCCGATGCTCTCAACTCACTTCGATTCCAACACTACTTTGATCTGAAAGGAACCGTCTTCGATGCATCTCAGTTTACGCCCACCAAGTTGGATGCTGTTGAAGAATGTGGCTCTTTGGTGACCTCTGAAGATGTGAACGACTATTACAGAGCTGGTCCTCATACTGATCCTGATACACTCACCCTTCTATTCCAAAACAACCCTGGTCATGATGCTTTGGAAGCCTGCCAAGGTCGCAATGATGTGACTCAATTCAATCAAGGTACTCACTGGCTCCCACTATGCCCTCAAAAGGACGAACTTGTATGCAACATTGGGGATATGCTAATGCGCTGGAGCGACGACCAATTGAAAAGCAACTTCCATCGTGTTAAACGGCCTGAAGTGGATCTCTCCTCACGCTACACCATCGCCTACTTCACTCAAGCCAACAAATCAGGTAAGCTTTCTAGATAACAGCCACACCCTCGCAAGAATTGACACTAAATTTTATCCTTACCCTTGTCATAGCATTGATACAAGGCCGCACAAAGTATACAGAACCTTTAACAGCCGGTGACTTTCTACGACAAGCCATGGAACGAAACCATCAACGGGTCAAGATGCTCATCGACCAACGTCACGCAAGAAAGCAACTTGAACAACAGCAACTTGAACAACAGCAACTTCGACTAGAGGAAGACGATAATGATGAAGATCATTCTGTGGATTACCGCAACTATCATCATCACCATCTTCACCTACCATCTTCATCTTCCCCACCACCTACCACCACCTCTCAGCAGCCTACTACCCTGGCGCCTGTACTTGCTATTTAGTTGGTCAATCCCCTCCTCGATCTAGTCATCATTCCTTCTTTTTACCCCTTGCCCCTTCACTCTTGTATATAGCCACCTCTTTTCTTCTTCAGTCTTCGCGTATACTTTATCTTGCTGTCTATGTAATGTCAACAATAAACAAGCACTAAAACTGCACATTTGTAGGAATTTGAAAGACGCTGCATAACTTGCGGAGTTGTAACGTCAAAACATCTTTGTTGCCATGATTACTTATTCTCTATCAAATCAGATACACCAAATGACGTTACTATATCAATCCAGCTTTCAAGCAAGTGGAAAAGGGGGATAACGATCCAATAAGCGTATTGTTGTGCTCGTACGCAAACAGATCCTAAATGTTGCTTCATCGACAGCGATGCTATCCTCCCAAAGTCCGCCAAGGGCATCCAAGCATGCGCATCTAATGATTACAAATATAGAAAAAGTGTCTCCAGCCTATCCATAAACAAATGGTATATTTTGCTCCTCCAAAGGTGCCAGTTTCCGATTCCCGAAGGTATAATCAAGTCTTCCCTTCCTCATCTATCTCGGTAGACCCCTGATTTTCACACCTCCCATTCCGTATGTATCATGAAGAGAGATGATCAATAAGTGACTATATAAAGGTAAGAAGGGTTCATAGCAGGTGCTTGGAAGATTGGTAAGCAGGCAATCTAGATCCCTCGATCCCCTCGACTTTATTATAGATTACCCAGCCAAATATAGTCTTATGATCCATCCTTCAAGTGACATGATTATCGGGATACTGAGATATATCAGTTATCTTTGAATAAAGTGCCTCAAAAGTCATGTCATATTGCTAACACAAACTGGCTCTTGGCTTTGCAGTTTTGAAAAACCAGACTTGTCGGCGATTGAAAATGACCATGTACTTCTTTTTCTTGTGAACGATATGGACATCCCAACTTCAAGTTTGACATAGACACAGAAGTGCATTTTATCTGTCGACTGATTCCAAGAAATTTTTATTTCATTGGATGGCTTGGCGCTCCTAGTACATATCACTTTGGTCATTCGCTTTTTGGGAGTGTCAGGTAGGGTTCACGGCCGCATACAACATAAAAATGCTTGTGTCTGGGTATCAGGCAATAGATATGCATTGCATCGTGTTGCCTGTAAAATTTGACGGGGGGTCGTCAATCTCGGTTCTGAAAAATAGGGATCAAAAGATCACCTTTTCAAAAAGTTCAAATTTTCAATTGTCAAACCACTCCATTTGTAGAAAGGACAGACCTTGGAAAAAAGTCTCACTTTTTTTGGATTCATTTTTTTTTTGTGAACGGGATGGACAGCCAAATTCAAATTTAGCATAGCCTCAGATGTGCTTTTTATCTATCGACTGATACCAAGAGAGCCTGATTGTCTTGGATGGCTTACCGCTTTTGGCACCACTCCAGCCAGTCACTTTTTGGGGGCTTCTTGTAGCGTTCGCGGCCGCATGCAACATCAAAATGCTTGTTTTTGGGTATCAGTCAATAGATATGCATTGCATTGTGATGCCTATAAAATTTGATGGTGGATTGCCTATCTCGGTTCTGAGAAATAGGCAACTCCTTACAAAAAAAAGAGGGTCAAAAGATCAAATTTTCAAATAGTTCAAGTTTTTTCAATTTTGCAAACTCCGGGGGATGTGAATAATTCATCACTTTTTACATTCTGTCATTCGTACATGACAGTTGTACGATAGGCCTCATGGCCACTCTCTGATCTCTATTTTTTTTTTACGTTGGACGAACTTTCACGGAGTGCAAGGGGAAAGAAAAAGACCTACGATCCACCTGACGGACATTGCCACCATTGATAGATCCGGTACCTCAATGCTCACCGATAGCAAGGGGTTGATTCTAGTCCATCTCAGTATAAGGTAAGAAAAAGAGACTTGTCATCCATCTGACAGGCATTGACGACGTTACCTTTATGGCTCATCAACGTCTCCATCGTCTTTCCTTTTCTTCCCCTCCTTTTTATCACATTCGCTCAACCATATAGCTGCAAAGCACTTTTTGGGCATCTCATCTCTTGGAATGAGAGGATGGGTGCCCTCCTTCCCAGATAAGTAGGGTTAATGGAGTAATTCCGGCTTATGATGATAAGTTGCAGGAATCCTCATCTCCGCATTATCACTGACCTGTACTTTGTAATCTCCTCCATAGCTCCTCCAGAAAATTCCCATTTCCCCTGCCTGCCAAACATTCGAACTCCGCTTATGGCTACAAAGAAGTTTTTGTTGCCCGTCCTGTATTTTTGCTCCTTCTTCCCCTCGTCATCACTTTTTTGCCTCCATTGTCATTTTATTTACTCAACGACGAAAAACGAACGAACGAACGGACGAACGAACGAACGAACGAGCAAACGAATGAACGAACGGTAACTCTCCTCTTCTCACGTCATGTTCATCTTTTGCTTACCATTGCTAACTTTTTGCCTTATGCATCGTTCTTCCTTCTTTTGACACTAGATCGGCTACGACGATGACGACGACGATAGGGACGACGACGATACCAATGACGACTCCACCACTGCTTCATGTCGCCCAAAAAGGCTCTTTTAAAATTTTTGAATGTACAAAACATGGGGAAACCCTCGCAATTTTTTTTTAGGTGCACTCCCATTCCCTTGTAGATTCTCTAGCCATTGTAGCGATAAAGTGCACTATCCCTTGACCCATTCCCATCGTCTATTACTACTGATACTTTGGATAACACTGGTCTGCGTCCCCCCTCCTTTTCCTTAGCTCATTACACTAGATTAGTCACTCCATGACAAGATCTGTATTTACTACCATCCACTAGGACATGTAGCTTTAGCATAGTCTCATTCGGTCAATAAAAAACCTATTTTAACCCATCTCCGTGGCTTTATTCTTTTGCATAAGCTCCAGTGATTTTATAGTGATCTTAGAGACTCTGGTGTGCAGTGGTACAAATCACCTGTTGCACCAAGCGCTGACACGTCGTCAAGGAAACCGAAAGGGTCGTTAAGGGAACCAAAAGGGTCGTCAAGGGAACCAAAAGGGTTGTCAAGGGAACCAAAAAAGTCGTCAAGGGTCCAAACCACTTTTTTGTCTACTCGTCGCTTGGCGGTGTTTGAACTATGGTGTTGGCACCTTTTGGCCTGACTAGTGCCTGATAGGGCAGACCGCTAGGGTATTAAGACGATGGGATAGGATAGGTGACAATATATGGGTAGTGGGGGTAAGATATGATGGATCAATAGGTGGGCGACACTATGCGCATTTATCGTTTGAAAAAGTCGGCGGCTTTTTGATTTTTCGAGCTGGAGGATGCCAGGAACACCTCGTTCTTGTGTAGACAGAGTTCCAAAGGCAAAGAAGGCAAGTCAAAAAGCGGTATTTATTCATTCATTCACTTTACACAGGGCGAAATTCATACTGTACGCTAAAATTTAAGTCAAGCAAGAGCAACAGCTGTGGAATCTCGGCTTTTTGGCTCAAGTTTGACCCTAGGAGTCAATACAGTAGTCATTAAATGGTTTCAAGTAAGTTTTATTGAGTGAGTGAGACTATGTTCAAGCTATACGGGGGAGGCGGGAGGCTGCGAAGATATGTACAAAACTTGGAATGACTAACCTAATGTCCTGACCAAGAGAATGAAGGGAGAGGTGAGCAAACGGGTGGCGCAAAAAATGTCAGTGGTAGTCGGCAAGAGGATTAGGCATTCAAGTAGCGATGTTTGGTAGTGCAATGGTTACTGAATCTACAGTGGCAAAGTGAGTGCACCAACTAAAAATTGCGCGCTTCCCCCTTTTTTCGTAATCCCTTGCGTCCAATCCTAACCTAACTCCATGTGCTTCCATCCTGCCGCCAGAGAGCCGATATCCGTAACAATTCTGCTGAATCTAGTGGGAAAAGGAAGAGTAATGATGCAACAGGCAAATGTTAGCCATGGTTAGATAAAGATGGACAAGCTGGTGAGAAGGAGAGAGTTACCGTGCGTTCGTCATTGAAGGTAGTTGTATAGAGTGCGGATCATTCAAGGTGCGGTGGTAATGTCGCTAGAAGAAAAAGAGTGATGAAGAAGCAAAGAAGAAGCAAAGAAAAGGATTGACGGAAAATGATTCTTTGTAGACAGAAGCAGAGTTTGACATTTCAGTGCTCAAGAAATCTCCCAAAGTGTGTAAAAGCGGAGTTTGAAAACATGGCGAAAAACTTCAATTGTGCATGAACGGGGTGGTCTTCGACAAAGCCCAATGGTTTTATTATGATTAGAGTTTTAAATTCATTATGATATTACATCGTTCATAGTAGGGATGCTTTCCTAGATGAGTGGTAACAAACCCGTGCTTTTCATACAAGCGGATGGCCTTTTCTAATGTAGTACTTGAGTAGAGAGTGATATCGGGGTAACCTTGTCTTCGAGCCCAAGCAATGCCTTCACGCATCAACGGATGAGCGTACCCTTTACCTTGATGCTGATCTGCCACGGTCATCTTCCCTAGTTCGCAAGCGCCTTCATGCACTATCATGGCCACAGTCCCTGCCACCTTGTGATCTTCCTCCAGTACAAAGATAATGTTCCCCCCAGGAACAACGATGCTACCTTCAGGGTCGTTCAGCTGCTTCAGATCTGATGGCTCAACTTTGAACAGGGTAGACACCCATTTCAGGTTCAGATCCTTGAAATCAGACTTGTACTTGCTATCATAAGTGGTACAGTAAAGCTTTTTGACGATTTCCTAAATGGGAATGGGCTGAGATGTCAACTTTCCGTTCTCCGTCTTTTCGGATTTATGCTTTTTCATTATGCAGATCGAACATTCATACCTTTTTCTCTTTGTCTATCACATAGTAGACGGCTACACATTGGTCCGGAATCGTAGTCGTTACAGGCCGTTTTTCTAAAGCGGCGGCAGCCCACTCGTTCTATGAAATATGATCTATTAGCGGATGACAAGATTCATGGTCACACAGTACATACCCTGGCAGCGAAATCAGACCATTCAACGATTTCGTTTCGAATCATAGCGTAAGTTGTAATAGTAGTATTCACCATGGTTGTGCTGGTATCAATGTATTGTCAGTAGATGGTAAACGGTGGAAAGAAAACAGAAACGATCGGAAAGCTCTCTTTTTATACTGCCCCCAATGAGTCATTCTTATAGCTCCTAACTCCTCGCCCAATGTCCTGAAATACGAAAGTTTCGGAATGGCGTGGCCCAATCATACTCCAGTAAATATTTTCACACTCCGACAACTTTCTTCATTTTGACAGGTCCTTTCTGCCTTTTCAAAATAGACAGAAAAGCATGATTCTACAATCCCAGTTGGAACAGCGAGTCTCTTAATTTGAGCCGCACACAAACTTATCATATAAGTGAAGTGGGATCACAGCAATTCGGTGACAGAGAGAAGCGTTTAACCCGAATGCGGAGTTGAACAAAGTTTCCATTTTCTCCAGAAAACTTTCCAATCCCTCCCAATGACAGTCTGGTCCTTCCATAATTGGTTGACAGGAACACACATTATGAATCTCAGGAACAGATTAACAGGGCAATCAGAAACATCTGGAAAAAATCTTTTAGGGAAAAGGATTTCTACCCGAGCGTCATACAGTTGATCAGTCAGCAAGGAATCGTCTAGCAAGCTCTTTAGCGTAATCCCGATAGTTCGGACATCGACTGCATTGATGCGGAAGGGCTCCTGTTCGGAAGAAAAGACCAATCAAAGTCTACTTCGAGTATCTTGGGTGAGAGACCGCTCAACTGAATGAAGCTGACCCTGGATTGATTCACTATTTAGTCATCTCCTCTGGAGAACCACAATAAAGAGTGATTCCAAGATTGAGAATAAAAGTATGCTTGAATGGATGGGATACGTTGCAACAACCAACTACTTACTCCTAATTTTGGCTAGGACTTGGCGCACCGGGTTATCTCCACACCCACTAGATTGTACACTCCGATTTTGACTTCAACAATCACTTCCTTGCTTCTTTATCACTTTTTTCTTTCCATCCGCATTAACAGCGCACCACGAACTACTTGCCATCTATGGAACTCTTTTGAATCGACGGACGCCGTGTAACTCTCTCCTTCTCTCCATCTTGCCCATCTTCGTCTACCATGATTAGAATTGACCCTTTGGTTCAATGCCCCCTTTTTCTTATTAGATGGAATTGGATGACAACGGATACCGGCTTTCTGGCACCAGACGTAATGGACATGTTTTCGCGCATTGGGTAATTTGCACACACTCAACATTTCAAACCCCGATTCGGCTACAACAACTTTTTTCTGCCCGTCCTTTATTTTTACTCCTTCTTCCCCTCGTCATCACTTTTTTTACCTCCCATTGTCATTCTCTTTTACTCCACGGCTACAAACGAACGAACGAACGAGCAAACGATTGAACGAACGGTAACTCTCCTCTTCTCACGTCATGTTCATCTTTTGCTTACCATTGCTAACTTTTTGCCTTATGCATCGTTCTCCCTTCTTTTGAAACTAGATCGGCTACGACGATGACGACGACGATAGGGACGACGACGATACCAATGACGACTCCACCACTGCTTCATGTCGCCCAAAAAGGCTCTTTTAAAATTTTTAAATGTACAAAACATGGGGAAACCCTCGCAATTTTTTTTTAGGTGCACTCCCATTCCATTGTAGATTCTCTAGCCATTGTACCGATGAGGTGCGCTATCCCTTGACCCATTCCCAGCGCTTATTACTACTGATACTTTAGATGACACTGGTCTGCTTTCCTTCTCCCTTTTCCTTAGCTCATTACACTAGATTAGTCACTCCATGACAAGCTCTGTATTCACTGCCACCCACTAGGACATGTAGCTTAAGCGTAGTCTCATTCAGTTAATAAAAAACCTACTTGAACCCATCTCCATGACTTTGTTTTTTTGCATAAGCTCCAGTGATTTTAGAGACTCTGATATGTAGTGGTACAAATCACCCGGTGGGCCAAGCCCTGACCCCTTTTTTTATTGTCTACTTCGTCGCTTGGCGGTGCTTAAACTATGATGTTGACACCTTTTTTGGCCTAACTAGTGCCTGATATGACAGACCACCAGGGTACTAAAAGGAAGGGATAGGATAGGATAGGATAGGAGACTGTAGATAGGTAATGGTTTAGGATAAAAGATCAAAGACCTAGGCGATGGGATATGATATGATGGATCAATGGGTGGGCGACACTATACAGGGCATACTGGGGACTCAACTTCTAAACAAATGAAAGTTATCAAGCCCACTCCGGGACTTTTGAGGACTTTCGGAGACTTGGGGGCCAAGAGTTTGAAGCAAAAAGGCGGGGTGTGAATTGAAGTGGGCGGGCGGGTCTTTGACTTTTCCAGAAACTTTTCAATGTCCAGTTGTCAATCTTTGCGACGAGTTGCCCTATTTTTCAAAACCGAGATTGATAACCCATTTTCAAATTCTACATGGGCTTAGATGGAATGTATATCTATCGAAGTATGCCAAACTTGAAGTACACCTGTGCTGTATGCTTCTCTGAACTCTACAATAAGCCTCTAAACAGCGAATGATTCCAGTAGCCCCAAAGTCGGTAACTAATCCACCTAAACCCTACACATCTGACATTATTAGGTAGATACAAAGCACTAATTTCTTCATGTAAAATTTGAGATGAGGTTCATATGCTTTTTGCGAGAAAATTTATGCCAAACAAAAAGTGGCACTTTTCGTGAGGAATGACCCCTCCTTTTTTTTCAAAAAGCGACGTTTGCAAAATTCGGCAGCTTTTTGGTTTTCTGACTGGAGGATGCCAGGAACACATGTTTCTTGTACAGGTAAGTTCAAAGGTAAAGTGGTCAAGTCGAAAAGTGAGATTCGTTCATTCATACATTCGACACAAAATGAAATCCTTGAGGTACACAAAAAAAAAAAAAAA
>LT554349.1:2505-17512 GCA_900079185.1 Absidia glauca
CTGGTAAGGAAGCATGTTTGATAAAGTAGACGAGGGACTCATATGGTGGATGATGTTTTCTTACCATAGATTTGGCCCGAAAGGTCCATGAACTGAACGAACGTGTCCAAGATATCCGCCGAGAACAACTCTCCCAACGGGTAAGTGACAGTGTGGGATAGGGGACGGCAGAGAGACTGACCCGATTTGCTCTGCATATAGGAACGTGAAATTGAATTCCGGGATCAATCAGAATTGACCAACTCTCGTGTGGTATGGTGGACCGTGCTGCAGCTGATCGTCCTTGGTGTGGTCTGTGTCTGGCAAATGCGTCACTTCAAAAGCTTCTTTGTATCCAAGAAGCTGGTCTAGTTTAGTAGAATCAGTATCAATCTCTTCTTTGAATAAAGTGTGGTGTGGATGTTTGGGAAAAATAAGCTTTATTTTGGGATGGATGAAGGGTGTGCTGGTGATCATGGTCTAGTTTGTATAAAGTGGTCAACTCGGCACCTTGAGACCAGTCGGGATACCTGATGATGGAGATGATCATTGAATGTGATCGAAAAGATGATATGACTAGATTGCAAGTGATGGTAGAAGATGATATGTGCATACAGCTGCACAGTGCGATTTTAAAGAGACGGTTAGGAAGATCATTTTTTATTAATGTGTTGTTAAGGAGAGACAGAGTGGAGAAGAAGAGTGGTATTTTGGAGATAAGTATTACTCATATAACTGACTAACTAAGTATATAAAGCTGGCATAAAGTGAAGGGGGGGGAAGTGAGCTATCGATACTTGGGAGGGGGGAAGGTTATAAAGTTGGAAGATACAAAGAGTGTAAAAGTAAAAAGTAAGGAGAACATACAAAGTATATATCAACTAACACTATTAAGATTCTACTTGTAGGCCAACATCCATCATGATCGCATTGTGGCCGTCCGAGGCTTCTGAGGATCCAGTTGGGCTATGGTCTTGTTCAATCATCGACAGGTTGCTGTGTGTTGAAGGGAGAGTCAGGTCGTTAACAAGGATAGGTGATGAGGATGGTTGTTGTTGCTGCTGCTGCTGTTGTTGTTCCATTTGATGATTCCCGGATAGAGGTCGACCATCAGAAGGATTCGGTGTTGCTGTGTTTGGTGATGATGGTAGATAACGGTAGTGATAGCGACTTTCCAATTGACGGACCCGATCATATCGACGTTGTTGGGCATTGGAGTCTGTGCTGTCGGAGTTGTCCTGCTGGTGAGTTGGGTGCAAAGTATCGTTATGAGATCCAGTTGAGCCCCTGGTTGTCAAGGTAGATCGGTGTTGCGACGGCTGTGAATTTGTATGAGAGTCTTCACTAGCGGTTCCAGTAGGAGTTGGTGTGGTACTACGAGCCCTTGACGAGTTGGCAGTCGTTCCTGCTGGTACGTTCTCTAGTTGCTGTGGTAGTGATACTGATGCATTTGTTGTTGCTGGCGCTTGTGCGGTTGTTGTTGCTGGTGTTGGTAGGTCTTGTTGAGGCTGAGGTGTGGGTTGTTGATGTGAGGGCAATGATGCAGTGGATGTTGGATCTTGAGGAGGGACAGTAGCATGACGTTCGACACACCACCAACGATGACCATCAGACCAGGCCCTGGATTGACAAGCTTTGCAGCAGTACTTGGCTTTCCGGCAGCGACGACATTTGGCGAATTCACGAGGTTGAGTTTCCCACTTTCCACAGTGCATGTTGGCGCAGCGACGAGTCCCACCTTTTGTTTCGTCCTTGCGACAGGCGTTACGCATGATGACACCGGCCCAGTATTGAATAGGATTTGGATGTAGACGATGACAGAAGCGTTCGACCACAGAGAAGACGTTTCGGTCGTAATTGGTGTGGAATTGATTGCGAATATGAGGATACTTGGAGAGATAGGCCAATAGTTGCAGGGATAGAAGGATGTCCTCTTCACGGTAGAATACATTGTCGATGGTGGGTTCTCGAGGATCTTGCCATGTAGGGACCGTCTTTGCTGATTCTCTGTTGATTCTGTTTCTTCGGCGTTGGGCTGCTGTCATTTTGATGTATGGGAACGTCGACTTTCTAAGCACACGGTGTTGTTGCCGAGCTGGTTGTGAATGGCCAGATGATGTACGGGAGATGTTATCCGCAGCAGTGGGTATCATAGTTGTTGTGTGGTTGTTGTTGTTGATACTGCTGTTGATGTTGTTGAAGGATAGAGTGTTCATCACTGGTGCGAATGCCGCTGTATTGACTAATGGAGTAAGAAGGACTGTTAGTAACCATATTCATGCAAACATATTTCTTAGAATACAGTACTAACCCGATTCGTGAGGTCCAGTTGTTGTTCTTGACTGAGTTAGGATAGCATCGATGACTTCTTGTTGAGTTGTGCCAAAGGGATTGTGCTGCGTTTCAAGAGGCGAAGAGGACAAGGAGGAGGAGGATTGTAGTTGTCTATTGTTGTTGGCAAGAGAGCTGTTCTTCTGATCGTTATCTTGTCTGACCAATTCCAGGGCACGTAAAAAGTTCTCCAGGACACGCAAGACGATAGGAATCATACCCACCTCGACGACCTTTGTTCGGAATTGTTCGGTTCCCCTGACGCCAACATTGACTACACATTGGAAAGCCAAAGACCACTTCCATAAGCTTCGTCGTTCAGGTGCCAGATACTCCGGAGATAAGATACGGACCAAGCGTTCCAATCCACCATCTTGCACAAGGATTTCCCGAATACGTGGCGAAGTCGACGTCAAGAAGGCGAGATGAGTAAGAGAGTTGATTAAGGGTAGACTGGCGGTACAATCCAAAGCTCTTCTATCATAGAGTGCCGAAGTGATACAGACTGCTGCCTTGTTGTGAGATGGGAAACACAAGTTGGGTTCCCGCATGGTCAATTATGGTGTGGAGGAGAGGTAGCGAGGAGGTAAAAGTTGTTTTTTAAGTGAAAAGAATAAGTATATATATACACAGAACAAACCGATAGATAAGGGATGTTCAATAAGAGAGGATGTGGTGTCGTTGGTAAAACAGATGAGAAAAAGAGAAGGGAGGGGAGGATAAGGAAAAGTGGAAAGAGCGAAAGAAAAGAAAAAGAAAAACGAGTCGACAAATAAACCCCTCTGGCCCAGTTTGAACCAATAAAATCGCTCCATTTGGTCGGAGTTGGAACTTCATGGACATCTAATTAGCTTGACTCTTTTATTGTTGGCCTAAAGCTTCTCATTGGGTTGATAAGAGTTGGGAGGAGGGGAGGGTGAATAAAAGGGAGGAGGAGTCCGATGATGATGAGGAGAGTCCTCGGCCAACGTATAAGGTGGACTTGCCTCACCCAAGTACGAACGACGAAGGTCGCTATAGGCTGATGAAGGAGTATAATGATGCAAAAGATGATAACGTTCGTCAAACTCAATCGTAATGGCCTACACAAAAACGAATACAGTTGGCTGTTAGTCATTGAAACTGACATTATCACTTTCACTAAATCATCATCCATGTTCTGCCACCAAAATTAAGGGGAAGGATGAAAAAGGGAGTGGAACAGAGGGGGGACGGAGTTTGAAATCGCAAAGAAGGGGGTGGAAATCGAGGGTGCATGATTGTGTGAGACAAAAACTTTACATAGTCACTGCTGTTGGGAGATGGACTGCAAAAACGGAAATTGACTCCCCGAACATTGTCAGACGCATTCATGGCAAGCGTGCAAGTGTACATGGCTTTCTCAAACTAAGGATGATACTCAAGCGGTTGATTTTCAGACTCATTTGATCGGGTTTGTCATGTCCCTTGATGAAAAAACACCAGGAGCAGATTACCTTCTTCGCAAGTCGACGTCTCCATCCAATCAAAATGCTCGAGAGAAGCAAGAGCGTAAATGGTATTGTGAGGATGAAGGTCAGGTGGTGTGTGTAGTGGATGGATGCAATGACGGTCAATATGACCAATGTACTGGAGCAGCCAATCAAGGTGGTTGATTGTTCTGATGAAGGGGATGGTGGTGGTGGGTATTCCCGGGCTACTTGATTGAACGCATTTATCTTTGACACAAATTCCTGGGGTGTCATCTTTACGTCAACATAGCAAAAGTTACTATCACAATGTCTCTCAACCGTCTTTTCTTACAAAGCCATCCAAATCAAGGGAGTATTTCGCATCAAACAACTTTTCTCGATTCATTACAAGGTGCAATGACTTCATGCTAAATTGGTGTTCAGCAGTGACCTTGTACCAAGAAGACAAAATGAAGAAGAAAGAGATAAAAAAAAAGTTCACTCGACTCGAAAGACTCAAAAGACAGCGGTTTGTGAAGTAAGGAGTACTTTTGAGCGTACAACGTTTGGAGCGCAAGTGATTTTCCGCTCGAAGGGAGGATTGACTGATGATCTTGAAATAGGAGTAATCATAGTTGGATCTCCACCGAGTAGCCTAGTCAGGGACCTTTATTCTTGGTCGATCCTTTTTTGAAATGCATGATGCGGGGTTTCAACCTTTTATTTCAAACACCGACGGGTCCCCTTGCTGACCTTTTTTTGGTTTTGGCTGGCGGCCATTTTCTTTCTGCTTAATTTTCCAAATTTGCCTCTCCCCCCTTTTATTTTGATTCTCAGTAGTTATACATGTGTGGTTTTCTGTATTAAACAGCTTAACCTTTCTACTTCTGCATCTTTCCCTTCTCTTCTACACTTTTACACCAATCATCTTGTCATGGCGGTTGATCTGATTCCTGGCGAATTCTCTTCATTCACTGTCGCCATTGCTGTACTCAGTGGCTTCATTGTCTTCTTTGGCTATATATCCATGTTCCTAAAGGAAAGGATGTTTCTTTCCGAAGCTTGTAAGTTGGCTAACATTCGGAAAAATACTGGGCTCAAACTCTCTTCTAGACTTTTGCACCTTTGACTAAACGACCACTTTTTTTTTCTTGACTGTGAAACAAAGTTGTCGCCTTGGTGGTTGGTATTATATCTGGACCTCTTGTTACAAACGCTATTAATCCCTATAGCTGGCCTGGCAACGATGAATTCACTAAACAGCTGACAAGGTGTATCATAGCCGTTCAGGTAGGTAGAGCTGTGTAATGGCAAAGATGTTATGGTGATATGAAGCTGATAGACACTATTTATGTTAGGTTATGGCCGTAGGAATAGAACTGCCAAAGTAGGTATTCCTGACACAGACTCCGGTATGCATGCACATGGAAACTACTTACTCATTGTCCCTCTTCTATCTTCTATTCTAGGCACTATATGAAGAAGGAATGGTTGACCATGCTGATGCTTCTTTTCCCGGTGATGATGTTTATGTGGCTCATCAGTGGATTGTTTATCTGGGCCTTGATCCCTCCTGTCAGCTATGTAAGTATGGTGAACCAAGTGTTTGTGACGATTGTATAATAAGAACTCGTTAATCACTGACCTTTCTTCTTCTTTGTATAGTTGGAATCTTTAGTTATATCCGCTTGCATCTGTCCCACTGATCCTGTAAGTCAAATAAAACGATCATGTCTGTATATAGCACGATAGCATATGATACTCATCATCTTCTCTAACCTAGATATTGGCTAACTCTGTAGTTAAAGGACGCTTCGCCGAAAAGCATGTGCCTTCTCACATCCGCAATGCTCTCTCTGCTGAAAGGTAAAGCAAAAACATATAATTCTTGCTATTAGCTCTGAAATGGTAATGACTCCTTTCTTTACAGCGGGGCTAATGATGGTATGGGATTTCCATTTCTGTTTCTTGCCATCTTCTTATTGGGCGAAGACTCTGTGGGTGTGGCCGTTGGCAAATGGATCTATGTCACCTGCCTTTTCCAGATCGCTCTCTCTTGTGTCATTGGAATCATCGTTGGCTATCTGGCTCGGAAACTCCTCCAATGGTCGGAGAAGCAGTAAGTCTAAAAGAAGAAATCTGCATGAGTCGGGATTAAAATCTTAATTTGCCATTGACCCTTTTTATCATGCAACTACTCAAATAGTCACCTTATTGATAAACCATCCTTCCTATCATTTGCAATCGCTCTAGCTGTAAGTGAAATACACAAACTGTTACGACGGACTTGACGGTTACTAACGTTTAATCTATGATGTATAATGCTTGGATGATGGCGCTGACCAGCTGTTCCTGATGAGCATGACAGGCTTCTCGGGCAGCGATGATGTACTTGCTTGCTTTGTGGCCGGTAATGCTTTCTCTTGGGACGCATGGTTTAGAAAAGAAACTGAAGAGGCACACTTCCAAGATGTCATTGATATGATGCTAAATCTGGCTATCTTTGTCTACATTGGTGCTATCATCGTAAGTGACATTCTCCCCTCTTCTCCAGATAAATCTCTCACGCGCGCACGTCTCACCGGCATAATCTCTTACTACTTTAGCCATGGAATGATTTTGGCAACGTATCTTTGGGTTTGGCACCTTGGCGACTTGTGGTCCTCTCTATACTAGTGCTTCTCTTCCGACGTTTGCCGATTGTCTTGCTTCTCAAGCCTGCGATGCCGTCTATCAAAACCTACCGGGAAGCGCTCTTCAGTGGATGGTTTGGACCAATGGGTGTTGGTGCGGTATTCCTGTCCAAGATCGCGAAAGAACAAATGGCGAAGATCTACGTTGAAGAGGACTCTGTGGCGGTTCGACTGATTAACCCTGTGGTGCTATTTATAGTCTTGTCTTCGGTACTAGTCCATGGCACCACCATTCCACTCTTCAAGTTAGGCAAGCGCATTCGATCAAGAACTTTGTCCATCACCAGCATTGGCAGCGGGGCTAGCCAAGTACTCCATTTGCCGAAATTCCAGCAGCGACGCAGTGAAGACGATCTCTTGCACCACTATCATCATCCAAAATCCATCGAAACAGCCATGACAGAACTTCAACGGAATACGCTCTTCAACACTATCCAGAGGGAGCATCCCTTGGCAGCCACCATACAACCTCCATCTTCAACAACAACGATTATCATTGGCGACGACAACGATAACGATAACGACGGTAGCAGCAACATAATCCAGATGCATGAACACAACAACGACGACAGTACTGATAACGAAGAAGACTATCTATCGGACAATCACAATCACCATGACAACGCCAAGGGATCTTCCTCACCTTCCTCACAACAGCAGCACCAGTATCACCCTTCATCTCTAGGTGGCCCCGTCTTTCTTGGGTCTGGTGATTACAGGCGTGGAAGCTCAGCCACGTTGGAAACCCAGGGTATACGCTTTCTGGAACCTGTCAAACCAAGGATGTCATCACAAACCAACATTAGTCTCCTGATGGAACGAAATGAAAGCAGCGTATCAAGTTTTAAAAGTTGGATCAGCAAACACACTCGGGATACAAACCATTATCACGGCAAAAGCGGTAACACGGACGATATGCCATCGCCTCACTGCACCAGCTCTTTAGGTGGATCACCCTCGGCTTCGACTTTAACGACGGCGAAAGGGGGAAAGGATGAAACGACAAAACAGCACCATCATCACAGTGGATTGCGCCATTTCTTCAGCACCAACAAAGAGGCGATGTACCCAACGAACTCGGAGGATGCAGCAGCTACACAACTGTCACCGGACCTGCCACCAAAATTTGAAATTAACGGCAATGACGGGGAATATTCAGAGAAGATCGGCGACAGGCTTCTGGTTTTGGAGAAGGATGGCAACGACAAGACGGTGGAACTAGATGTGTATGAACTTTGTGGGGACACCTTGACAGCAGCAACAAGATTGGCACATGGGCTTTCTTGATGGAATCCTGACAAGATGAACTACAAGAACCGTCTCTTCTGCGGCACTGAACAACATGGTAACCATGGCAAGATTAGAGTAGGATATAGAACCCTAGAATCCGTTTTGATAGAACTACCCCCTCTTCCCATCTCTTACAGTTATACTGTTCTTATCGCTTCCTTCTATTGACTGATACAAATAAACAATATATCCTTGTGCTAATTATAAAATGGCTCCCATTACTGTTTTGTTCATTTCAGCTGGATTTGTAAAAAGTCAGGGGCTATAAAGCGGTGACACCGAAAAATGTCAAAAACTCCGCTTCTCCTCTTCTCTTTCACTTTCTCCACACTTGACTTTTACCCCTCCCCACCTCTTCCTACGTTACCTCTCTTCCCTTCTCTACTGCCCCGTTGTAGTGATACACATCTCTTCATGTCAGTGACGCCTGCCACCACGAACGAAGCATCATCATCAACAACAACAACCACATCAACAACCACAACATGCTACCGACATCGACCGGAGCTTGCAAAGAACAAAACAGAGACAACCTTTGATTTGGTAAGTCAAAAGGTCTGAATAGAGATAAGGAAAGATTTGGCTTTTGAACCTGTTATTGACTTGCTTCTTTAATCTAGTCCATGGACAACATTCCGACCGCCGATCGAGCAGCTATCTCTCACGTCTGGTCGTTATTCTCCTCTGCACCCAAGAAACAACGGGATCTGATTCTGAAAGGGATCTTGTCGGTGTGCTGCATGCCCCAGCTGTCCTTTATCTACGAATCACTCCAACCTCTGCTACGAATTGACTTTGTGACGATCCTTCCCAGGTAAGAAAGGAAATGGAGCGAACAGTGGTGGTGTTACCATCGATTAGAGAAGTGACATACATGTATGATTTGGCATGTCTAACCACATGGTTTATATTAGACACGTGAACTTTCGAATCTTTGGATATCTGGATGCAGTAACTCTTTGTCATGCCGCTCAAGTCTGTCGTGCCTGGAACTCTATTGCGGACGACGATCGATTGTGGCATAGAATGTGCGATCAACATACTGGCAAGACCTGCGTCAAGTGTGGATGGGGTTTATCCAACAAGATCCAACCTTCTTCTCGCAACAAGTCCTCACCATCATCACTCTCGGCATCAAGGAAAAGAAAGTCTCCACCCTCCTCGTCTATACCTGGCTTTTTTGACCGATTTCCTCGAAAGAAGGGACCATCCTCGACTCAACCCTCCACCACCAAGGCTTCTTCAAACGATCTAGCTGTCCTCAACAAGCACTTTGCACCTCCGCACAAGAACTATTGGAAGGCGATCTACCGTGGACGCATGATTGTCGAGCAAAATTGGCGACAGAATCGCTTCATTCAACGGGAGCTGGGTGGAACCAAGAATGGCGTGATCTGCATGCAAGTTTGCGATGATCTTCAAGTGATTATGATTGGCTACGAAGACAATACCGTCAAAGTGTATTATGCTGGCGACGACGAATCAAGGCAAAAGGCGGCGGCGGCAACAATGACGACTACGACGACGACGATGAAGATGGAATCCAAAATCCAATGTCTGCAGTTTGACGAAACAAAGTTGATTGTCGGGGAATCGAATGGGTCTATCAGCATCTGGGATTGGCATCAAGGCACAAAGGTCCGATCCCTCCAAGGTCACACCGGGGCGGTCATTGCTCTTCACTTCAACAATCGGAATATGCTCGCCACTGGATCCGACGATCGCACCATTCGACTCTGGGACTTTAGCTCCAGCCAAAGCTTTGTGTTGCAAGGCCATGAATCACCAATACGATCTTTGCTTTTATCACAACACCACCAACGGCAACTCTTGGTATCTGCAGGGGATGATACTTTTATTCGCATTTGGGACCTGACAACACGACAATGTCTTCATTCTCTTGCGGGGCATTATGGCGGCATTCTCAAAGTCATACCGATTCCAGTGGGGGCCTCGGCACGACTCCTCGGTCACCATGGCGACGACGACGCTCGACCTTTGATCCTGTCATGCTCCAACGACAATACGATACGGTTATGGGACCCCTTGGCTGGCAGATGTATCCGCACGATGTTTGGTCATATGGACCATGTGACAAGTTTGGCATGCGATCAATTTCGAATTGTATCTGGATCCAAGGACAAGTCGGTACGAATATGGGCATTGGATACTGGGGTTTGTCAACACATCATCTCTTCTGGTCACCCCGTCAGCACCGTGGCCCTTTCCTCTTCTGGCATCCTATCTGCTTCTGGAGGTGCTGGTTGCATTTGGGATTATGGTAGTCAATATGGTGATGGTGATGATGATTTGCTGGAAACTGCATGACGTGATTGACTGCTTGAATCTCGTTTGGGCTGTGGCACTCTTCCTCTTCCAATCAATGGGTCATTTGGTACTCCATCACCCCCTTTTGTCTTTATCTCCTCCCCGCCCATCCCCCCTCTCTCCTTAGTTTTATACCCGAACATTCACTAGTATACATTTCCATATCTCTTGTAAAAACTATATCCTTCATCAAAGTTACACGATTGCCCTAGTATAGCTGCTATTTGTAAGTCTAGATTGTCCTGTCAGCTTGTGAAATCAATAAAAGTAGCACTTTTACCATCTCTGTATTTTGCATTTGTCTTCCATCTTCTCTCTTTCGGCATACCTTTTGACTTGGTGCTTAGTCTTTAGTGTGATTCAATCATTGGTACAGAAACGCCCTGCAGGCATAAAAAAGGTGGGTCCTTCCTCATATTGATTATAAATGACGAACAATTCCCCTTGCGCTTCCCCTTTTTTTTCTTTATCTTCTTTCACTTTTCTAATCTTGTACCTTTTTGTATCTCTCTTGTAGCTTTTGTAAATCATACCACACCTCTTCTCCCACTCTTACTCTCATATCAAATCGCATAGACACATACACGACCTCGCATTCTCCCCCAATGAACCACAATTATGCTGATTCTTATCCACAGACGAAAAGCAACAACACAGGTTGGCTTTCTCCTCCCATGGTTCCCCTTTTGGCTACCGACGTGGATCCCATCATTGATATTTTGACAGATGCGGACCTTGAAAAAGAACTGGCTCTTTACGCCAACGCTCAGTTCACCTTTGAAAAGGTCAATCCTTGCCCCACCATTCCTTTGAACAACTGCCCACAGAACACACCTTACTTATCTTCTCACCGTCATCCTAATCCACCACTCACTCTTGACATTCCTTTGGCTATCACCACGAACAATACAGGCTTCAAAGGTAGGTCCCCTTTTCAGACTCCGCCACTCCGCCTTTTTTTTTTTTTTGTCATAAAAAACTGACCAGCCTTCTTTTTTCCTTTTCTTCCCTCTAGATCATCATTCCTCAACTGTCTCCTCACCCTATGATCACCAGCAACAGCAACAACAACATTACTTCACCCCACTACCTTCCTTGCCTTCCTCACCTACTCACGATGGCGTTGACCAATCTCATCTGCTCTCGTTTATGATGCTCTCCCCAACTGAAGCTCCTGCTCACCACCCAGCACAACCACCACCATGTCTTCAAGGGGCTTATCCTGTCCAAGGGATCGAATCTACTCCCATGCATCGCTCATTGTCTGCTCACCCCGATGGCTGGATGGCGATAGCCGACTCGCCCAAACACAATGATCAAGCGACTCCAAAAAGACGTCGAACCCAATCAACACCCGCTCAGCAACACCGTCTTTTGACACCAGACCTCGATCCATCTTTTGAAGAGGAAGAAGAAGTGACGGCCGACATGATTCGATTGGACAAACGACGAAGAAACACAGCGGCATCTGCTCGATTCCGTATCAAGAAGAAAATGCGTGAACAGACCTTACAACGGACGGCTTGCGAAATGACGGAAAAGGCTCGCTTTTTTGAAAACAAGGTGCATGAATTGGAACGTGAAATCAAGTGGCTCAAGGACCTTCTTGTGGCAAAAAATGATTTCCCATGTTAGTTTGTACTTGACCCCTCCCCTCTTTTTTGTTAATGTGTATGCATATCTATGATCCCTCCCCCCCCCCTCATGTTTTATGTTTTGACCCACCCTTACTATGTATCTTATGTACTATTATGAATGCTAGACTATGCTTTTATGACTTCCCCCTGATTCTGAACAAATGATAATAAAAAGGCCAATGTTATATGGAGTTAAGAATCTGGTGCTGTGTATTGTGAATTTTGCGGACAGTCCGCTTAGGGGAAAAAGTCTTTCTTAGAATGTTCAAGTAGGCTTTATTAATACAATATGATTACTATGGCACAGACTATGTTAGAGGTTGTAGTTAAGCTAACGTATAAAGGGCAACTACCATGGCAAAGACAACGGGAAAGAAAAAGTGATGGCGAAGGAAAGAAGATGCAAAGGAAACGCAGAGGAAGAAAATCGACCCCTTGGTGAGAGGGCAAATTGGCGAGGTTTGAAGATGCTATAAGTCTCCACTTTTTCCAGAGTAAGGCTACTGTAGCAGGAGAAGAGTAAAAGTCGTATGGAGCAGAAGAGAAGTATGCTTTATTGAGTGAATGAGACTATAATTAAGCCATATGTCCAAGTGTAGGGGCAGGAGTGACTTGCCATGCGGTAACTAATGTAGTGTAATGACATTGGGAAGGGCGGACGGGGGATGGAGGACGGGAGAGCAGACTAACCGTTTCAAAAGCATCAGATGTGATGGACACAGGGATTAGGCCATAAGATAGTGCACTTCAGCAGTGCAATGGCTAGGGAATCTACTATGGTGAGGTGAGTGCACGAAAAAAAAAAATTCAAGGGTTTCCCCCTGTTTTTCATATTTAAAATTTTTAAAACAGCCTTATCTTGTGATATAAAGCAGTGGGCGAGTCGTCATCGTCGTCATCGTCTTCGTTATCGTCGTCGTCATCGTCGTAGCCGAGATTTAAAGTCGAAAAGAAAATGTTGGTCATGGTGAGCTAGAAGATTAGCAAGGTGCTGAGATGAGGTGAGGGTAATCGTTCGTTCGTTCGTTCGGAGGGAGCTCATTCGTTCGTTCGTTCGTTCAATCGTTCGTTCGCTGGGAGGGGAGGAGGAGAAGGAGGAGGGAAGGGGCAATGTAAATGACGAGGGAAAAATGACGAGGAAAAAAAAAAGTGATGACGAGGGGAAGAAGAAGCAAAGAAAGGGTTTGGTGGGGAAAAAGTCATACTTATAGCCATTTTTCAAAACCCGCCGTGCCTAGGTTTAGGCCTACGAATGAGAAATGGCTCAACCATGCAGACAAGATTCCACTATTGGGAGAACCCGATGGTAGAAATCTGGTGATACATGACAGTTGAATCCGTACAGAGAAAACTCACTAATCTAATGTGCCTGTACTTGGAAGTAGCATCAGAAGCTTCGCCTCCCCGCTTGGTTAGGCCCTGGGACCTTTCCCACTATAATTCGCTTCAGGATTAACCTAGCAGAGTTCTGATGGCACGCACATGATCATATACCATAGCAGAATCAGTCTGCCAAAAGGGAGCTCATTGCAATGCGCAGTTCGGCTACAGCGGCATTTGTGAATTCTGAATGGACATTTGCCGGTTTTCAGCCTTTTGAAAAACTCCGCCAGAAAAAGTTGAGAACCGCTCCGAAAACTTTTTTTCGAGATGATCATGGGGTCATTTAGTCTACTGAATGACCTATCTTGAAACTTTAACGGTCTGCTCAGGAAGGCCGTACGAGCATGCACATCCCTTTAGAATTACGATTCGACCGCTTTGAAACGTGGAGCCCATGACTCTACTCAAGCGGGGGAATGTTGTTGGCTTGGAATGTGGAACGGTCATTAGACTACTTAGTGACCTGTCCTGAAACTTTAATGGTCTGCTCAAGAAGGCGGTACGAGCATGCACATCCCATTAGAATTGCGACTCGACCAGTTTGAAATGTGGAGCCCATGACTCTACTCAAGCGAGGAAACGGTGACGGGCTGTGATGGGGAACGGTCATTAGCCTACTGAATGACCTGTCTTGAAACTTTAACGATATGCTCATGAAGGCCGTACGCGCAAGCACATCGCATTAGATTTGCGACTCGACCAGTTTGAAATGTGGAGCCCGTGGCTCTACTCAAGCCGGGGAATGGTGAAGGCCTGTGAGGTGGAACGGGCATGAGCCCACTGAATGACCTGTCTGGAAACTTTAACGGTCTGCTCAGGAAGGCCATACGAGCATGCACATCCCATCAGAATTGAGATTCGACCACTCTGAAATGTGAAGCCCATGGCACTACTCAAGCGGGGAAACGGTGATGGGTTGTGATGGGGAACGGTCATTAGCCGACTGAATGACCTGTCTTGAAACTTTAACGGTCTGCTCAGGAAGGCCGTACGAGCATGCACATCCCATTAGAATTGAGATTCGACCACTCTGAAATGTGGAGCTCATGGCTCTACTCAAGCGGGGGAATGGTTGTCGTATCAGGCATCATAGAGGATGGTTAAAATGACTCAAGAAGGTGAATTTTAGACGATTCATCATAAAAGAGCATTGCCTCCTTTATGTGAGAAGTTACATGAGCTATTATGTGTTTACATGCATAAGAAAAAGAAATAAAAAGTAATAGGCAAACTATCTCACAGCAGAAGTTAAAATACAGAAAGTAGGGATCGCCCATTTTCTGTCATTGAGCTGTCAAAGATTCAGGGACAGAAAAAATCATTTTCAAACCCCGATCTTTTTTTTCTGGATCTCGAAGTTGAACTCCCGCTGAGGATTCAATGGCGAGATAGCGGAATCTATAACACTTCCTCGGATAAGTGATCATAGAAGATTCCATCAACACAAGTATCTTTCGTAATCAAGTAAAACCTTCTACACATGTTATGACCGAATGTCTACGTAGAAGAAACATCATGATCAAGTCAATCACCCCAGCTTAACATCACATCATGGCTAATACATCACCCATCCTCTAGTATAAATAGTTCGTTCCTTTTCTTCTTCTAAAAACGCTAATCAATAAACTAATAAGAGTCCTCACTTATTGGTTTGTTTTCTTTTTTATTTATCACAAAATCCCCCCTATACTACATTTTTTTAAGTGAACTACTCTAATGGATCCCCATCAAGAATCTGTTGCTGACCCCGTTGTTCCCTTGGTGACCGACGAAGATGTTGTTATGGAACCAGTGGATGAAGTTACGGTGCCCACCCTGGAAGCCACCCTGGACCATACCAAGAAGGAATTGAAGAAGACCACCATGTTGGCCTATCAAGCGTTGCTCATGGAATTCAAGGAGTTGGTGGCCAGTTCGGATACTGATGAGGCGAAGC
>LT554349.1:52473-63518 GCA_900079185.1 Absidia glauca
GTGCTAAAGTCGATGGAAAGAAAAAAAGTGATGAAGAAGCAAAGAAGAAGCAAAATAATAGGATTAGCGGAAAAGTGATTCTTGTAGCCAAGGGGCGGGGTTTGATTTCCATACTTTATTATGTACAAAAGTGGTAACAGATGGAGAGGGAGGGGTAAAAAACTAAAATCATCCATAACAAAAGGAAGTGCTATAGGGGAAGGGGAGTTCACTAAAGGTTCAAAGCGGCTAGTAAGTCATCGTCGGTGGCGTCCACACCTACTGTGACATGGCTGGATTGATTGATCGTGGTGTTGATGACTTGTCGGGAAGGGATTGGTAGGGGCCTATCTAGGGTTATCACATCGCCGTCAGATTCTTCGTCTTCTTCTTCTCCGCCATCGTCATTGTCCTCATCATCGTCGTCATCGTCGCCGTTGTTATCGCTGCTGTCTCTGTCGTCGCCGTCGTCGCCGTCGTCATCGTCGTCGCCATACAGATCGACCAGATCAATGTGATCATGATCGTCTACGCCACCTCCAATGTCATTGCCAGCACCACTGCTCTTGTTTTCGTTGTCATTGCCATCACCACTGTCGTTGTCGTCGTCATTATCATCCTCATCGTCGTCGTCGTCGTCGTCATCCTCGTCGTCATCATCGTCATCATCGTCATTATCGTCATCCTCGTCATCGTCGTCGTCGTCATCATCGTCATCCTCGTCATCGTCGTCGTCCACCACCGTCATCTCGAAGACACCTTCGGATCCATGAGCCAGGTACTGCTTGATCAGGGTTTCGTCCACGGCCATGAGAGATTCAGGAGTCGGTTCACGGTGAGCAAAGCGTTTTCCCAAACTGATCAAGATTTCGTCCACCACCCAAGGAAAACTAAAAAAACTACCTTCGGCAGAGAGGTCCCTTGCTCGTTCGGACGGATGATAAGTGACATAATACCACGCCGCCGCCTTGGCCTCCCGTTCGTTCGTCGCAGGCCCCAGATCCTTGAACTCCCGGTGGAATTCGTTGCGCCATCCAGTTTTCATAGAGTCCACGGCCGCCGCGGTTTGCTGGAGGAGTTCGTATTCGCTTTTCTTCACTGACCGTTTCAGCCATGTCACAATATAGCCCGAGATCATTTCAGCTTCAGTCTTCACGCCATATTGATTCATTAAAGCAGATAAGTCCTTGTTGTATCGGTAACGCAGTTGCCGAGCTTTTCCAATGTAGCGCTCCATTCCTTGCACACGTAAGCGGGTATCATACACAGTCTTGTCCACGAGCTGTGATTCGTAGGTGTCGTAATCCGATTTGCTGATTTCGCGGAACATGTAGCCCAACACCTTCTTCGATAGATACCGCGGCTTGTCCTCCTTGGCCATAAAATCAGGGAACACGGCTACTCGAAGTTCGTCGGTAAAGTCCGCCGGTTTGCCGGTTTTGGGGAAGTCTAATGGTTTAATAAAGAGGAGTGAATGTTAGAGGTGCCTCGTCTATTTGTCTACCATAACTTACCGACTGCAGAGGAGTGCAATTGAGCCAAGCGTTTACAACGACCATCCATCGCCCCTTTTTCGGAGCTATCAGCGGTTGCCAAGTGTGCATTTGCGATTTGACCTAGATTGTCATGGTTCATGTAGTTTACAAAGAATTTCTGAATGTGGAGGATAGTGACATGATCCATGGTGTTAGGAGGGGAAGGTGTATAGTCCATTGGTGCTTGATTTTCCAGGGTAGGCATAAGCGTCTCGTCCCAAATGATACTAAAAAAAGAAAAGATCACAGGTTAGATGTGCACGCATAAGGAAGTAACTATGCAATACTTACGTATAGTCGTCACCGTCAAGATCTCCACCAGAGCACATACTAGGGATGTCTCGATACCCAACACTAGGAAAGACCAGGACATTCTTGAGATGATGAAGGGAAGGGCAATCCACAGCCTTGACCACACGAATATCACCAGGATGGAAGCAGGGGTTTCGAAAGACCATACATTTGCCTTTGACAATTTCCCCGAGCTTTTGAGTATTTTCGTTGGATAGCTGACAGTACACTTCGTCCTGCTTGAGCACGCCCGTTTCGTCGACCACACCTAGCAGGAAAGCACCTTTGTCCACGGGAATCTTGGCCTTTTCTTTCAGGTTCTTGAGCATTGTGACACGGAAGATGTTCAAAAGATTCTTGATAAAAGGGTCCTGGCGGTCCAAAAAGCCACCGCTGATGATACCGGCCATAAATCGTGTGGTTCCAAATTCGTCTGCATTTGCAAGCAGGATCCGGTGAGCATCATCCGAGTGCGCCAGCATTCTGTTCAAATCACGGACGACACTTTGTAGACGGTCCATAAAAACTTTGTCAGCAACACCGAGCGCAGATAAGAGAGTAATCGCCTGTCGATTCAAGTATGCCGAGATGAGAGTAGAGGTGCGGACGATTTCAAGCATGTAGTGATCTGAGGTGAATTTGATTTGACTGGGTCGGAGCTGGATCTTGTGGCCAGACAGCTTGTTTGAGACCATCAGGACACCCTTGGCACCACCGAGGCGGAATTGGAAGGCAGAGGGGACGGTACGCAGTGACAATCTTTCCTTGACTTCGGCAGCTAGTTTGGGTGAGATGTTGCCTACGCCATCAGTAAAGGTAAAGCCATGGTATTCAATGTCGTCGATATGTTCCACTTGATCCTTTTCGAGTTCCAAAGTTGCCGTTGTTGAGGAGAAGCACTGTCAAAGCAGAATAGGGATGAAGGGATAGAGAATATGTTAGTTGGAAAAGGGTTTTACTACTGATATTGCCTTACCTGTCCAATACGAGCTGCATGCTTGGCTACGATCTTGATATCGGAAAAGTCACCCATCCACGATCGGATCATTTCAGCATTCATGGGAGGCAGAGGTGGGATTCCAGGCTTGTTATCAGATTCATCATAGGCAGCACAGAACCAGCTTCCATGTTCACGCAGTTGAGAGCCAGAGAAGCCCAAGTATTCATACCAGCGATTGCCGATTAAGATTCCCCGCCTTAGAGTTTGGTAGACCCGGTTTAGGATGACTTCTTGATTCGTTCTGTGGTATGAGGCGCTGATTCGAGTAAGGCCTTCGTCAGTGAATTGCACGCGGATGAATCGGTCAGAGTACTGGCTAAAATGGCGCACCACCCGGTTTGTTGTTTCAAGAGTAGGAGGTTGGATGTACATGGAGCTCGGAGTGACCACCACCTTTCGCAGCATTGAGCAATGTCTGGGGATCTGGCGCTGATGGAAGACCTTGGCACCATACTTGTTCCATATATCTTTTAGTGTAAACGTAGGGTCCCAGACCCGCTTCTTTTCTTGTGCAATCAGGTTCAGGATACCACAGGAGATCTCGGGATCCAAGGCTTTGAGTAGAGAGTAGAAGGCATCGTCCAGGTTTCGCTCCAACAAAAAGTTCTGAGTGATGTTCGCTTCGAGTAGATAGAGGACTTCAAAGTCAAGGAGTTCGGTTCGTTCTTGGTGGGATTTTGGGATGGGAAGTCGGCTGGCGGGAGTCACAGTCAGCTGTTGCTTCAAAAGTTGATGTTTCCGAGGGACCAGGTTGTAATCAGCCATACCGTCCAGAAGCTTCATGACGTGATGTCTGTTGCGGGGAAGAGGGTCGATCTTGATGCGATACACGGTCCAGGTTTCCAATCGAAGAAACTTCTTGTCGGTGCACACCATGACAGGATATCGAGAGCTAGGAGTATTACCAGTGGGCATGGAGCGGGGTTGATCAGGAGGTGGAGACTGTTCACCAGGAGAGTTGGATGAGGCGGCCTGGGGAGGCGGAGATAGAGGTTGTAGCGGGATCATGTTGGCGCGGCAAATGGGCACCCGAGTTATTCTGCTATTATCGTCTGGAGATTTTCGATCATCTTGAGGTTTTTGACTGGTATCGAAGAAGGAGAACTTTGCTGGTTCTTTCAAAGGGATGGTGAGATAGGTGGCGTTTCCGATGTTTTCCACAACAAGGTCGCTGGTGATATCCGTAAACCATAGATCCATCATGTAAGTCGTGCCGAGGTGCCTGAATTCCGTTCTGATCTTGCGCTTGTCATAGAACACCGAGAGTTTTACTTCAGAATCCGTTTTCCATTCTTCCACAAAGGTTGTCGGCGTCAGCATCACACCCAGGGACAAAGATCTAGCGTGGCAATGGGTCGGTCGTTGTTCTTCCGAGAGAGTTTTGCCATACTTCATAGTGATATGGCGCCCATCGATAGTGATCTTTTGTCTAATGTCAAAGTCTTTTGGTGCTGCACTATTTCATACACGTTTGTCTTGGTTAGTTATAAGTATATGATATGGCCTATTTCGTCTTACAAGAATTCAACATTGGCCGTTCCGTCGAAATTGTCGTTCTGATCAGTATTCAATTCGACGCTGTACACATGCCCATATTTGCCGAAAGCGTCATGGACTGTCTGAGACTTGGTGAGACGATTGAGATTCGAGATGTGTATCAACCGGTTTTCCTTCTTGCCTCCATTGTTGTTCTGGTTGTTGCTGTTGTTATTGTTATTGTTGTTGTTGTTGCTGCTGCTGCTACTGCTGTTGTTGTTGTTGCTGTTGCTGTTGCTGCTGTGGTTGTTGTGATTGTTGTGATTGTTGTTGCTGCTGCGATTATTGTGGTTGTTGCTGCTGCTGGGGCCGCCGCCCCTACCAATCGGACGACTCTTCAGGGGATACTTGCCGTTACCACCAGTAAACGAGTTTGCCTTGTTGTTTTCAAACACCATGGTACTGCGTGATTGTTCCAATACAAAGCAACGATTAGAGTTAGTAAGAGCAGGGTTCATCGTGAACCCACTGGGAATGATTCATCACTATGTTGGACTTACCTTGCAGTGATAAGTGTATCCAGTTGACAAAAACGAATAGGGAGAGAGAAGAGAAGAGAAGAGAAAAATCAAAAAAAGCTCCCCACTTTTGAGCTCAAAAATGTCGGGGTTGGAAATAACCCTGATAATACCGGTTGAGCCAGTCAGCTTTCACTTGCCTTTCTTTCCCCTTTTCACCTCTCCTTTTCGATTATGGAAGGTACATGTTATTGTGGGAAGAAAGCTACAAAGCTACAAACGAAAAAGCCTGGTCCTAATTTGCATAGATGGTTTCATGTGGTAAGCATATACTATCATATGACGGTTTTATTTTTGTCTAATACTGTATGTAAATAGTGTCCAGTCAAGCAATGCAACTACTTCAAATGGGTTGGGAAACGATGTGTGGACTCAAGTTGGTACAACTCAAGAATGGAAAAAACACAACGGCGACGACAAGAACAAGAAGAAAAACCTTACACACTCGAAGGATCTGGGGTCATCGCTGCTATCCAGAACAGATCCACCTCTGTCCAATTCCATCTCCGCTCTATAGACAAGATCGCCATCATTGTAGGTGACAATGGTTATTCATTACTTGATGCCCTCCGTCAACTGCCAGCTGTCACTTTTGATGAAACCGCCAAGGAATGGATTATGCCCGCCACTTTTCAGTGTTACACAAATGCGTACGAATCACTTTTGACATCACCTCACTATCGCACCATCTACTCTACACCTTTGGCCGATACGATCATTCGCTTCCTTCCACATGATCACTCTACGACAAACACAAGCGATCACAATTCCGGTGACAAAGCAACCATGGCTCTGGATGTCGAAGAACGTATCAAGATAAATGTCAAATCCCACAGTATTTGGAATCATATGATGGACTATCAGCAACAGGGTGTACGTGAATGCTTACTTAAAGGGGGTCGGGTACTTTTGGCGGACGATATGGGTCTGGGAAAGACCATCCAAGCTCTTGCGGTTTCTCTGGCTTATTCCGATAGCTGGCCTGTATTGGTGATTTGCCCTACATCTCTTCTCTTCACTTGGCTCGACCAGATTCAACAATGGCTCTACCCTGTCGTGTCAAACAAGGACATACGAATCACTCTCAAAGGCTCAGACTTGTTTGGATTCTCGCCTCCCCAGGTGCTGCCCGTTGCAATTGCCCCATCTCAACATTCTTTGGTGGATATGGATCCTACTACCGATGGTCATCACTTGGATCAACTTGTATCACAACCCCAGTACCAAGCCCGAGGAACTTCTCTTCCCATCCAATCGTCGCTATCGGATGGATCGCAAAAGGTAATGGGGTCTCTCTATGACTGCATATTCTCTATTCCACTTTACCCCGCATTACTTAACCATTGCTAAAAATAGACAACATCCACTGGGCGATCTTCTTTCAATATCATAAGCTATGATACGGCGGCAGCACATTGTGGTACTCTACTTGGAATGGACTTTAAATTCATCATAGCAGATGAAAGCCATGCCCTCAAAAACCCCAAGGTATGTTTCCCAATCCTGATAGACCTTCTCTTACTATTCCTTTTTGAAACTTAGGCTAAACGAACAATGGCACTCACACCCTTGCTGCAGAAGGCCGATCACATCCTCTTGTTGACAGGTACGCCGATCCTTTCTCGACCAATCGAACTCTATCCCCAACTCCGCGCCCTACAAAAGGATCTTTTTCCCGATATGAATCAGTTTGGGCTTCGATACTGCAGTGGACGCAAAGGAAAGTATGGATGGGACATGTCAGGTATGTATGTAGACAGATAACGGGAATGCACTATCTCTCAACTATTTTCTTTCTTTGCCCCTTGCTGGATTTAAAATGCAGGATCATCAAATTTGGTGGAGCTCAACTTTATACTGCAAAAGTCTGTGATGGTGCGACGATTGAAATCCCAAGTACGCCTCTCCTTACCGTCCAAGATCCGACAAAAGCTCAGGATGACCATCGACTCATATCAAAAGCAGCACTTGGCAAATCTCAAACAGGAACTGATCAAATTGAACTCCTCCTCGTCTTCTGATCTGGCTAAAAAGTCAAAGTGCATGCAATTGGTAAGTATATCAACACCCTTTGCCCCCCCCCCACACACACACTCATCTGATTGTTTTGCGATTGATACATAGTACAAGGCCACCGGCACGGCAAAGATTCCCTCCATCTTGGCCTGTCTTGATCAACTCTTGTCCACCACAACCACAGGCAAAGTCCTTATATTTGCATTTCATAGAGATGTCATGGACGCTATCGAAAAACAGACGATGGAGAACAAGGTAGGATGGAACTGACCGATCGACATAGACTCACTATCAAATTCTAATAGATTGCCTACATTCGTATCGACGGAGATACAAAACAAACCGATCGTCATGCATTTTGTCTTCGATTCCAATCCACTGATCAACAAAAAGACGGAGTTGACCCCGCTCGAGTCGCTATCCTTAGTATTACAGCTGGTAATGTGGGCTTGAACTTCCAGGCCGCCACTACAGGTAATGCTTTGTAAACTATCATGATAAACAATGTTGACTCACTGTTTGGTTTCTAGTTGTGTTTGCTGAACTCTATTGGAATCCATCACATATACTTCAAGCCGAGGACCGTGCACATGTAAAATGAATGGCGGGGCTTTAAACCACAAGGTGTATTCATGCAGATCTCCTTTTTTTTTCTTTTGATAGAGAATCGGACAAACCAACACAGTATACATCAAGTACCTTTTGGCTTTGGGAACATCGGGTATGTAGCTTGGCTAAACACAATGTAGTCATAGCACTGTACTCACTGTGCTTGGCGATCTCACTTTTACCTAGATGACTGGCTGTGGGCCCTACTTTATGAAAAGTTCCAAGTCATGCAGCAACTGTTGAATTAGTATAGCAGTACTTTTAGTTGTTATCTCATAGCGCTAGCATAGGGTAAAGGAACAATAAAAAAGGGTGGTATCAATGCACCGGTTTGTCAATAGTGTATGTCAATATCATGGCAGATTTGCTCTTTTGATCTGAAAAAACGGTGGAGATGGATCAACATTTGTCGATACAGATGGTTCTTAAAAGATACCGCTGCTTCTGTACTACGTATCAGACTTTGCAATACAGCATGATGAGCACCTTGCATTGGCTATTAGCGGCTACCTTCAATGCCGCAGAAGAAAGATGTTCCCCGCTCAACAAGTCTTTGCACCGTCTTACCAATACAATGACCAAATCTTTCAGTAGCAATGTGTATATAGCTTTTAGTATTTTTCTGTTACATGCTATACAATCAATAAACTTCACTTCGTCTCTTCTCAAGGAAAGGACTTGGCGCATCGGGTGATTTGGAGCACACTCAGATTTCAAACCCCGATTTGGCAAATAAGAGCTTTTTTCTACCCGTCCTAATTTTTTTGCTCCTTCTTCCCCTCGTCATTACTTTTTTACTCCACGACGACAAACGAACGAGCGAACGAACGAACGTACAAGCAACGAACGAACGAACGGTAACTCTTCCCTTCTCACGTCTTGCTCATCTTTTGCTTACCATTACTAACTTTTTGCCTTTTGCATCGGTCCTCTTTCTTTTGACACTAGATCGGCTACGACGATGACGACGGCAATAGGGACGACGACGATGCTAATGACGACTCCACCACTGCTTCATGTCGCCCAAAAAGGCTCTTTTTAAAATTTTCAAATGTAAAAAACATGGGGAAACCCTCGCAATTTTTTTTTTAGGTGCACCCCCATTCCAGTGTAGAATCTCGTGGTCCAAGTTACTAATAAAAGTGTACCAATTTTTTGTCCATACCCTTCCGCTACTATCTTTGGTACTTTTACACAGCTTGGCCGTCTTGTCCGCCCCCATTTGCTTGATTTTTACAGTAGCTTAGTCATTCTCATTACAACCCGTCATCATTTACACATTAGCTCAACTCCGGCCTCAAACATAGTCTGTGCCCCAGCCCATTAATCCTATTGTACCAATAAAACTTTGTATGTATGCGAAGATAGACCTTACGATCATGTACATGTCATTAGATTCATTACAACTAGCAAACCAATGGTGTTTTAGGAGTTGTCAATGATGAGCTACTCATCTGTAGTTTGGTCTTTATAAAGTACACGGTATTGTCATGGTTGTGGATTGAGAAACGTCTTTCGTATGATGATTCAAGTAGGCTTTATTGATGGGATAGGTTTAAAGGGCTATGGTACAGGCTATGTTTGGGGGTCGTAGTTAAGCTAATGTCTAATGGCAACAAGCTTCTGTGGTGGGATGACTAAACTGCTGTAAAAAGTAAGCAAATGGAGGTGGACAAAGACGGCCAAGCTGTGTAAAAATATCAGTGATAGTAGCGGAAGGGTATAGACAAAGAATTGGTATACTTTTATTAGTAACTTGGACTAAGAGATTCTACAATGGAATGGGAGTGCACCTAAAAAAAATTGCGAGGGTTTCCCCATGTTTTATACATTTTAAAATTTTAAAAAGAGCCTTTTTGGGTGACATGAAGCAGTGGTGGAGTCGTCATTAGCATCTTCGTCGTCCCTATTGCCGTCTTCATCGTCGTAGCCGATCTAGTGTCAAAAGAAAGAGGAACGATGCAAAAGGCAAAAAGTTAGTAATGGTAAGCAAAAGATGAACATGACGTGAGAAGAGGAGAGTTACCGTTCGTTCGTTCGTTTGTTCGTTCGTTCGTTCGTTCGTCGTAGTGGAGTAAAATAAAATGACAATGGGATGCAAAAAGTGATGACGAGGGGAAGAAGGAGCAAAATAATAGGACGGGCATCCCAAAAAATAATCTTATAGCCAAGCGGGGTTTGAAATCTAAAGTTCATAGACACACATTGTTGGAGGAGTATGTGGGCAAGATCGTGTTCCTGAGCTTCAATTTGCAGCATATCCCTAACATATAAGAGCGAGCATGCTACTACATTCTCATGTTATGAGGTGGACTTACCTTTTTAGTGACAAATAGGCTGGATCAGAGAAGATTGAATGTTGCCAAATGGGATGGCAGGGGTGGAGTTCCATCATGAGTACCGAGTCTTGTATAAAAGTCTTCCTGAACATCATGATCACCTGTACAAATGCATTTTCAGCGACGGTAAGTTGAATAGGATTGCCAGGACTGAGTTCTTTCGCCGCCAGTCGGTCATGTCATTCGCCGATCGTCGGGAACAACTTCTTGCAGAGGCTGGTAGGTGGGTTAAGGGCGGCACGTGCAAGACAAAAGAATCGACCATATGTGGGGAAGCCTGCCATTGATCGCACCAATTCTCTTGGAAGGTTGGTGAGATATGGGACGTTTATCGTTGTATTGTTCCATCGGCCTTGGCGTCGAATTTGATCCACGCTCGCACACACGTTACCCGCCATACGAGCTAGTGAGCTGCAATTGATATATGTCTTTTTGTTGACCCTGATACCAGGAGAAGAGTAAGACCATTCCTGTGCCTGGCGGGGCGGTTTTATCTTCATTTCGAATCGAGTCCCAGCTATGCCCAGGACTCAAGTCAGGGACTCAGAGAGTCCTCCACCATATCAGTCCTTATTGCCCGCAAAATTCAGCATACACAGATTGGTTCGCTCCCGGTGGTTCTGTCTGTAGCATTCCCCCTTTCACTTGGTGCGCCTACCGTCATTGCCCTTCTTAAAGGCAGGGTTTAAAAAATCGGCCAGCTTTTTGGTTTTTTTTCAAAAAGTCCCAATTTTCAAAAACATTTCAAATCCCGCCATTTGGAAAAGGGACAGACGATCCCCTTGAAAAAATTCCCACTTTTTTTAGATATCAATTTTCTTGCGAACAGAATAGACAATCCACCATCAAATTCGACATAGGCCTAGAGGTGCTTTTTATCTATCGACTGATATAACGAAAGTCTGGTTTCCTTGAGTAAATTGTCTTTTTTTAACCACTCCAATCAGTCGATTTTTGAAGGCTTCTTTTAGCGTTCACCGTGATATACAACACAAAAGTGCTTGTTTTTGGGTATCAGTCGATAGATATGCACTGTATCATGGTGTCTGTAAAATTTGAGGGTGGTTTGTCCATCTCGTTCCTGAGAAAAAAGCAACTCTCTACAAAAAAAAAGGGTCAAAAGTTTACGTTTCCAAAAAAAGTTCCAATTTTCATTAACATTTTAGAACCCCGCCATTTGAAAAAAGGTGAGACTATGTTTGAGCTATACGAGGTGGGGTGG
>LT554349.1:73109-83328 GCA_900079185.1 Absidia glauca
TCAAAAGAAAGAGGAACGATGCAAAAGGCAAAAAGTTAGTAATGGTAAGCAAAAGATGAACATGACGTCAGAAGAGGAGAGTTACCGTTTGTTCGTTCGTTCGCTCGTTCGTTCGTTCGTTTGACGTCGTGGAGTAAAGAGAATGACAATGGAGGCAAAAAAGTAATGACGAGGGGAAGAAGGAGCAAAATAATAGGCCGGGCAAAAAAAATAATCTTATGGCCAAGCGGTGTTTGAAATCTAGAGTGCATAGGCGCACATTGTTGGAGGAGTGCGGGCAGGATCGTGTTCCTTAGCTTCAATTTGCAGCATATCCCTAACTTATCAGAGCAAGCATGCTAATAAATTCTCATGCTATGATGTGGACTTACCTTTTGAATGACAAATAGGCTGGATCAGGGAAGATGGAATGTTGCCAAATGGGATAGCAAGGGTGGAGTTCAGTCATGAGCACCGAGTCTTGTATAAAAGTCTTCCTGAACATCATGATCACCTGTACAATGCATTTTTTTCAGTGACGGTAGGTTGAATAGGATCGCCAGGACTGAGTTCTTTCGCCTCTAGTCGGTCATGTCATTCGCCGATCGCCGGGAACAACTTCTTGCAGAGGCGGGTAGGTGAATTAAGGGCGGCACGTACAATATAAAAGAATCGACCATATGTGCGGAAGCCTGTCATTGATTGCATCATTTCTCTTGGAAGGCTGGTGAGATATGCCCTCCATCGTTGTGTTGTTCCATCGGCCTTGGAGTCGTATTTGATCCACGCTCGCACACACGTCACCCGCCATACGAGCTGATAAGCCGCAATTGATATGTGTCTTTTTGTTGGACCTGATACCAGGAGAATAGAGGGCCTTGTTCCCGATGAGAAGAGCAAGACCATTCTTGTGCCTGGCGGGGCGGTTTTATCTTTATTTCGAATTGAGTCCCAGCTATGCCCAGGATTCAAGTCAAGAACTCAGAGAGTCCCCCGCCATATCAGTCCTTATTGTCCGCAAAATTCAGCATACACTTATTGGTTCTGTCCCGGTGGTTCTGTCTGTAGCATTCCCCTTTTCCAAGGTCGGTCCTTTCTTCAAACGGCGGGGGTTGAAAAGTAAAAAATTTGAACTATTTGACTCTTGAAAAAAGTCATCGGTTTTGAACCCCAAAGTTTCGTAAAAGAGTTGACCAGTTTCTCCAAACCGGGATGGACAACTAGCCTTCAAATTTCACACGAAGCAACATTTATATCTATCGAATGCTCAAGAGCGATCTGTTCCTGTTTTATTGTTGTCTAAAGAGTAAAGTGTATGTATAAAGAGGTTAAGAAAGTCGACTATGTAAAATAAGAGGGGGGGGGATATAGGACACCACCTGTCATGGTTGATGAATGAGTGAGGTGGTAACTAGAATTCAAATTCGTTTCTAAACTGTCTAATATCACTACCAGCCACAGCCTTATCAGCCAGATCCCGTCGGTCCTATCAAAGAATACATTAATGAATAATCAAGGAACCTATGCTAAATTGCCTTACCATCATCACAAAAGTCTTCCTCAGCATTTCCCAAAGGTTGCTTGACACATTCACGCCTTCTTCAGCATTCATGTCTAGACGTTTGTGCATTGATAGACCAGTTAATAAATGTTCTGCGGCTTCCTTGTAACAGCCAATGTTGATGCAGCTGACGCCAAGATTGTATCTTGCCCGGACAAAGGAAGGACGGAGTTCAAGTGCCTTGTGGTATGCATCGATGGCTTCTTCGGATCGACCATTGTTAGCCAATGTAGCACCAAGCCTATTCCATAATAAATAATCCTAGCAAAAAGAATTTGACGGTAAGACAAGGTGACATAAGGGATTCCTGCTAAAAGCGAAGACTTACGTTGGGGCGACCATTTAGAGCAGATACAAAGCAGTCCACGGCTTTTTCGAGATCACCACTACCATAGAATAACACCCCCAAGCCAACCTGGACATCAGGATCCATGTCATGCTCCGGTGCCTGACGAGCAGCATCGAGGAAGAGACTAGTGACATGTTCATGCAGTTCGAATGGATTTGACAGATTAGGAGCAGTGCGGCCACCAACCAAATCGGGATAACGCTGTGTGATCCATTTCTCCAGGGTCTGATAAGCGGCTTGATCGTAGGATTCGTTGGTATAGCTGACAGCCAGAGACATAAGCGCCGAGAAGTTGCCAGGATTTGTTTCCACCGCCTTTTCCAAAGCCCGGATGGCAGGTTCTTCTTTTTCGTTTTGTGCTTGTACGTTGCCAAGATGCATCCATGCTTCAGAGTTGAGGGGGTCCTTTTGTACAACTGCTTCAAACGCCAAAGCCGTATCGTTGAGACTTGTTCCATGTTCCAAGAGTCGTAAGCCTTCCGCCATGGGATCAGGATGGTCCATAAAAGGGTTGACTACTTCAAAGACATATTCGCCAAGATCGGGTTTGTAGACAGACTGGCCGTTGATGGGGGTGCTGAAGTTGTTAAAGTCCTCTTCCCAGTTGTCGCTTTCGTTAAACATCGATTCCCGTACGTTTTCCCAAAGGTCTTCGAATTGTGCAAGGTCGTTTGGATCTTGTGCCGCCGCCGCCTCTTCCACCTTGCGAGCCATTTCTTCCTCGGTTTCGCCGCCTTGTTGAGGGTGATCGAATGCCGCAAATTGTTCTTCCCAGCCCGCATTGTTGTTGAGTTGGATCATCCGCTCCTTGCCCTTGCCGTCCACTGCAGAGAATTCGCTTGACCAGTCAAAGTGTCGTTGGAAGGCCTGTTCAAATTCAGCAACTTGATTTGGATTCATCTGAGCTACTTGAGGGTGATTCATAAATTCTTCACGCCAAGCTAATGGACGGTAAAACACACATGTTAGCAAGCACACAATCGATCCCTTCGTCTCTGTTTTACCTGATGCATTATGTCCAGCTGCCAATCGACTTTCTTCAAAGGCCTTCTCCATAGCAGCCTCTTCATCCGGTTTTAGTTCCCAAATCCTAGGACCTTGCTGGCCGAATTCCGCTGACCAATCACCGCCACCCATATGAGTTTGTTGACGTACATTTTCGAGTTCCCTTTGAAGTTCAGAAAACTGGAAGGGATGAGAGGCCATTGTGCTGCCACCTTGTTGATCTTGTCCAAAGAATTCATTCACCATGGTGTCGTCATGTTGGAAGCCAGGTCGTCCAGTTTGTGTGCGCATCTACAACACAAGACAAAAAAGACAACATGCGTCAGTTCAATTCGCAGTTAGTTCGCAAGATTCATGTGGCATGACTTACTCCTTGTTGGGGGCCCGATGGACCAACAGAAGGGTCAAAGCGATCCTATAGGTACAGAAACGGTGAGCGTTAGGTGGGGCCTTTTCTCCCAAGCCAAAAGTAAATTCTTACCCTTTGTAAAGACCGATCTTGATTAAACTGTTTGAGCATTTGGCTCATTGGGTTAGCACCAGCTGAGCAATCGGCACCGCCGCCCATGTTTGAGAAAGCCATAGTCAATGTATACAAATGTAGGAAAAAGGAGGAGAATAGTAAAAGAAGAAGGGAAAGATCACCCGAGTTGATTTTAGGTTCGTATATAGGCGATTTTCAGACCCCGCTCGCCCTGTGGGGTAATGTCAAATTGGTGATGACAAGTTCCAAGTTGACATGTGAAAAGGCTACATGTTGGCACTCATCGGTGCAAAAAGTAATCAAAGATACTTTACTTTATACAACATCAAGACATGGACGGTACGATGATAGTTCAAAGACACAATGTTGCTCTCATGTAGTCAGACTAAGGAGGGCCAGGCGGGCGGGCAGGATGTGGCGGAGTTTCAAACCATCTGGTTGAGTGGCTGGCAATCAAAAACCCTTCTCTTGTTTTTTTCTCTGGTAGGCCCTCTTCCACTTTTTTCTTTCCTATACAACCGACCACCGACCATGTTTATGCCTCAAGTAAGCTACTGATGATGAATACAACATGCACAAAACTCGCCATGACTAATGAAACTTGTTCTTCGGTTGACATAGCAACCTACCCTTACACCTGAACAAAAGGTCGTGCTTAGACAACGAACCGTTGGCACTTTGACCAACTTTGTCATTGTTGTTTGTGCTTTCCGTGCTGGTAAGAAAGAACACGAACGGATAACGATGGCTTGATGATAGGTGGCTAACAAGACCTTTTTGTTTTGTTGCTAGCTCCTTTTGCCCTTGATCAAGTAAAGCGCTTCTTCTAAAGTGTGGACTCCATCCAACGCCGGGCCACTCTTCTCACTATACACACACCTACGCACCCTACTTTTGTACATTCTTATGCTTATCCACTTGGTACTCTTTTGATAGACATACAAATAAAAGCCTTTTGATATAGATAGATAGATAGATAGATAGACTGCATGATTGACTAAAATGAGAGTGATGGGTGGGATATCTTTATTGGTGTTAAGGAAACAGACTATGGAAGGGGGGATAAGAGATATGATACTAAATAAACAACGATATCTATGATAAAAGCATATGAAAGACTACTAGATAATAAGATGGCGACAATAGGCCCATTGACAAGACTTGGGGATGAAGGGTAGCGTCGGAGTAACTCAACAGGCGCATCCACTGGCTTCAGTTCCGCTGTTGCTAAGGTTGATTTTTTGCACTACCATGTCATAGCCCAGAAAAGAAAGTGTCAGATGAGTATATCAGATGGGTATCAGGCCGTTCACCACTTACATTGATCCTTCTCGGGAGAGCTACCATCGATACCAGGTAAAGCCTGAGCAATCCTTCTAAAGAGGTTCTTGACCTACAAAAGGAAAAAGGGGCATCAATATATGCATTCAAATCCCAGAGGCGTAGGTGACATCATATCGTTCGTCTGGTTTCCAGGCTTACATTATGTCCTGCTTTGGCGCTAGTTTCGGTGTACATGACGTTCAGTTCCTTCGCACGCTTTTCCCCTTCGTCGGTCGTCACTTCCCTGCGGAGTAAAACAGAGGATGATGGATGAGTTTAACAAAGTTGTGCAAGTCCCTTTTCCCCGATCATTCGTTACCTTTTTTCATTCAGATCAGTCTTGTTGCCCACTAAAACAACGATGGCTTCATTGCCTCTTTCAGCACGCACATCATCGATCCACTTGTTTGTGTTCATGAAGGATTCACGATCTGCATGAAGAAAAGGCCAATCCATCAGTCCCCTTTGAATCCTTTCCGTACCACACAGACTTCCTTCCTTTTTGCTTTACTTACTAGATATGTCATACACAATCACAGCTACAGATGAGTCCCTGATGTAGCTAGGAATCAAACTACGGAAACGTTCCTACGAGTGACAAGATTTTAAAGTTTTTTCAGTATGAAAAAGCAATTCAAACCCCGATTCAAGTCCGCCCAGTAAAACCTTTTCCAGCCCCCTGTGTATCTCTGAATTCACACTTACTTGGCCTGCAGTATCCCAGATTTGCAATCGCACAGTTCTATCAGACAGATACCTATTCCAAAGACAAAAAGCAAATGACACTCCTGAGTTAAAAACAGAAATGAAAATGAGATGGATGGGCAAAAAGTTTACTTACATTGTCTTTGATAAAAAGTCGATGCCGATGGTTGCCTAGGAGTCCCCCAATGACAATGTTAAACAACATCCTAACCCCCTTTTGCCATGTTCTTACCTGATAAGCATTATCAAAAGTGTCATACATGAAGCGAGTGATCAAAGAAGTTTTGCCCACTAAGAATGAAGAGAAGAGAGAGAGTGAGTCCTATCTTGCCATGGTACCTTTTTTCAAAGGCAGCAAGGGAAAGTTTTCTATTACCGCTTTGTTCACCAAGGAACACCAACTTGTATTTTCGTAAAGGGCTGCTAAAGTCAGGGCTTGCCATTGTGAAAGAGAGTACCTAGAAGAAGAAAAGGTGAAAGAAAGAAAAGAGAGAGAGAGAGAGAGAGAGAGAGAAAAGATTAGCTTGTAAAAAGGTTTTTTTTTTGCCACCAGAGAGTTTTGTGTTACTTTAGCTACACCTATGGATATGGGTTAGATTCTGAGTTTTCATGGTGTACACAAATATGCCAGTCCTTGCATGCTTGTCATTCGAGATCTAAGTACAGATGCACATCACAAACAAAACAACATCAACAATAGGGATATCAGTATGATCATGGCTTTTTCCGTTCCAGGGCGTTTATTTCCAGGCAAAGTAAAAAGTAAAAAGAGGGTGTTAAAGGGAAAACATATAGGGATATATGAATGTTGAGGTGGAATGAATGAATGAGTGAGAGATTGCGTTGGTTGATTACTAGGATGATGATGATGTTGAGTGGTAGTTGCATGAATGGATCACTTTTGTCGAGATTCAAGAGCTTGGGTGGCCCATGATTCCATATCCACATCCACGTCATGGTACTTTTGAATAAACGGATGTTCCAATAGTTCAGCATAGGTCGGTCTCTTGCTTGGTTCCTTGTGCAAACTAGATGATATGAAGGATATGTCAGATATGATCCATGTCCAACCTCCTTGCCCCTGTGACTTACCATGCAGATATAAAGTCCCTTGCTTCTTCCGAATAGTGATCAGGTAGTGTAGGTGGTTCTTCTTCGACAATGGCCCGTAGTTGTGCAAACATGTTATCATAAGCATAAGGATACTTCCCACCAGCCACTTCCACTAATGACAATCCAAGTGACCAGACATCTGATGACACTGTATAAGTGTCCACCGCCCTGATTCGTTCAGGCTATCATTAAGACAAAGAAAAGATTCGTGTCAGTCTGCATGCTGTCTGTACATATTGCCCTCACATCTTCTGCTTACCGCCATATAACTTTGACATCCGATGTTAGTTTTCGCCAAGGACTTGTTCAATTGGCCAGACACACCAAAGTCGCATAATTTGACTTGACCCTTCATGTTGACCAAGACATTGGTAGGCTTGACATCTATACGTGCGGAGGATGTTAGTAAGCACCAGTATGACAAAGCAAAAGTAGATTCTTACCCCGATGAATAATGGACAGTTCATCTTTGAGGAACTTGAGACCTTTCACCATCTAAAAGACAAGCAAATAAGTATCACACACTTTGACATCCCTTTGATAAAGACTTACTGAGAGAGCGATCTTGGCCAATACATCTTCAGGCACACCATCGCCATACAGCTTGTCAAGAGATCCACAATCCATGTACTCCATACAGTAGTAGACACATGATTCGATGAAGAAGGCGCCATAGAACTCGACAATGTCTTCACTGGTGCTTTTATGAAGGACGTCCAATTCCATGAGGATCTGTTGTAGTTTTGTTTCATCCAGTTCCAGTCGGATTTCCTAAACAAGATATGTGTGTGTGTGTGTGTGTAAAAAGCATGTCATTAGTACAAAAGACAAGTTCCTCGAACGCAGCCACAGAGTTCGGGAAGAAAAAGACAAGCGGGTGACAGCATCGTTGTGTTGTTATCAACGAAAACAAACGCAGATGAATGCAACCTTACTTGTATTATTTCCTTTTTCTGCTTATATTACCTTCATTGCCATCACCACATTGGTAACTTGATGAGACACTTTCTTCACCGTGCCATATTGCCCCTTGCCAAGTTCTTCTTGTAGTAACAAATCATCCATCTTGATGGTAAAGCTGCTGCCGTTGCTAAAGTTCACCCCATCGGCATGGATGATAGCCTTGCCAGCAAAGTTGAGCTTGCCAGAAGGATCCCTTAAAAAGAAAGAGAGTCAGTTTGCGAATCCTGTCAAAGAGTAGCTACTTACACATATTTCGAAAAGTTGGAGAAAGGGGTTTCTTCTTTCAAACCAAGTTTCAAGCCAGGACCTTTCTTCATCATGGGACCACGGTGAGGAAGAGGAAGTTGGCCAGGTGCATTGGGTCGACGGTTGGGTGGCATTCCATTGGTTGCAGGACCGCCCATGGGTGCTTTGAAAGGTCTGCTCATGGGTGGCAAGACAGATCTTTTCATTAATGGTGGCAAGGGCAAACCTGTTGGTGAGGTTTGGCTGGTTGGTGTGGGTGTATCGGTGTTAGATGACATTTGGTGTTGCTATGAGTACAAGTGTAAAAGATCGAGGATAACAAACGTCTTGAAGTATGCGTTTATAAAGTCGTTAAATGCAAGTAACAAGTTGAGGCAATGAAAGGGAGCAGAATGTATAAAGGTGTGTATGTGTATTTGTATGTGTATGAGTGGTGTGTGTGTTGTTAGAATGATTCAATACTGAAAGAGTCTAACAAAGTAAAAGATAAAAAAAGAAGTGTAGTGATTCTGAAGGTGGAAAAGAAAAAGGAAAGGAGAGGAAGGAAAGAGAAAAAAGTCAGATTCCCACTTTTAAAGGGTGAAGACGAAAAACTCCGCCCAGGTCTGAAATTTGGTGGAATTGTCGGCGTTTAAAATAATGAACGAATCAGCGCATTACCAAATGACCTGCGTTCAGACCTTTCTTGGAGGGATGTAGATCCAAAGCAAAAAGAGACTTTCTATGGAGAAGAAAAGAACCCGGGAACAGAATGGAAGATGAAAGAACAAAAAAGCCATAGTCACTGATCAGAACCAATCAACAAGCCATGTCTGATAGAGCGATTATGGTCTTTTGAGGGAAAACACAACTCATTTACACACAATGATATCACTTTTGTACCATTAGATCACGGCCATTTTGCACAGGGGGGGGAGAGAGAAAATGACTACCTTAGTCTAAAAACCGGACTCTCTTTTTCTATAGCTGCGAGCCGTTCTTCAGTCCAAGAGCAAAAGTGTCAAAAGAAATCATATGCTGTCGAAACCTGCATGGTGTGTTTGTTCCCTATGCCTTAGCGTCAAAGGCTGGTCGATCGAAGTTTATGCTCTTTTCACTCCATTTTGTCGAGCTTGTTGGGTCGATCTAGTCTTATTTGGCTTCCCCTCCCCCTCCTCCCCACGCCCAAGGCCAATTTGTGATTTTCGAGCCCCGACAGCGGAGTTGTAAAATCAAAAAGTTTTTCCTCCCTTCACCTCCACTTGAATTATTACATTTCGCATCGTCTTTCTTCTCCGTTATCATTACTGCCTCCACTGTGGCACTTCTTCTTTATTCTAACCATTTAAACTTTAGAGGAACATGTCTAAAACGTCGTCTTTTGTACGGGAATACAAACTGGTGATGGTTGGTGGTGGTGGTAAGTACTCTTGCATTCTTTTAAATGTTGATGGGAATGGCCTCCATCATCAGGTTTTAAACCTCACTTTACCTATTACTGATCTACTTGCTTCCCTGTCACCTTCGCTTAGGTGTCGGTAAATCTGCTTTGACGATACAGTTTATACAATCCCACTTTGTTGATGAGTACGATCCAACTATTGAAGGTAAGTGAACCCGCCCCATGGTCATCCTCCAGTTACTAAGTCAACCTTTGTCTTTCTCTTTTGTTGATGGTCATCACTAGATTCGTATCGTAAACAATGTGTCATTGATGGAGAAACTGCTTTACTAGATGTACTAGACACCGCCGGTCAAGAAGAATACAGGTAAACGCCAGGCAGCCACACACGCACACACACAGACGACTCACCTCCTTCTTTTATAATGTGCGTTTGGGATGATCAGTGCTATGCGTGAACAGTATATGCGCAACGGTGAAGGATTCCTTTTAGTGTACTCGATAACGTCTCGCATGTCCTTTGAAGAAATCACCACCTTTTATCAACAGATCTGCCGTGTGAAGGATCGTGATTATTTCCCGATGGTCTTGGTTGCTAACAAGAGCGATTTGGAATCTGATCGACAAGTATCCACTCAAGGTATAACAAAGAAATGCCAAGGGGGGGGGGAAAGATCTGTACTCACCTTTTTTTGATTGTGTATTGATTTGCATAGAGGGACGGGACCTTGCTAAAGAGTTTGGTTGTCAATTCATCGAAACCTCCGCCAAGCAACGAATCAACGTAGACGAAGCCTTCCATGATGTGGTACGTGACATTCGAAAATACAACAAGGAACAAGAAACTCGTGGGAATCATGATCAATTTGGGGTACAAGATGCCCCTGATGCCGCCGCAGACAAGTGTTGTGTACTGATGTAAAATACTAGTCAATAGTCAGTAGTCAATAGCCATAGTCTTAGGTCGTAGTCATAGCCTTACTCATACTCATAATCAGCCCTCGTTTTCCCTCTGTTTTATCCATTTCATCCTATTACTGTAGTTTATATCCATCTCTTTCTCTCTCCCTCCCTCTCTCTCTCTCTCTCTCTCTCTCTCTCTCTCTCTCT
>LT554349.1:151836-165319 GCA_900079185.1 Absidia glauca
CGAAAAAAGTTTTCGAAACTTTTCTTTTTTGTCTCGAGCGACCATTCATGTTTTTATTTCAAGGCCCGACGCAAAATGCAATTCAAAAAAATCATTTCTCAGATCTCGGCCCACATCCATCCTTTTGACGATCTAATGGCGGGAGAATGATGGTATACACTGTCAGCTCATTTCCTAAGCGGACAGATCAACTTTTCAATTACATGTTCAGTAGTAACCTGGCAAAATAATACCCCCGCTTAATTAAGCCGAGGAATGATCGTATGCTCCTTAATGCCTTCAATGTCCAACATTGTGAGATCTAATGCTGGGCAGAATCGAGCCAATGACCGAGTACAACACACATGCCAAAACTCAACTGCCAAAGGGCATTCGTTCAGTGATAAGCCTAGGACCCCCTGACCCTACCACTATAGGAGCGGAGTTTATGCACCCCCTGAGCCTACACTGAGCCTACCCCTCATATCATTTCAAACTCCGACAGATCGCTCCAGAGCCCACATATCTATCCAAACTTTAATCCAACATATCTCGCCCGGAAATGCACCTAGACCACTCATTTTACCCTTGAAACGACCGGAGGGAGCCCAGTTTTAAACTCCGCAAATCCAAACTCAGATTTGCGTCCCGCCGGCTGAGTTAGGACCCGATTTGTGATGCCTATTCTGTTTGTTTCCAAATTTGGAAAGTTCTGGGATGTGGTGCCGTTGCTGCAGATCCCACTATATACAGCGAGTGAAGGGGTGCAGGGTTCAACCCCTGTGCCAGTTGAGTTAATTCGGATTTTATATTACCGATAGAAGACTTATCATTGGATGGCTCCTGTGAATGTCAAATCTTTGAAAGAATTCTTTTCGTATCATACAGAAAACGCACAGTATAAGTGTGCATTAAGCCCAATCATAGTGTTGCATCGCCGAAATAGAGGCTTACTTCAGGTTAGTAAAGGGATGCATTTCAGTATAAAGGAAGTCAATAGAAACGGTGATGACGTGAAAAAGCATGAGGGAAGGGTTCCTTCCCAATTGTCTCACCAGAAAGTTAAAACATGTAGGGTTTGCTTTTTGTCGAAAATAAAGCACATAATAGTCTTAAAAAGTACTGTTTTCGTTGCCTTTAGACAAACCTTACCTTTTTTATCACAAAATTACACACAAGGTGCCCTGTTTTTCAAACCGAGATGGACAACCCATCTTTAAATTCAGCATGGAACAAGATGAAATGAATATCTAACAAAAGATAGCAAACAGGAAGTATACCTTGTTGTATGCTTCTCTGAACACTGCACCGAGCCTTAAAACAGCGACTGATTCCAGTGGCCCCAAAGTTGGTCATTCATCCACCTAAACCCTACATCCTTAACATCATCCGGTAGATAAGAAACACTTCTTTCTTGATGTAAAGTTTGGGGTCAGGTATTATACTCTTTCCACGAGAAAATCCATGTCCAGCCAAAAGTGACACTTTTCATGGGGGATTGTTCATCCCTTTTTTTCAAAAAGCGGCGTTTGAAAAGATTGGCAACAATTTGGTTTTTCGAACTGGAGGAGACCAGGAACGCATGGTGCTTGAGTAGATAGAGTTTAAAAGACAAAGTAGTCAAGTCGAAAAGCGAGATTTGTTTATCCATACACCTGACACAGAGTGAAACCCTTCTTGTGCATAAAACCCTAGTCAAGCGAGAGCAACAACGGCAGAATCTCGGCTCCTTCGTTCAAGTTTGGCCCTAGGGATCGAGACGGTAATCATGAAGATGGTTTAAGTAAGTTTTATTGACTGAATGAGACTATGTTCAAGATATTTGGAGGGGAGGAGGGTCTGCGAAGGGATTCACAGTATTTGGAATTACTAGCCTAGTGTCATGACAAGAGAATGGAGGAGAGGAGAGCTGACTGGCGGTGCAAAAGTATCAGTAGTAGTGGGAAGAGTGGAGTAGACAAACGATTAGTGATGTTTAGCAGCGTAATGGCTACAGAATCTACAACGGAAAAGTCAGTGCACCTAAAAAAATTGCCCATTTTATCGTCATCCCTTGAGCCCATTCCCTAATCCAACCACATGTCCATCCTTTCCTGGTGACAGAGAGCCCATTCCCTAATCCAACCACATGTCCATCCTTTCCTGGTGACAGAGAGCCTATATCCGTTGCCATCCTGTTGAGCCTACCAAGAAAAAAAGGAGCAATGATGCAAAAGGCAAATGTTAGTCATGGTAAGGCAAAGATGGACAAGATGGTGAGAAGGAGAGAGTTACCCTGCACTCGTCGTTCAAGGCCGTTGTATAGAGGGCAAGTCGTTCGTTGTGCGGCGCTGGTGTCAATGGAAAGAAAAAAGGTGATGAATAAGCAAAGAAGAAGCAAATAAAAGGATTGACGGAAAAAGTCATTCTTTGTGGTGTGAAAATCCGTAGCGGAGATTGAAACCCGAAATCCTTTTGTGCCTGAGAGATTGGCAGAGTTCGTCTAATCGAGTACTTTGAGACGTTTGACATTGTGAAGCATAGTTTTATTTATCATATAGTTTATAAAGTTTAACAAAAGCAATAGAAGCATAATCAAGCATATACAAAGGGGATGTACATATGTAGTAGACTAAAAAAGGAAAGGGGAGGGGGTAAAGCAAGGTAAAGCAAATCAAGTAAAGTCAAATAAAATCTATATACAGCACGGGAGAGGGGAATACCTCTCAAACATTGGCACCATCTGTTGTCAGCGTTCCGATCAAAGCATCCCGTTCAGCCAACGTATCTTTGAGGTGAGTGATATAGTCGTAAGCATATCGAAGTAAAAGCACCTTGGACAATGGTTTTAAAACGTCGTCGTCAACATCATCATCGTCATCGTCGTCGTCGCTGCGTTGTCGTTTTGACACCCCACCTTCTCTTTGTTGTTCACGGATAACCTTTGATTTTAAACCAGAGCGTTTCTTGACGTAGCCTTCTTCGACTTCGAGGCGTAGTCGATCGAACCATTCTTTGAGTGAGTCGCGGCGTTTTTGTTCGGCGGCCTTGTGAGCTGTGCGTCGGACCTCGATCCCACTTTTGATTTGCGGGGTGAAGGCGATGCCAAGGGCGGCGGCTTTGCCCTCCATAAGGTTCTGATAGTTCGAGCGTGTGGCGAGGATGTGTTCAGCTTCATGGTTGGTGGTGGGACTGTGGTTGATGGGAGTAAGCGGCTGGTGTTGGTTGGGTTTGAGGGCAGGACTGATGAGGAGCGGTTTGAGGGCACGAGGGGAGGCATGCGTACGGTTTTGCTGGCTGATGGGTTGCTGCTTATCGTATGTACTGCTCGATCGCCGAGTTGTAGTTTTGGTGGTCTGATGATCTGATGATAAAGATGGTTGCCTTGCTTTTCGTTTGCCTCGTTTAGGTGCTGGTGGAGGTGGAGGAGATGTTGTCATGGCTGAAGGAGAAGCAGATGATGAGGCGGGATAGCTACTACCACTGGTGCTGTTGTTGCTATTGTTCATATGCATGGTCATGTTGAATTCATTGGCGGTGATTCTATCCTGGTGAGGGAAGGAGGAGGCTTTTTGTCTTTCGTGTTGTCGTAGGTTCATCAACGAGGCAGGGGTCACAGGTTCGAGCCGTACTTGTTGTTGGAATACACCAGAGAGACTATTTGAGTACGTAGACATGGTTCCTAATGAGATCACAACAACAATATGCATGCATGAGTATGTATTTAGAAAGTTTAATCACAACAATGAACCCTGTTCCCAAATGTACAACTTACGATCGGAGTATTCTGCCATATAAGTGGTCGGGTTTCTGGGAGTCGGTTGGCTGCCTTGATTGGACACGGTGGTGTTATTAGCGCCCTGAGGGGAGGTCATTTGCTGCTTCTCTAGTTCGGATAATCGACGGGTGATCATCATTTTCGTCTTTTCTAACTCTTCATACTGATCATTGATATCATTGGTGGATTCAAACTGTAGAGTTTTAGAGGAAGGGGTGGACGTTGGGTAGACTTGATGATGTTCATGCTGAAGAAAGGGCTGTTGATGGTGTTGGTGTTGGTGATACTGATGCTGTTGTTGACTGTTGGGTGGGCATTGGTAGTTGTGATTCTCCTGCTGAGGCATCATGGCTGGTGAAGTCAAAGGAGAAAAGTCCATCTCGGTTCCGATCGGTCCGTTGTGTAGTTTATGGTGATACGAGAATGAGGGCGTGATGGCAGGCGATATCAGCGGTGTCAATATGTCCTACATAAATGAATGGGTAAGTCCTACATACTCTGTTCGGTGTTTCGATTCTTACGTCTTGGTCCATGTAGTCGTTAGGTTGATGAGTAGCATGGTAAAGAGGCGTGGAAGTCTGTGACCCATGAGGTGGTTTGGAGGTCGAAGAATAGCTTCTGTCCATGTAGTGAATGTCTTGAAGATTTCCGTCCGGCATAAACATATTGTCTCCTTCAAAGGCACCATTGGAATGTTCTGGTTGTTGTGAATGATTCGTTGCCATTGATCGTAACAAGTCCATGTCCAGCTGATAGTGACCATCAGCCATGTTCATTTCAATAAAGGAATACGAAGAAGATAGTGATTGAGTTAAATAAAGGTGCTAAAAGAGGTATAATAGAAGAAAGAGAAGAGAAAGAAAGGATAAGGGGCGAAAATGGGCTAAGTACGAGAGGGGAGCAGTCATGATCAAGCTCACAGTAAAAGAGTGTGAAAGAAAAGAAAGACAAATCAAGTCTCTCCGTTGGGAAACGTGGCCTTTTGGCTTTCATGCGTTACACCAACGATTTTTGATTGGCCGATTTTATAAACCCCGACAGGAGTTGGATTTTTGTGTCGATCCCTTTTTCCCAAGGATGCATTGCCCACCGACAGTAGGACTTGATCATGACATAAAGACTAGTGGTATGACATTAAAGGTATTTTGACTCTGATATACTTGTCTTTGAAACGTAACCCCCGTCATACGATGTTGTTTCGTATGATTTTCCTTTAACACCCCATGTGAAACCCCCATCGAGCATTCATTTGCAAAGATGGCCTTTGCGTTTCCTTTTACACCCTTGACGTTTCTTCCCCAACATGAGTGATTCTCCGTATACACCAGACGAAGACGTCAATTTATCTAGCAAGGATGAGGACAAACGCATTTCTAAAGTAATCCAGCCACTTTTCTTTTTACATGAATGCTAACTCGAGGAACATACAAATTACTATTTATAGATCGCAAATACAATGAAAGTAAAGTTGCATTATGCAAATTTGAAAGTATCCAATGGGATGGCAAGTAAGTCTCTTCAAGAAGTAGAGCAAGCGATGGTTCCATGCAACCAAGTGTCTTCTTTTGTATATCAGAAGGAGGATCAAATAGGCGAACAAGAGCAAGCTGCAGCTCAAGCTATTATGATGCTGTCATGCCAGCGAGACAAACAGACCCGGCAACAAACACCTTACGACAACTACCGTGCGCATAGTGCTTTCCCTGTATATCACCAGCACGATCCTTACTACCTCGACGCCCACCATCACCATCACTCTTATTATCACACCAACCTGGCCAGTTACCCATCCCTTCATTATCCCAAGAGTAGAAAGAAGAGAGAGAGGAAAAGCGACTACCACAGTAAACGAGGTATTAAACAGCCTCTACCATCCCGCCCGACCACATATACAGCCCCTCGCCGTGGCAGACCTAAAAAGACACCCACATCATAATCCAATCCCTACACCATCTACAAACACTGTAAACCAACCGACAATTGTCCCTTTGTTGTAAAAGCTATGTATTCATTATCATCCTATTGTAATAAACATCCTATGACTATTGGCTAGCGTACTGTACAGTCCATTTACGGGCTATTAGAAAGAAGAAGCAAAAGGAAGTGATGAGTCAAAGATCACCTCTGCCTTCCACCAAAAAACCATCCCTTACCAGTATCGATCGCTTCCTTTTCATCCTCTTTCCAGTGCTGAGCAACATCGTTTGCCAAAGGATCTTCCGGATTGGGGGCGGACAAGAGAGCCTGAATAGACAACAGGACAGTGCGGATTTGTAACGCCGGGCTCCATTTATCTATCAAGCTATTAGTCATTCATTCATGCTTATCACTGGCGGAGCGTTTGTTACCTTTCAGAATGTCAAGACAGATACGTCCGAGCTTATCAATGTTGGGATGGTATATCTTGGTCAAGAAGCGGACCTTGGGTGCAGCCATAGGGTATTCTTCTGGTAAAAACAGCTCTAGTCGAAAATGACCGCCTACAAGCCAGGAGAGATTGATGAGAAGACTATTGCTTTTTTCTAATTGACAATGTACCTTCAAATGGGGATTGTGTGGGTCCAGAAATAACCACATCAAAGTAGCGCAGATTGTCTTCATGAGGAGTTGCCTGGATGCCAGGTTCAGGATCAGCAAGCAAACGTTCCGTTTCCTGTAGATAGTCAAGTATTACGGTTGTTGTTAGTCAAAGAACACTTCCTCACCCCCTGCATCTATTATCAAGGTCTGTTCTTTACCTACCTTCAGAATGCGCTTTGGGAGAGACATGTATAGACGAGTGAGAAAAAGAAAAGAAAGAAGCGGATGGAGGGCGGGTTCGTCTTTTAGATTTGAGCAATTCAAACTCCGCCACCACTGCGGGCCGAAATTGTCCTTTCTCATTGAAGACTGAGGCTCACTGAGACACCCATTTTAACAACCATACAACGCATGAATCAAAAAAGTCTCATGCATATGTATAAGAATGCTAGATTTGTGCCACAAGCTCCCTTTAGTACTGCAGCTCCCAATCTCTGACCATCCATGACATGGCCAATGATGATCATGCATATGAAACTCCGACTCTACTGCGTCGCAAAATGGAAACTTTACGATTTCCACTTGTAAATGTTGTGACGAGTTGCCCTGTTTTCATAACCGAGATAGGGAACCCATATTCAAATTCCACATGGAACAAGATGCAATACATATCTACCAAATGATACCAAAATCAAAGTATACCTGTGCTGTATGCTCCTCTTAATGCGACATCAAGCCCCAAAACAGCAACTGATTCCAGTGGCCACATAGTCCGTCATTCATCTGCCAAAACCCAACATCCTTAGCATCAGTCGGCAGATACGAGTCACTACTTTTTTGTGTTAAATTTGAAGTGAGGTTTGTTATCTCTTTCACGAGAAAAGCCACCTCCAACAAAAAGTAGCACTTTTCATGGGGAATGGGTCCATCCTTTTCTGAAAGCGGGGTTTGAAAAGTCGGGAGCTTTTTGGTTTTTTGAACTGGAGGATGCCAGGTACACATGGTAGAAAGAGTCTCAAAGGCAAAGTCATCAAGTTGATGAGTAACATTTGTTCATTCTTACACTTGACACAATGTGAAATCCTTAATGTTCACAAAAACCAAGTCAGAGCAACAGAAGCGGAATCTCTGCTCCTTCCCTCAATGTTGGCTCCAGGAATCGAGAAGGTAGTTATGATGGTTTCAAGTCAGTTTTATTAAATGAATGAGACTATATTTGATCTATATGAGAGGGGGGTAAGGTTGCAAAGGTATGTTCAAGGCTTGGAACAAGTAACCGAGTGTCATGGCCAAGAGAAAGAAGGAGGGGAGGCTACAAAGATATGTACAGGATTTGGAATGACTATTCTAGTGTAAAAGCTACGGAATGAAGCTGGAGAAGCTATTCAGCAATGCCAAAAAAGTCAGTGGTATGGTCAAAAAAAGTGAGCCAAGGAATGGTGTTTCTTGTAGGTGCAATGGCTTGACAATCTACTATAGAAAAGTGAGTGCACCAAAAAAAAAAAGCTTGTGAGGATTTCCCCATGTTTTTCGTAATCCCTTGTGCCCAATCCCTAATCTAACCGCATGTTCATCCAGTCCTGCTGCCAGAGCCTACATCCATTGCCATCTCATTGGATCTGCTGAAAGAAAGAAGAGTAATGATGGAAGATGTTAATGTTAGCAATGTAAAAGAGAGATGGACAAGACGATGAGAAGGAGTGGGTTACCCTGCATTCGTCGTTCTTGGTAGTTGTATATAGAGCAAGTCGTTCGTAGTGCGGTTTCAATGCCGATCAAAAGAAAAGTGATGAAAAAGCAAAGAAGAAGCAAAAAAAAGGATTGACGGAAAATGATCTTTTATAGAATGACCGGAGTTTGAAATCCAGTGGAGTTGCAACCTTTATGACGATTCAATGGCTATCGCACAGAGATCACGCAAGAATAATGATTTCGAAACACTGTGTTTTATTGAGGAAGAATAGTGGTATGTACAATGATAAGAAAAGAGTCTAAAGCTAGATCTAGTACTGCTGGGCCATTTGACGACACGATTTCAGTTGTTCCAAGTAGGTCTGGCAGGCGGAGATATCAGTCGTGTTATCCTCCAGGCACCGGGCAAAGGCACTGGCATCCTTTTCACAAGGAGCATTAACAGGAGCAGCAGCTTGAGACGGTTGTTGTTGTTGTTGCATAGACTGTTCTACGGGCTGGTCGTTCTCTGTACGGCCACCCATAAATAAGGATCCAACGGCATGGCCTACAGAGCTTCCGATGGCGACCCCAGCTGCAGTGGCAGCCACTATCATATACAAGAGGTGAGTCCGCTATTCTTTCTATCAGCTCTTTTTACTGTACTTTGTCCAAATAAGCCTGGATGACGAGGTTGTGACACAGGAGTAGGAGGTGGGGGCACAGGTTGCTGTGTAGGGCGGGTAGGAGTAGTATGGGCTTGGCGGGTTTGCTGATGAGAGGGGGCAGAGCGACGAGAGGGCTATACATTGTAGATCAAAGAGGGATCAGTATTCCTTTCTTACATAGTGATAAACATGCTACTTACAGCACTACGGCGAGGCATTTTGATTGTTTAAATTTGATAATTGGGTGGGAAGTGAAGAGGAGGAGGAGGAGGCATTAAATGAAGGGGTTTTATAGACATTGACATTCGGAAAGGAGTTCGAACTCCGCTTCATTTTCATTGGCCCGGAAGGTTCGTTCAACTTTTTGACGCATAAAGAGACTTCGATGGTTAGTTAGTTCTAGTAGGTTCAAGGATATCCTTTTTTGGTTCACTTACGTATGTCAATGAGGCAATGGTCCAATGTTAATCCGCTGCGGCAAGACATTTGTTGGTACGGTATAGATAAGCAAAGTAAAAAGGCAAGACGACTTTTATTCATTCAACGGCCAAACATACATATACACTATCTATTCTATTCCGATGATACCGCCGTTGATTTTTCGTCTTTCTCTGCACCGTTGGAGTCCTCCCCATTGGCTTCCTTTTCGTCCTTGTCAGTATCTTCCACTTTGCAGACCAGCTTTTGAATGGATTCGACTTTTTCACCGCAACGTAAACAGGGCCATTCATCACCAAAGACCACGATCTTGCTTTGAATACAGTAATAGCAGTAGGTGTGCCCACAGTTTGCTTGGTATGGATTGTGGACGGAGTAATCTTGTAATTGGCCCAGCGGAACATCAGCAGAGGTATCGTTAGAAGAGGAAGAAGCATTGTCGTGACAGATGGCGCATTGGTTGTCAGGTAGCTTGTCATACCCTTTCGAGGAGATGAGGTAGGATTTGGGAAGGAGGGTACGCATCAGTTTCAGTTTGAGTTTTTCAATGTTGATCAAAGGCACCAGGAACAATAAGAATTCCTAATGGATAGACAAAACTCCGGGTGAGTTTCAAGTTTGTTAGTGGTTTGCTCGGCGCACTTACTGTGAATGCGTGCCACACCATTTGACGGTTCAGGAATTCAAAGCTGACTTGTCGGTTCAGGGATTTCTTTGCATACACCAATCGCATGGATAAGAAGCGATCGATCAATGTTCGATACCTAAGGTTGTCATATGCAATTCAGTTACAGAGCCCCGTTTCTCATACCATCTCGTTAAGCTTTACCTTCCATTGTATAAAAAGACCAAAAAGTTCAACACCGAGAACGCCTTCCAATACTTTTCTCCACTTTGAAGTACCCGGTAGACCTTGTTTCGAATATCAGACTAAGCACAAAAGAGAATGAGCATACATCCACACCCATAGACCCTTATCCTTACCTCTTCCAATTCACCCCATCCCCTTTCTGTGATATATCGATTGGTGCGAGTCCATGCATACTGTCCACCTACTGTCAAGACACCATAGGCGATCTTCTGAGTCTTGGTTAAAGGAGCATCCTTGGCGATGGACTCCACTGTATCATAAAATTCGTCAGTGTCCTTCAATACCAAGTCAACCACGTCCTTGTTAGCACTTACATATACCACCATGTTCCCATTCATTGCGATATTTCAAGTTCTGTAACTGAGACCCATAAGTAGCAGACGAGTCATACACTGACAATTTAAACAGGACCAGGTTGAGAATCCCCAGCATCTCCGGTTCAAAGTTCTCTTTGATCGTAGGCTATAGCAAGAAAAAAAGTTGTATTAGTCAGTCCCCCTTTCTGGCCATCTATTTCTTACCTTGAAGAGAGACAGTGCATTCCATAGTTGCTCTTTCAGAATGTCAAAGAGTTCAAGGTCAAGAATGTCTGAATCCAACTGACTCACCCGCATGACTTTGAGTGAGGAAGTACGGAGAGACGCCATCGACCGTCGTATCTTCAAGAGTGTAGGCTGTATCTGTTTCCAATTATCTGTCCATTCGGGTGTGGGTGGTTGAGAAGGAAGGCGTGACATAATGGTGTGAATCAAAGAATGCAGTGTAAGCAGAAGAAAGCGAAAGGAAAGAGTTTGAATTCCCCCCATCAATATCCACAAATGAACGCACGACATTTCAAACTCAGATAAATCTGGGGTGTCATCTTTTTTACTCTTTCAGGTTCGCTTTTATTCAAACGCCGCCATAACTCCTCTTCTTCCCCTTATAGTACGAAATGTCAGAAACATCAATAACACTACAAACTACTGAAGGACCAAGTGAATTCATTAACAGCACAGACAACAGCAGGAACATTAGTGGAATGGGTTAGTTGGATTGTGTAGCTGGTCTTGATAGCACTGAATAGTCTTGATAGTTAAGTAACTAGGAGAAGGGACTTTGGAAGCTCAAGCACTGCACTCCATCAAGCTAACCATCCATTACTCACAACTGGTGTTTCTAGATTCACAAGAATACATACAGACGGCTACGTGGTGGATAATAATCACCTGTCTTCTTTGCGTAGTTTGGTGGCGAACGATGCCTTTTGACATCACTATCTCCCTGGGTACGGCAATGTGGGCAACAACAGCTGAAGACTTATACAAGAATGGAGCTTCACCAGAATGATCAGATAACCATGATAACCACCGAACCTTTGGAAACTATCATAGACCCCGAGATGACAGGCGTTGCATCCATTGGAATGTAGAATATAGCTCCCTCCCTCACTTTTAGCTATAGCGGTATTCATTATCAATAAAGGTATACTTACCATCCATTGTCAACTGCCTTGCTTTTCCCAAGTTACAGATTTGAGAGAGATCAAGCCGGGGCCTGTCAAATTTTGTATTTACACTCCGCTTGCACACATTCATGCAGCTTTTTGGCGCTGTCAAAACTTCGATGTAAAGACCTTTTCCATCCATAAGCAACACTTTGAATTCATCATTACTCATTGCTACTGCTATGAAGTCGAGAAATGTAAGACTTTCATATGCTCCCCCATCACCTTCATATGTTCCAGACTGGATTACTTGTGTAACATGCTATCCGTTTTGACAACCGAATGAAAAATCTAGCTTGCCTCCCGGTTTCGCAAGGTTGATCTTCCTGGCCTGAACAAGAAGGTCATATGTATGAAATGACAGATCTGCTCGCTCCTTCTTGCCTCTACGCTTCGCTTGGGCTCGGACCAGTGTGCTGGTCGATCGAGCCACCCAGGCTTTATGGATGGGGCAAAGATTGCATTTTGCAAACCCCGCCATTTGGAAAAAGGACTGACCCATCCTCTGGAAAAAGTCTCACTTTTTTAAATCTCATTTTTCTTGTGAACGGGATAGACAACCCACCTTTAAATTTGACATAGTAACAGAGGCGCTTTTTATCTATCGACTGATACTAGGAGAGCCTACTTTCCTTGGATGGCTTGTTGCTTTTGGTACGACTTCAGCCAGTCGCTTTTGGTGGGCTTCTGGTAGCATTCATGGTCGCAAATAACATAAAAGTACTTCTTTTTGGGTATCAGTCGACAGATATGCATTGCATAGTGTTGCCTGTAAAATTTGACGGTAGGTTGTCCATTACGGTTCTGAGGAAAAAGCAACTCTTTAAATAAAATGGAGGTCAAAAGTTCACATTTTCAAAAAATTCCCGCCATTTGAAGAAAGGACAGACCATATCCCCTCAAAAAAAAGGGGGAATGCTACAGACAGAACCACCGGGACAGAACCAATCTGTGTATGCTGAATTTTGTGGACAATAATGACTGATATGGCGGGGGACTCTCTGAGTCCCTGACTTGAGTCCCAGGCATAGCTGAGACTTAATTCGAAATGAAGATAAAACCGCCCCGCCAGACACAGGAATGGTCTTATTCTTCTCATCAGGAATCGATCGGCAAGGCCCTCTCTTCTCCTGGTATCAAGTCCAACAAAAAGATACATATCAATTGCGGCTCATCAGCTCGTTTGGCGGGTAACGTGGTGTGCGAACGTGGATCGAATACGGCGCCAAGGCCGATGGAAGAACACAACGATAAACGGCGCATATCTCACCAACCTTCCAAGAGAATTGGTGCGATCAATGGCAGGATTTCCCACATATGTTCGATTCTTTTATCTTGCATGTGCCGCCCTTTACCCACCTACCAGCCTCTGCAAGAAGTTGTTCCGGGCGATCGGCGAATGACATGACCGACTGGCGGCGAAAGAACTCAATCCTGGCGATCCTATTTAACCTACCGTCGCTGAAAATGCATTTGTACAGGTGATCATGATGTTCAGGAAGACTTTTATACAAGACTCGGTGCTCATGATGGAGCTCCACCCCCTGCTTTCCCATTTGACAACATTCAATCTTCTCTGATCCAGCCTATTTGTCATTCAAAGGTAAGTCCACATCATAGCATGAGAATGTAGTAGCATGCTCGCTCTGATATGTTAGGGATCTACTGCAAATTGAAGCTCAGGAACACGATCCTGCCCACACATTCCTCCAACGATGTGTGCCTATGCACTCTAGATTTCAAACCCCGATTGGTTATAAGATTATTTTTCAGCCCGTCCTATTATTTTGCTCCTTCTTCCCCTCGTCATTACTTTTTTGCCTCCAATATCATTCTCTTTACTCCACGACGTCAAACGAACGAACGAACGAACGAACGAACGAACGAACGAACGAACGAACGAACGAACGAACGAACGAACGAACGGTAACTCTCATCTTCTCACGTCATGTTCATCTTTTGCTTACCAATACTAACTTTTTGCTTTTTGCATCGTTCCTCTTTCTTTTGACACTAGATCGGCTACGACGATGGCGACAGCAATAGGGACGACGACGATGCTAATGACGACTCCACCACTACTTCATGTCGCC